>OW240916.1:85045864-85149791 GCA_933207985.1 Pelobates cultripes | reverse complement strand
GGAAATGGAGGGGAGAAGGAAGGAAATTGGAGGGGGGAGAAGGAAATGAGAGGGAGGGGGAGAAGAAGGAAATTGGAGAGGGAGGGGGAGAAGAAGGAAATTGGAGAGGGGGGGAGAAGGAAATTGACAGGGGGAGGGGGAGAAGGAAATTGACGGGGGGGAGGGGGAGAGATTGACATCCATCACACACATACACACAATGCACCCCTTGCACACAGAAAAACACACAATGCCTTACACACAGACACACATACACAAGCAATGCATCCCTTACACACAGCAACACACAATGCACCCCTTACACACACTCAATGCATCCCTTACAGACGCACACACACTGCATCCTATACATACACAAACTCACCTTGCAGTCCTTACACATACAAACACAGATTCACACAATGCATTCCTTACACACATCAGGACATCCCCCCCACACACACTCCACCCCCCGTGAACAAACTCATTGGTGGAACATGAAGGTGGACCCTGGGACCCAGACCTTGAGCTGTGTAAAGGGCCCTCAAAAAAATTGAGCTGCTTCCCGTTCTCCCAAAACATTGATTTTTGTGACCACAGTTACAAACCGCCTCCAGAGAGCCTGTTCTACACCAGACCAGTGGAGCCAGACGGCAGCTAGACCCCATCATCATCCTCATCTGGTTGTAAGTAGGCAATCTAGTATTTAATTCATGGCACTAATCACTAATAATTTACCTCACATTAAAGGGACACTGTAGTCCCCAGAACCACTGCAGCTTAATGTAGGGGTTCTGGTGTCTAGCCTGTCCCTGCAGGCCTTTTTATGTAAACACGGCGGCACTGCAGCACTGGCATTAGTTAACATGGCAGATCAAATGAGTGGGGCATTGTGATGTCACATGGGGGGCGGCAAACTTTACTTTTGCCTAGGGCAGCAAAAATCCTTGCACCGGCCCTGCAGACACTGCATCCCTGTGGGCGGACTCGGGGGGGGGCAGCACTTTGGGCGGACTCGGGTGCAGGCACCGGGGGCCCAGACCTTGAGTTGTGTCAGGGGCCCCAAAATTTCTGATGGCAGCCCTGCCAACACCCCTGTTATGGCAGTGTCTACAGGGGAAAAAGGATGGGGGCCCTAACTACAGTGGTCCTACCCGTTGAAGGTCACCCAACCACCTTTTTAGTTGACAAAGGTGCAGCCCGTAGCGTTCTCAGAGAACAAGACCTGCCTGACTCTTCCTTCCTGTCTAACCTTGATGTTTCATGTGTTGGAGTGGAAATAATCCACTAACCAGGCCTCTTCAAGTGTGCACATATCCTGATCTACTCACAATTTGTGGTGTCTTCAACCTGTCCTATTAACCTGTTAGGTGCAGATATTCTTTCCCACCTGCAAGCTTCTATATCTTTCACTCCTGATGGACAGGTTCGGGTCTCGTAAGGACACTTCTGCTCTCTGTTCTTTACCTCTGATGCTTCACATGGAATCTCCCCGTGAGAATGCAAGGGTCCTAGATTCCCCTAGTGCCTTGGATAGGGTCCCAGCTAAATTATGGTCCACCGGCCCAGATGATATTGGCCGCCTTCAAGTTCCTCCAGTGAATGTGAAGTTATTCGATAGTGCAAATCCACCCCGAAGGCCGCAATATTCCTTGAAGCCTGTTCAGGCCCTTGCCATCTCCAAATAGGTTGAAAGCCTTCTGGCAAAAGGTGCTCTTGTCAAATGTACATCTCCGTGCAACACTCCTCTGTTCCCAGTGAAGAAGAAAACTGAAAAAGTTGAGCCAGACCAATACCGTATGGTTCAGGATCTCTGTGCTATCAATGATGTCACTGTTCTGGATACCCCCATCGTACCCAATCCTCATACACTGCTCTCACAGGTACCTCCTACAGCAAAATTCCTCATTGTGATAGACCTGGAAAATGCTTTCTTCAGTGTGCATCTGGACCCCTCATGTCAATATCTATTTGCATTTACCAATGACCGTTAACATTATACCTGGACAGTCATACCACAAGGTGCACAGAATTCACCAAATCAATTTGCAAAAGCCATGCCTATTATTCTCAAACCATTGCAGGATTCCCACACTGATGTGGTTCTCCTCCAATACCTGGATGATCTTCTCCTTTGTGCAGATGACCTCTCAACTGCTGAACAAACCTCAGAAGATTTACTCTGTTTCCTAGCAGAACAAGTCTGCAAGGCTTCCAAAAAGAAGCTACAATGGTGCCAGCCCTCTGTGGTCTTCTTGAGACATCGTCTTTCCCAATTGCACCCGTCATCTCACCAGAGACAGAATATGAGGAATCACAGCCATCTGTCCACTGACTGCCCACAAACCACTCCATGCCTTCCTGGGCCTCATTTCCTACTGCAGAGCCTGGATACCTGAAGCATCTATTCTCCTGCAACCTCTTTATGCTGCTCTAAAGACTGAACCATTCTCTCTGTCTCCTGAAGCTCTATGCTCTCCGAAGAGCAATCTCCTCAGCCCCTGCATTGGGCCTTCCTAATTATCAGAAGCCTTTTAAACTCTTTGTCTCTGAAAGGATGGGTCATGCATCTGCAGTCCTCACACAGTCTCATGGTTCCTGCCAACGTCCTCTTGGCTATTTTTCCTGCCAATTAGACCCAGTAGCCAGAGGCGGTCCTTCCTGTCTCTGAGCTGTTTTTGCTGCAAGTGCACTCTTGGATAAAACAAATGATTTAATCCTTGGACACAAGCTCACTATACTTGCACCTCATGACATTACATCCATCCTTAATCAAGTTCAACCGAAACATCTCACTTCTCAGAGACATCTCCGCCTGCAGGCCACCCTCCTCCTACCTGACAATGTTACTTTACAGAGATGTCACACACTCAATCTGGCCACTCTTCTGCCACTTCCCAGGGGGGAATAACACATTACTGGTACAGCCTTGACATAAATCCTGATGTTGCCTTTGATCTGCAAGTAAGGAAACCCACAGTTCCAGAGAGCAGCCTTCTCTTCACTGTACCTTTTGGTACAGAAATATCCCAGGACCTGACCCACATTACAAGAGTTGTTCAGACTGGTGGAGGTACGGCTCATCTTAAAAGACCTGTTTTGTGACACTAAGGGAACTAGAACCCATGGAAGTAAGACACATGTATCATCACTGGAATTTGGCTATTCCTCATGTTTCTTTCACCAAATCACCAGAAATCTCCTGGAAAGAACTTGGTCCATTGGCCAGCACATGGAGCATTACAGACCAAGATCAGCTTACCGCAGAGGGTGTTACCAAAAGAACTGTGAATTGCAAAACAGTTGGTTATCCTCAATACCACACAGCAATAAGTGAAGATACCCCTCCTACAGAGCAAGACCCAGATGTTCCTCATGATTGCTTTGAACAGATGAAAATGGAGACAACACATCTCCCAACAGTGCATGAAGTTGCTTTGCAAGACCCCGACTTCACCCTGTTTGTGTATGGCTCTAGATTTGCGGATGCACAAGGAAGGTACCATACTGGATTTGCTGTTACAACAGTGGATCAGGTACTCCAAGCCTCTTCACTTACCTCATCAATGTCTGCTCAAGAAGCTGAACTGAAAGCCCTTACCTTAGCATGCCAAATGTCTGAAGGAAAGCATGCTAATATATACACTGATTCAAGATATGCCCTAGGTGTGGCACATGATTTTGGATTAATCTGGAAGACAAGAGGTTTCCTCACAGCAACTGGTACACCAGTCAAGCATGACACAGCAATCAAAGAACTGATGAATGCCTTACTACTCCCAGAAGAAGTGGCCATACTGAAGGTGAGGGCCCATGGAAGACTGAATTCAGAAGAAGCATGTGGCAACTATCTAGCTGATCAAGCTGCCAAAGACGCTGCACGCAAGCCAAGGGAAGTGGACAGAAGAGTGTCCGCTGAAGAAACTCCCATATATGCTATGCAAACTCTACCCAAGGATCTCAAGCTTCTGAGAGAACAACAAGCAGCTGCTATCCCAGAAGAAAAGCAGAGTTGGAAACAAAAAGGGGCAACCCTTCAGGATGGGGTGTATACCATTAATCTCAAATTCTGCCTACCCAGAAACATGTATCCAGCAGTGCTTCAATGTGCACATGGAGCAGCACACTTGTCCAAGCACCTCATGAACTCTCTAATTGACAAATATTTTGAAGCACCCGGCATCACTTCGCTGACCAAGAATTACTGCAGATCTTGCACCATCTGTGCCAAATGTAATCCAAGTAGAATGGAAAAGACTCCTCCCAAACATCTGGCAAAGCCACACTATCCCTTCCAAAGGATCCAAATTGATCATATCCAAATGCCAAAAAGTGGCCGATATGAATATGCACTAGTCATAGTGGATATGTTCTCAGGATGGCCAGAAACTTTCCCAGTTGCTAATATAACTGCCAAGACCACAGCAAAGCGTCTACTTACTGAAATTGTCAGCAGATACAGAGTTCCTGAAGTAATAGAAAGTGACCAAGGTACATCCTTCACTGCACTATTGACCAAAGAAATCTGGGCAGCACTGGGGATGACCCTTGCATTCCACACACCCTATCACCCACAGAGTAGTGGTAAGGTAGACCGCATGAATGGCACTTTGAAAGCCAGAATGCTTAAGATGGCCCAAGAAACTAACCTATCCTGGCCAGAAAGTCTCCCCATAGCTTTCTTTAGTGTGAGGTACACACCAGGAGGGAAGATAGGCTTATCCCCCTATGAAGTCTTGTTTGGTTCAGCTCCTAGGTCAGGCTGCTACTTTCCTCAACAACTCCAACTCCAGTCAGATACAATGGTTGACTATGGTTAACTTCTCTCTCTCAAGCCTTAACCAAAATCCATGCACAGGTGTTTTCTTCCATTCCAGGTCCAGAGTCCAATACAGGCACCCACAAGTTGCTTCCTGGTGATTGGGTTCTGGTAAAGAAATTCCTGAGGAAACACACTCTTGAGCCAAGATTTGATGGCCCTTTCCAAGTCCTCCTAACCACATCCACCACAGTAAAATTGGCCGGGTAGAACACTTAGATACATGCCTCTCACTGCAAGAAAGTTCCAGCTCCAGAGGAAGCAAACTTTGTTGAGTCATGAGCTTCCTGTACCTTTTCCTGCTGCTAGGCCTGATAAAGGCCCAACAAGTTGCTATTACTAAAGAGAATCATATTTACACATTTTGGTATAATTCTTACAACACACATGTAGCCACATTTACATTTGATTACTGTGATATTGTCTCTTGTGTATTTCCACAATCATTACAATCAACAATATACAAAGACATTCCTAAAAAAATGGACCCATACATTTGTGTGACAGGTGACCATTGGGGACATGACTGTAGTTCTTGGAAGGCGGCGGGTTGGAACACAGGCCGACCATGGCGCTACAGACCACAGAGTGCCCTAAGTAGGGTGGACAGAAATTGGAAAACCTTATTGCACAGAATGACTTTACATAAACCAACAGGGTCGACTTCAATGAAGCTTACTTTAAATATAGAACACCCTAGTCGTGGAGATGCTGGTGAGTACGTGATGGGAATGTACTGGAAAAGGGGTGGTTCATACAATAAATTGTGGACTTTCTATTTATAAGACATGTACCAATCACATGAGTGGGTAGGTTCCACACATGACTGTTAACCCTCTCAAAGCACACATTAAGACTCTCGAAGAGATGGTGGCCATAGCTAACCCCACCTTCAAAGACACTATGGCAGTAGAGATTGACATTTCAGATACTAACCTATGGCTTGAATGGATGAGATATAATGCTAACTCACTCAATAAAACTAACTGTTATGTTTGTGGAGGGGTCAGACCCCATCTGGGTACAGTTCCTCTACATTTACCCCATGACGTTGAAACATGTTTCATAAGTCTTTATGTACAGTCAAAAAACTATTCATCAGCATGTGAGTCATGAAAAAAAGAATATCCACTAACCCAAAAGGATATCAAGCCACCTGATGGAGTCACAGTATATCCAGGTAATTACACTTGCTATACTATGCACAGTGACACAGGTATGGGGAAATTCCCTCCTGGGTATTGTGCTACTTACAGAGAACCCCCGGTTGCCCTGCTAGTAAACCAAGCTAGATCCCTGGGAGACATTTATTGGCTATGTGGTGACTTACAACTTAGATCCAGAATGGAAGGCCTATGATGGGGAGAATGCACCCTAACTAAAGTTATCATGCCCATACATATAATATCAGACAACCACCAAGGCCCTCTTGATTCACCACACACATATTTCAGAGTAAAAAGAGACACTCCTGTAAAGGGCAGTTTCAACCCTCACATATATATAGATGCCATAGGAGTGCCAAGGGGGGTGCCAAACGAATTTAAAGACAGAAATGAAGTTGCGGCAGGATTAGAATCCATGATCCTGCTCATCACTGCTAATAAGAATGTAAATTGGATCAATTATATCTATTACAACCAGCAACACTTTGTCAATTACACCCTCCAGGACCTGGCAGAGCAATTACAGTCTACCTCTCAATTGACCTTTCAGAATAGAATGGCCCTAGACATGATTCTGGCAGAGAAAGGAGGAGTGTGTAAAATACTCTCAGACACCATGACATGCTGTACTTTTATCCCAGATAACACAGGCCCCAATGGGAAGGTAACCATGGCAATAGAGAAGCTTGAAAGTCTCTCAGAAGAGTTAAAGAGGAACTTAGGAGTCACTAATTCATGGGATAGATGGTTTGGATGGTTGAACGGCTGGCAGAAAGTGCTTGTTCAAGTAGGTATAGCTGTCTTGACCGTGATGCTCCTCTTTGTTATCCTTATTTTTTGTGTACTACCATGTGTTCAGAAATACCTACAAAAGACAGTTGACCAAACCATTGACCGCACCACTCCGACTTTCCTTGACCAGGAGATTGATGACGAAGACTGTGATACACCTCATACACGTTTACAGTCCCACCACACTAAAATGCAACTACTTCCCTCTAGGGACATTTAGGGATAGCGTCTGTCTTCACAGGCAAAGTCTGTTGCAGGGGAGGTTGTGGACAAGCCATTACTTGTCCTATGCGCAGCACCCAGAAGAGTTCGAGAGGTCTGTGGGACAGATGTGCGGCAGCCTATTAGGGACAGTATTAGGGTTAGATATAGTAGTTGTTTTAAGTAGTAAATAGTAATTTTAAGGGGGGACTGTTATGGACATAATATTAGCTTAATAAAATGACTATTTACTCTGCATAACAATAACCAGCATTATTCAATATTTACTCAAAATGGCCACTAGAGGTTACCCCTCCCGTCGACTAACCACCTCATGTACCAAGATGGCGCTGGAATCTGGAGGAGCATTTCATGATAACAGTGACATCACACCCTGTAGGATGTACAATAGATGAACCACTTAACACCTAACCAATTATTGATGTTTTTTCCTTTGTTATCTAATATTATGCATATGATGTATTCTTTCTTTATAAGGGGCATGCTGGCCCCCCGATTAAACATTCCTCAAGTTCTTCATCAACCTGAAACTTGTGTCTGGTGTGAATTACTTCAGGAGCGTGCACGCATATACTTAATAATTTGGACAGGGACAGATTTTCAAATAATCAAACATTTGATTTGATCCACAACATTTCCTCCCAGTTTAAGGTTGTCAGATGAGTAAACCATTAAAGATAAATGGTACAATCTGGAATGAGATTTTTTTTTTTACGGTTTGTTTTATCTGCATAAAAGCCCACTGGAAATCACTAAATAAATCACTGGAAATCTGCAGTTGCAGTATCCGTTATGCCTCTAAATTACTATTGCAATGCAGTACATGAATTGGGAAGTGAAAAAAGGTATTGCTTCACTTTAAGTACATTTTTGTTTTACATACATGCTCTGGTCCCATTGTGTACTGGGAAATGGGGGTAGGTTCAGGAATACATGTTTGTGTTACTGACCCTAAAGTGTTCCTTTAATTACTTTTTTATAAAGTGAAATATAGATGGGGGTTGAAGAGGCGATCTAGTGTGACCACATTGCAATGGCTGAATGGGAAGCCCTCCAAAAAGGGACTATGCAAGGGCAAGACTATCATATGTGCAAATCCGTATAACATTGCCAACAAGCTTAAAATTGGTTTCCTGTATTTAGCTCTAATTGTGCTCCAATGAGCAAGGGCAAAAACGTTTGACTTCTGTTTTTCAAATAGAGCTCTACCCAGCTCCACTTTCCGACAAGAAACACATTTAGGTGGAGGTCTGAAGGTAGAGGTGAGTAACATGTTATATAAAAGAGGTATACCTTTTACCAGGTGGTCCTCATTCATACAGTGCAACTCCAGCTCTGACTCCTATTTATGTAATAGTGAATAAGGGGTCAACATCCTGTAGTAGTTTTTAATTGGGTAAAATTTTAACTGTTGTAGGGTAGTGGGAGCAGGACAGGTAGTTGGTGAAACCCAGCAGGCAGGCCTACATCTTTCTCACACATTGCCCTCTTCCAAGAAAGCTTAATGATAAACTAAAACAATTCAATGTGATATAAAACTAAATGCCAAATCACTTTTGTATTTTCCATGTATGCACGCTACTGGAGAATTGCCACATAAATATGTTAGTGATTGTTATAAATGAGCCAGTTCGTGAAAACAAACCCACTATATAAATATATCAAGAAACTTTTGTAATTATAAAGTGTTCCACAAGGACACATGCACAGAGATTCTGCTTTCTTTCTGTATCTGTGCTGTGTTGGGGCAATTTGATGCAGTCTGATATTGCAGTCTAGTAATGCAGAATGTCAGTAGTAAAACAGTACTGCAGTACTGAGACCTAGAACTACCCCCCTCCATCCCAGCACAAGCTCTGCAGGAGAAGAAGGGGGAGTGGGGCTCTGTATTTTGGTGCATTCTATATACTGCATCTAGAGAAGAGTTTAGGTCTACAGGACAGTCCTGGAAACCTGAGCTAAATGCTGACAGGAGAGAGAAGGTAATTATGCTGGTTTAACTTCCCTTTTAATTCACATAAATACTTTTCTCATATTCTCTTTTTCACAGCCTGTCTTTCCAGTTCCAGTTTCTCTGATTGCCCCACTTTTTATCCATTCTTTTTCAATAACCGCAGGGATCTGATCACTAAACCAGGGATGCATCCCCATGTGTTTTAAAACTACAGCTTCCATGATGCTTTGTCATTTTAAGTTGTCATTTTAAGGGCATTTTAAAGGCATGCAAAGCATTATGGGAGTTGTAGTTCTATAACATCTGGGGAGCTATGTTTTGGAAACCTCTGCAATAAACTGTCTGAGTTGGAGCTATTTTGCAACTCTGTTATTTTGTGCTAAATATTGCAAGCTGGTTGTAAACTCACTAGAACTGTTTAATTAAGTCCCTTAATTATTTAAAGCTGCCCTGTAGTCTGATCTGTCACCCACTCCCATTGTTTAATACTCTCAAGTCTTATGACACATTTGTATGGTTATTAACTCTTTTTGTTTTGATATCTTATTCATTGTTTATCTCTCCTGCACATTGTTATTGTGTTACAATTGTCTCCCACAGTAATTGTTTAATACTCACAAACAGTCTTTCATTTTTCAGTGCTCATTCATTCCTATCTCCCTTATTTTTCAAAGCTTTTCTACGGCCTCTTATTAACTGGCATTGTTTAATTCTGTCTATTTCTCATTTTCACTCATTGTTCAGTGCTCCTCATTAATCTCTTGGAATATGTCATTGTTCAATATTTTATTCAGTATCACCTTTCCTCTCATTGCTTACTGCTCCCTCACTCATGTGTTAAAGGGATACTATCAGCACCAAAACCACTGTATGTTAATATAGTGGTAGTGGTGTCTAGCTGCGGCCTCTTTACTTGGAGAATGTAAAACTGAGAAAAGGCAATGTTTACATTTGATTGAAAGTTCATCACTAGTAGCTGTCAGACAGACTTCCAATTTTTTTCCAATAGACTCTACCTTCGACACTCCAGATGTTGTGGACTACATCCCCCATAATGCTGTTACACACATAATTCTGGCAAAGCATCATGGGAGGTGTAGTCCAAAACATCTGCCGTGCCGAAGGTTGCCTATGCCTCACATAGAGCATTATGCCACTGAACTCTGCTTACGCCTGTTTTAGAGAAGCAATGGATTAATTGCTTCTCTATGAGAAGCATTGGATTGGCCAAGCGCAGCATTTGTCATGCATGCACCATAGATCTGCAATGCATCTCTATGAGAAGTATTGAACTGGACCAGAAATAATAATCTCTCCATGGACAGAAAATGCAGAAAATAGATTGTCTTTGTGTTGGATTACAGGTAATCTTATTACTTTTTAAAAAAGTGGGGCTCAATAATTTAGAAGAAACCTTCTAACATTAAAGATAAAGTTTTTTTTTTAATAGTGTATTCATTTTTATTTATTTTATATAAGGTTGTAACATATTCGACACCTATGTAAATCAATTGTAAATGCAACTGAATTGCGTCATGATTGCATAAAAAGTCAGGACACAGTTTGTAAGTTAGAGTGCTAAAAAATTTAGGAAATCTGTTTATAAGATGTAAAGTGTAATACCTTGATGTAGTACAACCATAATTTCTATAGTTTAGAAATAGTGTGATAGTGGGTTATCTTAAAGGACCACTCTAGGCACCCAGACCACTTCAGCTTAATGAAGTGGTCTGGGTGCCAGGTTCCTCTAGGATTAACCCTTTGTTTTATAAACATAGCAGTTTCAGAGAAACTGCTATGTTTATTTTAGGGTTAATCCAGCCTCTAAAGCCTCTAGTGGCTGTCTCATTGACAGCCGCTAGAGGCGCTTGCGTGATTCTCACTGTGAAAATCACAGTGAGAGCACGCAAGCGTCCATAGGAAAGCATTATGAATGCTTTCCTATGAGACAGGCTGAATGCGCGCGCAGCTCCTGCCGCGCATGCGCATTCAGCTAAGGAGGAGGAGAGGAACCGGAGAGGAGGAGGAGAACTCCCCGCCCGGCGCTGGAAAAAAAGGTAAGATTTAACCCTTTCTTTGCCATCCAGCCCGGCGGGAGTGGGACCCTGAGGGTGGGGGCACCCTCAGGGCACTATAGTGCCAGGAAAACGAGTATGTTTTCCTGGCACTATAGTGGTCCTTTAAGAGCAACTGAAGGGCAAGGTTTGGAAAACAGAGAAGTCACCTTGAAAACCAATGGAATGTTCCTGCTGAATGTTCTACTTTTAGATCTTTAACCTAAAACTGTTCTTCATTATATAACTGTATAAAAATAGCACAACCTTACACATAATTATGTATTATGTGTCTAGTGATAAATATAAATAAATATGTATGTAACCCCTTCTGCACCACGGGGGTGGGCTTTGACAGAGAGGGAAGCTACAGTGCCAGGAAAACGAGTTTGTTTTCCTGGCACTATGGTTTCCATTTAAGCCAGCATCCCTGTGTGAAACTTTACACCCAAACGACATCTATGTATACCTTTCACAGAGGTAGTCCTTTATTTAATCTTTTTGGTTAAGCCTTTCAAATGATTTAATATTTTTGGATAAACTTCTACAATTATTTTTTCAAAATGTTAAAATATCAAAAAAGTATACATAAAAATATATCAATATATTAAAAACATTTAGATATTACAAATTTAAAATATTTTTAAAAATATGAAATCTGATTGAAAATTTTATCCAACAATATTAAATTGAGGCTTTACTGGCTGTGCTCATTTGACCTCTGGTCTTTTCATACGCTAATCAACAATTAGCAATCAGGAGATATATATAAAAAATATATATATATATATATTAACCCAGAGGTTGATAATCGAGCCTCCTATTATACATATTCAGAACAATTAAAGTATGCTCTACAAAAGAAGTCCAAACATGACTAGTGTACCTTAAGCTGTATACTTAAGCTGTTTGGGGGAACTGGGGAAGTCCTCTGTAATAAGTCACAGATGGCTTTTGTAAGATGTCTCTGGAACAGATAATTGTGACAAATGTAAAAATTATTCCTGTGTCAGGCACAGATTGCCAAAAAGGTGAGATGTGTGGTGTAAGCAACCTAAAGTTACTACAGTCCACCCTTCACCTCTCTCGGGGATGGCTTGGAAACTTGAGATAGAGTAGAGGGTATAAAGTCCATAGAATGCAAATGAGCCATGTTTGCACTGTGACTATTTTTGTTCAGAACAAATATTCATTTTTTAAGTTCTGCCTTTGTCTGATACATATTCATTTTATTTAAAGAAACCTGTTTAATAGTAGATATTTTGCTTAATTATGTTTTGTGGCTTTTGTTTTTTTTTTTCAAATCTGATCTACTGGGTAATCGAAAGTCCCCATTTACAAATTGGCTAGGTGGTGGCAGCTTTTGATACAAGAGTTAGGTGTTAAGGGGGATTCTAATCATTATTTTAATGTACATTTTTAGTACAGACAAATAGTGATTTTTTTGAAGCCTTTCACCATCATAAACAAGTCACCAGCACGCTTGGAGTAGTGTGGTCCTTGACTGAAGACACAAGGTGGGGAAACAGGTAACTTGTCAAACTGGTCTTACACTGTTTGGCTACTTATTATGTGAGGGTACCACGGAACTACTGATACCATACCACTACATCAGACTGCGTTCAGACAGCGTTCTTTTAGTAGGGTTAATTATTGCAACTGAGAAAATAGTAAGATAAGGGATCAGTTGACTCTGTAGATATGTAAAATATGACATGCAAGGGAAAGAAGTGGATGTAGAGAAAAATGTGTTACCAAAGTGACCAATTGTGGAGCACTTTGCATTCATGGATCAGATTTTGAATTGGTATCCTTGAAAAGACAGGCAATGTATTAAATCACTGCAAGTAGAATAATGGGGAAGGAAGCCTAGTCTGGCAGCAGCATTTATTATGAAATGACAGAAAAAATGAAACAAATGGATGGCAAATGGAACACAGTTGCATTTATATAGATAGAAGTTAATGAGTGAATTATATTTGGAAATTATTCATTGGATAAAATGATTGAAATGAAGGAAGAAATCAATAATAAGCATGGTATGTTGTGCAAGGAAAATTAACTAAAAGTTCAGTGTTGGAGAGATTGCATTTTAAGTATCAAGAAATGCATGTGTTTTAAGATTTCAAAGTATATTGTGAGTTCAAGACTGAAAATAGATCATGGAGGAAAAGTTATTTTGTTATTTTTAAACTGGTCCTAGAATGATACTTAGTTATTCGGATGCTGTTAATTTGAAAGGAAAACGAGTCTGAGAAATGTTACTTGAAGTATAGGAAAATAATATAAGACATGGAGCTAGTAGTGGAAATTATCAGGATTATTCACTAAAGTGAGAATTTTGGGGAATTCACAGTTGATTTCAACTTTAAAGCCAAAGTAGCCAAATTGGAAGTATAGCTTACTGGGAGAATTTTCATATTTCAGCTATTTTGCTCACTTAAAGTTGTTTAAAGGACCACTATAGTCACCCAGACAACTTCAGCTCAATGAAGTGGTCTGGGTGCCAGGTCCCCCAGGTTTTAACCGTTCAGATGTAAACATAGCAGTTTCAGGGAACCTTCTATGTTTACATTGCAGGTTTAATCCAGCCTCTAGTGGCTGTCTTCCTGACAGCCGCTGGAGGCGCTTCCCCCGACGCTCAATGCGAAAATCACATTTAGCACGCAGAACGTCCATAGGAAAGCATTGAGAAATTCAGCTCCACTCGGGAGCTGACGTCAGAGGGGGAGGAGAGGTCACCAACACCAGTCTGGGGAGCCCGGCGCTGGATAAAGGTAACTGGCTGAAGGGAAGCCCAGCAGGAGGGGGGCCCTGAGGTTGGTGAGTGGGGACACCTAAGGACAATATAGTGCCAGGAAAACAAAATTGTGGACCTTTAAAAGTAGTCTCTTTTAAGAAGGAGTCCAAAACCATTGATAGAACTATTGGAGAACTGCAAAATTGAATATAGGCCAACTCTAATAAGAAGATGGTACAAGCAACACATGAAAAAAACCTTGGTTGAAAGTTAAGCAATGATGAACATAATTGTGGATTAGCTTTTCAAAATTGCAGATCCAAAAATGAATTTTCAATATACTACTCAAGTAAACTCGAGGATGTAGCAGGAAACAGATTGAAGATGTTTGCATGTAGACTGTAGATTTATGAGTAATATGTGAGGCTGGAGTGCATTTAAGAAGTTTGTTGAGATTTCAGAGAGAATTAGTACAAAAAGGAAAAATATGCATTTAAAGTGATGAAAATGTTCAGGTCATAAAACGGGAGATGATGAGAGAAGTTTGGGAAGTCACCTGAAGCTCAGCTGAGAGTGAGAGCTATAAAAACGAATTGGTACTCCAAAATTGTTTTTTATTTATTATTTTCTAAACCTCTATCATTCTCTCATTGCTTTTACCTTCTTTTATTCTATGATCCGGTTTTTACATTTATCTCTTTCTTTCTTTCTTTCTTTCGTACTAACACTCAATTTCCTACCCTTGTCTCTTTCCCTCTTTTTAGATGTCTCACTCCTCTCTTTCCCGTGTTTTCTCCACCTTTGTTCTCATCTCACTACTTCCTGCAGATTGTGACAGGGGACAAAGAAAAATTGTTCATGTGCATGGTGAGAATTTGTTCTCTTTGCACCAGTCCCTCATTTATCCTATCCATTGCACTGCAGTCCTGTAGTGCTGCCTGACCAGCCTGTTCTCTCTATAATGTTAGGATGGAGATTGTGATTTCTGGTAGGCTAATTTTGACTAGAAGTATCCCCGTATTCTTGATGTTCTTGCTATTTCTCACTTGTTAACCGTAATCTTACATGTTTTCATTTCTCTTCCACCCACCGTTCCCCATTCTTTTCTCCTTCTCACTCTCTATTTACACAGAGGATGAGACTGGGGATGTGATTGTACAAACAGCCCCAGGTGTAGTGACCACACACCGGGGTGGCTCCATAGTTCTTCCCTGCCGGTTCCACTATGAGGATATTGGAGGAGACTCTGGTCCAATGCGCATCAAATGGTCCAAGATTAGTGAACCTGCATCCTTCAGTGATGTCCTTGTAGCCTTGGGTCAGGAAAGGAGAGGGTTTGGATCATACAAGAACCGAGCGGTTTTACAGGAAGATGGACCTGGGGATGCCTCCTTGGTTGTTCATAATGTTACTCTTGATGACTATGGTAGATATGAGTGTGAGGTGACCAATGAGTTGGAAGATGACACAGGAACTGTCAAACTAGACTTGAAAGGTAATCAAACATACATGATGTGAAATTTATTTTTTCAGTCATTGCAATGCTTCTTTTATTGCTGTGGTTCTGTGTTGTGTATTTTTCTTTCTCCTTGTTTCCCACTCTTATAATTTAGACACAGTTATGTTTTTGTGAGAGTGTTGTTATTCATTTTCATCAATTTAGTGTACTTTGCCTTTCTCCAGGTGTGATCTTTCCTTACCATCCACGATTAGGTAGGTATAGTATGAACTTTCATGATGCTGAGAAGGCTTGTAAAGATCAAGATGGAATTTTGGCCTCCTACGACCAGCTACATGAAGCCTGGCTTGGCGGTCTAGATTGGTGTAATGCGGGTTGGTTACAAGATGGTTCTGTCCAGTATCCCATCTCCAAACCTCGTGATGAGTGTGGGAAAAAGGATAACCCAACAGGAGTAAGAAACTATGGCTACCGACATAAGGATGATGAGCGCTATGATGCCTTCTGCTTTACATCCAATCTGAACGGTAGGTCTGGAGATATGCAGATGAGTAGTTATCTCCTCTTCACATAACTAAACAATCATGAAATGATGGGCTGTCACTGCTTTCTGGAATGTGAACTCCCTGCCTCCCATACCTCAAAGACTTCACAACTGCTGCACACCCGTGGAGTCAGCTTACTGTGGTCCTAGAAGTAGGACATTTTTAAAAATATAATGTAGGGACTTAATTAGACCTTTTTATTTGTAGTGTTTAGTGTTCCTTTAATTGATGCATCAAGGACGGGCCAATAGGTTAGATAAGGGTACTCTGACAAATGTTTGGTTAGTTCGCTTTTAAAGGGATGTTATTATTTGCTGAATGTTTTATTAATGGTACTTGGATGGAATGAGGCTGAGAAAACAAAGAGTAAGTTTCAGAGGCTTAACTGGTGGATTATATGGTAAAGGGATATTAAAACTCTTTTGTCTTTACTCGTGTTGCCTGTTTCAATTTCTATGACAGCACTATGTGGATGTCACATTTTAATTGCCTTTTCTATTGTTTAAGAAACATTTTATGGCACAGACAGAGACTACACTGGTATTCAGTAGAAGATAGGTCAGAACCTTACAGTCTATGGTACAAGCAGATAGTTATCAGCAATTTATAAATTTTTAAAAACAATAAAACAGTCATCCCTAAACATGGTTCAATGAAAATAAGCAACAAATACAAAGGTGAGAAGAAAAAAATTAAAACACAAATAAGATATGTGTTCATTTTAATTTTTACATTTCATTACTGCAAATTTAGTTGAAGGCATGAAACAAACAAAAATATAAAACTGATACCAATATTAATGTGATTAGTCATTCTCTTGGAATACCACCATAGAGTGGGGAAAATCCCACTTTAAAATCTCCAAAAAGGAAAGCCATCAAATAGTAGCGTTCACTCCAAAATTCCAAAAACAACAACAAAATGACACAGCAAACTATGAGAACCCAGAACCACACTAGAAAAAGAGTCGCTTACGCATAGACCAAATTACATGTAGACCATTTTGTGTTTATTTTTGTAAGTTTGGCAAAATGCTATTTGAGAATTTGCCTCACTTCTACTCTTCTAGAGGTTCTTGTGAATAAGTTAGAATTTTCTCTTCTGCTCTACATGTGTATGTATATATTCACGAAAGGCTTTACACTTTCCCCTTACGTAATAAAGTAAACTTTGCCTTGGTGCAACCCAAGTTGAGACTATAGAAATAAAGAGCAGGGTGCACTCAAAGATCTTCATTCCAACAAACTGTATTTAATTCAATGTGCACAAATTACATGCATACTCGATAGACATTTTGACCCATTTGGGCCTTTTAATTTTTGCCTACTGGAACCTTTGATTTCTCATGATTAGTAATTGACAGATTTATTTTTATGGGTATTATTAAGGAGCTAATATGCTCAGCTAGTTCATAAATCTTATATACATACTTTTTTTTTTTTTTAGGTAAAGTCTACTTTCTGAAGACATATCGTAAAATGAGTTTTCCAGAGGCAGCCAAAGCTTGTGAAGATAAAGGAGACACTTTAGCTAAAGTGGGACAACTGTATGCTGCTTGGAAACTGCAACTCATGGACAGATGTGAAGCTGGGTGGGTTGGTGATGGTAGCGTACGCTACCCCATAGTAAATCCAAGGATGAAATGTGGAGGTCTTGAACCTGGAGTGAGGAATCTTGGATTTCCCAGTAAAAAATACAGACTTTTTGGAGTCTATTGTTATAGGCAGGAGGGAAACATAAATCCACAAGAGAAAATTGCAGAAGTGATCAACAAGTGGAAGTCCAACCATGTGTAGAGAGCATGATGGTATGGAGTAATACAATGAAGTTCATAAGTATCTGGACAGTGATGAATGCTTTGGCTTTGTACTCCAACACATTCGATTTGGAATGAATCAATGAGCACAAGTTTAATTTTTAATTTGAGGATATTTATATCAACATACCAAGTTTGTGACATAATGTAAAAAGGTATTAAACTTTTATAGATTAACTTGAAGTTATGTAGCAGGGTAACAACAAGACAAATGTGAACTTTCAAATATGGAAATCGAGAGGGAATAGAAAAAAAAGAGAGAAATGGGGGAGTAGTGAACAATTGGCAAAACACAAGAATCATACACTCAAAGGTATATGTAATGTAAAGGAGCAAATATGAGATTGCATGCTTACCAATGCTCCTTATGGATGCCAAGCTGGTGGTCTGCACACATTAGAAGAACTGCCGGTAATGAAAGAAATATTACTGTCTAGCTAGCAGAATCCGGACTCATTGCACCCTTACCAGCATTCAAAGGCAGGCACATGGAACTGCATCACAGTGGAGGAGCCAAAGCATAAAGCAGTTCGAACTCAACCATCCTTACTCACAGGATTATACACTAAAGTGAGAATTTAAAGTGAATTTCAGATTTAAGGTCACAATAGCCGAACTGAAGAAATTCTGTACCTCAGCTATGCTTTCACTTAGACTACTCTGGCCTTATGTGTGAAATTCACCTTAAACTCTCACTCTAGTAAATAACCATGTGAGTCCTGTAAGTAAGGACTGTTGAGTTTCTTTTTTCCAAGGAATGCAAGCCAGGTGATAGGATTGTTGTATGTCTTGCAATGTCAGATCTAACCTCATGTCTACAATGTTATCCTAAGTTGATTCTGCAGTATGCTTGGAGTAAATGCTTTTAATACATTTTGGACTCTCTGCAGATAACATGTCTATGTGGACTTCACGATTCACTTTGCTGTAGGCCACATCATGAATAAAGGCCAAAGAGTCAGTTATTATTATTATTATTATTGCCATTAATATAGCGCCAACAGATTCCGTAGCGCTTTACAATATTATGAGAGGGGGGTATATAACTATAAATATGACAGTACCAACCGTAGACATACATGCTCAAGACCACCTCCACCATGTTTCACTTCAGTGGTATGCACGGGATCATATGCAGTTCCTGTCTTTTTTTTTTGTTACTCTGGAATATCTTTCTAACAGAAATAATAGATGTTTCTAACAGAACTCTTGTGTATTGCCAGTCTAGTCGTGAAGCTAACTGATTCACACACTATAGTAAACCCTCTATTGTCTGCTGTTTATGAGGATCTTTGACTACACAATTCTTCTTAAAGCGTTTTAGATCATTTCTAATTACAGTACACAGTTTTTGACTGAATACATCAATTGTCCCAGAACACGCCATTGTATGTAAGGCGGTTAGAGGTGACTGATTGTACTTTACTAGTTCAGCCATGATTTCATTTCAATTCTAATGTTATAAAGAGCCAAAACATCACTTATGTTCAAAGTTCAAATATTTATGGACTGCTTTGGAACTATCGTGCAGATGAATACAATTTAATACATCACTTGTGGGAGTAAATACCATAGAATTAATTTGCAACAGAACAAGGATATTTATAAAAAATAATCCATTAACAGAAAGGTATATTCTTCTTTGTCATCATTCATATTGCGTCTGCATTCCAATAAATATGTTGTTCTTAAAATGAGCAATGACTATGAACACGGTATAAAAAAATGATACACTAAAATGTAATGATAACTGCGGTAAGGGGACAAAATATTGAAAAAGAACAGGCTAATCTTCCTTCAAATGTTTGGTAGAGAATATGTCAGTTAATCCGAAGTACCATATTCAAAGATTTACAGTATCAAATATGAGTTTGCTATGTACATTAATTTTGCCTGGTAGTCATAAAGGAAGGGATTTCCCCCACTTCTAACAAATATTCCCAGCTTGCTTTTAATGTTACTGCAGCTAGAATCAATTAGATAAAGACAAACAAGGACACAACATGAATGAAAAGAGCCTAGGCCATTATGATACTTGGAGTGTTTCTTTAAAAATAAAATCTAGCCACATCTGTTATCCTAGTGATATGTGTTACCTAAAAAACATGTAATCTTTGATAGAAATAAAAACATAAGTGTGACTCAGGTACATTCTCAGTCCCAAGCAGGGCCAATGCAAGAGGCATTTAGCTGCTCCCAAAATGTGTCTTCACCTGTGTATCCTCATGATACTCTTAGTCATCTTTTGCCCCTTTTGGCATTTGTTGCCCCATTTTTGGTATTCTATATCGCTTGTTCTTATTCCCAATCAGAAAGCAGCTATGATTTTAAAAATGTCAATTAATTTGTATTATCTGTACTGTTGCTCTGCTTTCAAAGACAGCCAGGGCTCATTAACACAATCAAAGGAAGAAAAGGAATCTCTCTAACATTTGTACTGCACACATGAACATATCTCAGTGAGTAACTATATAAAATAAGCATTTATGCTAAGACATTATGGACCAATTAACCTGGGTTCATACAGTTTCCATGGCAACTATTATCATAAAAAATTTCTTCACCTCCCCCACTTTCCCATGTCTGCTACATGTGTGGTCAATTTTTATCATAAATGAAAATGAATTAGCTTATAACCTGCTGGGACGATCTTCCGTTTCTTGTCCCAGAAACATAGGACTAATTCCTATGTATCACATTCATTTTTGAGAACTTGGTTATTTAGCCACTGATAGAGCTACTTAGACATAAATATGCCACTGTTATTTTTTTCTGCATGTGTCCATTATCCATAGTCTTAAAAAGGATTTTTCAGATGTAAATATATATAAATGAAGTAATATAAAAAAAAAATTTCTCAGAGAATTCTGTAGCTTAGAGAATGTCTAGTTTGGTTAGATTGACCTTAACCCCTTAAGGACCAAACTTCTGGAATAAAAGGGAATCATGACATGTCACACATGTCATGTGTCCTTAAGGGGTTGAAGAGACACAATAGTAACCATAACAATTTTAGTTTAATGTATCAGTTTTCATGTATAGATCATGCCTTTGAAGTCTCCATGCTCAATTCTTTGTCATTAAGGAGTTAAATAATTTTGTTTATGCAGCACTAGTCACACCTCCCTGCATGTGACTTACACAGCCTTCCTTAACACTTCAAGGAAAGTGAGATCTAATGTTTATACTTCCTTTATTGCAAAGACTGTTTAATTTAGAATTTCTTATCTCCTCCACTGTTAATAGCTTGCTAGACTTTGCAGAAGATTCCTGTGTGTGATTAAAGTTCCATTTACAAAGCAGGAGACAAAAACCTATAAAATAAATTAACATCTGATTGCAATTGAAACCATTTTTTTCATGCAAGCTGTGTCAGTCACAGCCAGGGGAGGTGTGGCTAGGACTGCATGGATAGAAACAAAAGTGATTTGAGAAGAAAATTGATACAACAAAACTGATTTATTAAGTTAAAGTTGTTTAGGTGACTGTAGTGTCCCTTTAAATTTAAAATTCACTTTGAATTAACATTTATTTCTCACTTTAGTGAATAGCCATGCTAGATGTTAGCAAATAATTACTATTTTTGTTTTAGCATTATTAGTAATTTACTAATCATAATAGCATACCCTTGCTTTACGGAACACCAGTTAATAGGGGAAAAAGGGGCAGGCCAGTGATGTGAATTGCATCACTTGCATAGTACAGAGAGGAAGACCTGCTCAAAAAGATGACAGTTCTCATCTGAATGGGGTACACTGAGATATGCGTTCTAGTAAGAGAGAGATCTAGGTGGGAGATGAATGGGAAGGGATCTGGGAGGTAGTCGCTAAGGTCTCAGTGTGACGGATCACCCTGTCCCTGGATTATAATTACTTTGTTTCACTCTCCTATGTGTTCGGGACATTACATTTCCCTTTGTTTTATTATTATTTCGTTCACCTTCCGAACAAACTCCCGAACAACTAGACCACCCTTATGCGGAGAGTGCCACTCATTAACCTCTGTCACCTCATTAACACTCCTAAACCGCAAACGTTCTAAGCGGTCGGCTAGGTAGTCGCCGTTTGGCAAACGAGAGAAATAGACGAACCGCCACGTATATTTTGTACTCCTGAAAGAGACTGACTGCACAGCCTGATTTAATGGAGCTCTTTTGGGCATGAGGCTCGTGTGTGGTCAGACAAATTATAACCTCCATGGAAATCCCAAACCTCTGAACCGATCTGGGTGATTTTTGGATTTGTTGGTATCAGGGGATGTGACTTTTGTGGGGTTTCCATGAGTTTTGGGGGTACTTTTGGGATACTGTTAAAATGTATGTTTTCTGTGCCTGGATATAATTGCGTTTAATACTGTTCCTCACTCAATTATCTCTCAGGCACAAGGGAGGGATTACCCTGTTTTGTGTGGGAGTGTCCTGGACCTGAGAGCCAAAGTAATTATGTATTTGTTTTACTGTAGTCTCCTCTCAGGTCCAGTGGGGAATGCCCCTGGAATATGTAACAGAAAATCCCTTGCATGGGGAGTTGCATATAAAGCTGCATGTGGCTCCCATTAAACCAGTTCTCCTTCACCCTCAACATAGAGCCTTGCCTCATGCTTGGAGGAAACAGCTATATTCACTATGGGGATTACTATAATCACTATACTCCCTCGGATTATAATCACTAGCTCTTGTAAGAGCTATCCTGCTATACTCTCTGCAGTAGGAGAGGTCTACCCACTGGAAGCTGTATCCCGGTCTTGGGTCCAGGGTGGGTGGAGGACAGCGAGACCCCAACTAAGCTGTAATGCTGGCTGCGGGGATGACGGTGGTTATGGTGTCTGGTGAAGTGCTTGGAAGTACTCGGAATTACTAGTAAGCAGTGATTGGCGGAGGCACCCAGTCGGAGTTCCAGGCGGTCCGCCACCATCAGTATGCGTGATCTCACAAGAATAGATGTACAAGATACTTTTTAGCTGACACACAACCCCAGTACAACTACACAAGAGGGGTAGGCTCCCCTCACATGACTGCTGGAGGCAGTGTGGCTCAAGGGGCACTTTTTCACACATGTGGTGGTCTTGTTCTGCTCTCTCCAAATTCTCAAAGGTTTTCAGAAACTATTAGAAAAACATATTTCACAGACCATTCGCTCTAGACCCCTGGCCCTTCTTGTTCTCCAAACTTATGGAGGGCATGACGTAGAAGGAACACAAATTATGCATTAAAGTAACTTTAACATCTTGACAAGTCAGCACCATTCAGAATTTAGGGAAGTTCGAGCAAAAATCCCAGAGAACCATCTAGTGGATCAGCTTATAGCCACTGTCAGAAGCTCTCTCCCCTCATCCTATAAAACATGGAAACCGTGGCGGGAGTATAAGGAAAATGTGTAGAGCCTGTGAGACTCGTTTTAAAGCTGACAGAGCTGCGGTGGGCTTCTCTTCCCCCATTCCTTAATTTTAGTCCCTTGTTTGGACCTTGTTTTCCATACAATTGTTTTATGATAAAACTGTATACATTCAGCACCAAACTACAGAAGGAGAAAAGAAGAGACGTCATCACACCCCACTTCCACACTTCTCGACGAGAAGACCTGACACACTAACCATTAGTTTCCACACGCTTATAAGACACCGATACATACTAATTACCCCGCACCGCCCTAGCCCTCGGTGGACTGATCTGAATAATTGTGATTATCACGAGCTGTAGCTATGTACCCCTGGGGGAGAAACACGGTAACAACTACCATCAGCGATCTCGTGTTACCTAATATTGCAACTGTATCAGACTCTACCCACACATAATTATACTGTTTGGATATCTGATGCTCTTATTATGTACCTTTGTATTCTACTATTAATGCGGGCCTGCAAGCCCAAATTAATCTACTGACATGCTTCAATAAAAATTGATTATAAAAAAAAAAAAAAAAGAAGAGACCACCTCACCTAGCTACCAATGTTTTTTTATATATGTTACTGTGGCGGACCGCCTGGCACCCTGACCGGGTGCCTCCGTCAAACGCTGCTTTTTAGTAATCCTTGAGTACTATAAGTACCGCAACGTACACCATTACCACCATAAACGCCACCAAACACCACTCTTCTCATGTGAATCCAGTTGAACGTACAAAGAGATGGAAGTCCCAGCAGTGTTTGCGCTATCGAGTGTCCGATTATAGTTCCATGCACTTGATGACCAAACACCGCTGTACGTGTTCGCGGCTAAAGATGGCCGCCACCACGTGTTCGCACATACGAACGACGACCACCCTGCCGACCACTTAGAATTATTGCGATGAAGGAGTTGATAGGGGTCAAAAGAGTCAACAAGCAGCACACGACTCTCCTGGATGGTCTGGCTGTTTGGTAGTTCATTCAGTATACAAACCCAATAAGCATAATCTGTTCGGTGAATCCCATATACCGAACCAGAGAAGTCAAAAGGCACGAACAGAGCCTTTTTAAAGTACATTGGCCAAGGTCCATCATTGGGGCAAGAGGCTGGCCAGCAGGCCCCTCCAAGAGCACGTGGCAGAGGCATTTCTGCCACAGTTACATAATGTCAGGCTATTCCGCCTTCAAATGCTCTGTACTGCGGAATGTATACTTTATAGAAAGAATGTAAAATAAAATGGTAATGTTTCAGCCCAAAGAATTGGCAGGTCAGTCAGGAGTGAATGCAAATCAGGCTTCCAGTTATGTGTGTATTTCTTTATATACATCCATAAAACACAGAAGTCCCCGACTGTAGACACAATCCTTAATTTTAACAGCAGAATGATGCTACATAAAACCATTGCACAGATAAGAACATGTACTGGACAAGAACATTTACAGACAAATGAAACATAAATTTCTATTAAATGGCAAACAATGTGGAAAATGCAAAAACAACATGTGATTGATTTGCACACTATGACTACATTTTGCAGTTTTCATATTTCACTGTGTAGAATTAATATCTCATTCATTCCCTAATGAGCAGTATTGTCATAATATTTGTACAGTGTTGATATCTTGTTGAGGTCGTTTTCAGTTAATCGACCACATACATTAAGTACACACAGGTTTTCACTTCTTTATTCATTTAATCACTTTCACCATAAAGATCCATATCTTTATAACAACCACAAAGAACATCATTTGGTTTTTATGTGAGTGTGTTTCGTGAGTGTTTTTTTATTCACTAAGTTCTGATGAACTGATTAAGATAATGCAATTAGAGGGCAAATTAACTTCCGACTCTGTTTTTTATTCATTTGTTAGTTATCCAGAATTCTTGAATGCGCTTAGTCGTCCCCATGGGCATATTCCCAAATTTACACCCATAAATCCCCAATCAATTAACACAGACACCATTAATTTTTTATGTTAAGCTAGGCCACACTCCCACACATAACATCTCCAAACCCAAATCCCCTTTGTCCATATGCCAGCCTCCTAGCTCTGTCAAGACCCACTCCACTTAGCTTTGCTGTTCCTTGGGCTTCAACTATTTTGGAGTGTTTTTTTGTTCTTCCAAACCATTATATTCATAGGATCAGGGTTTTCATCAAAACATTTTGGGCCCCTTACACAGCTCAAGGGCTTGGCCAGCCAGGGCTCACCCCCACCCACAAGTAAAGTCAACGCAGTGTGTATGTATAGTGGATGCAGTGTGTGTGTGTATATTGGATGCAGACTGTGTGTGCATAGTGTGGATGTAAAGAGAGTGCATGAGGAAAGTGTATACAGTGTTTGTGTAGTGGATGCAGTGTCTGTGTTTATGTAGTGGATGTAGTGTGTGTAGTGGATTCAGTGTCTGTGTAGTGGATGCAGTGTGTGTACTGAATGCAGTTTCTGTGTTTGTGTAGTGGTTGTAGAGTGTATAGTGGATGTATTGTCTGTGTTTGTGTAGTGAATGCAGTATCTGTGTTTGTGGATGCAGTGTATGTATGGATGCTATGTCTGTGTTTGTAGTGGATGCAGTGTGTGCAGTGGACCCTATGTTTGTATAGTGGATGCAGTGTGTGTAGTGGATCCTATGTCTGTATAGTGGATGCAGTGTGTGTGTGTATTTGGTGTAGGATAAGAGCTAACCTCCAGCAGCCAGGCAGGAGATTCTCTCCTTTTCTCTGCATGGGTGCCATACGGAACGTTGCCTTGGCAATCCACAGCTCACGTGAGGACGCTGGTGGATGTGAAACTTTGAATCTCCTGGGCCCCCTCTTCATTATAGAAGCAAGCAGGGCCTGCAAGTGTATATCGGTGCATATATAGATATATGCACATTAGGGGTAAAGGGCCCATACAGCTGTACGGCCTTGGGCGGATTACAAGATCAGAGGAAAACTTTGTGTCCCCGAGCAGTTCAGGCCTCTTATGACAACCGTCACATTTTGATGAAGGCCCTGCATTGCATACATTCCAAATAATTATATACAAACAGTACATTTCATACTTAGAGCACATGTGGCAAGTAGCCAAAGATTCATAAACATGAACCAAAATGTTAAGCAGATGTCCTTGTTTAGTTTAATGTTTAGTGTACAGCTGTTCTTAAAGGTAAACTGTCACTCCCCATAACATTTAATATCATATTTAACAAATCTGTGTTTGTAAGGTATGATGTTTCTTTTCTTACCTTTTTAATAGTCTAACAGAAATTTGTAGTGATGCACTTTCAGAAGTCCCACCCTTGAAATAGACAATTGCATGTAGAAATCAGCACCTTTAAATTTTTTTTAAAAATTCTGTATTTTTGCTTTGCAGAGTAATACAAAGATTCCTGCAATGCCACAGCAACAGAAACAAGCTTTTACATATCAACAAACATAAAAGCATGTCATTTGATTTTCAGCACAATTTTGCAAATATAACAGTAAACTAGAGGTATAACATGTCTAAACATTAAAGGACCACTATAGGCACCCAGACCACTTCAGCTTAATGAAGTGGTCTGGGTGCTAGGTCCATCTAGGGTTAACCCTGCAGCTGTAAACATAACTGCTATGTTTCACTGAGGGTTAATCCAGCCTCTAGTGGCTGTCTCATTGACAGCCGCTAGAGGCACTTTCGCGCTTCTCACTGTGATTTTCACAGTGAGAAGACGCTGCTGTCTATAGGAAAGCATTGAGAAATGCTTTTTTATGGACTGATTGAATGCGTGCGCAGCTCTTGACGCGCATGCGCATTCAGCAGATGACGTCGGAAGAGGGAGGAGAGTCCACAGCGCCGAGGTGTTTAACCCCTTAACCCCTCTTTAGCCCGGCGGGAGGGGGGCCCTGAGGGTGGGGGGGACCTATTAACACTATAGTGCCAGGAAAATGAGTTTGTTTTCCTGGCACTATAGTGGTCCTTTAAATAAAAATAAAAACAAAAAACAAACAGTTTTTATTTTAGTCGATTACTTACCACCACCACCCCCACACAGTGTAGGAAAGGACATATAGCCAGAAGCAAGGTCACCTACTTAGAATGTTTGCTCAGTGTGTTGCCACCCATGGAGTGTGAATTAGACCGTGTACGATGTGATATTAACTTATTAATTATGTGTCAAGAGTAATCCCCATTTTATTTTTATTGTCTCTTGCCTCATCAGACTTTAGGTGGCGGAGTTGGGAGAACATCAGGGTCCAAGTTAGTGAGGTTTCTCAGACACCTTTTTAACCCATTACCATCCATTTGGATGAAGATGATGACTGTTCACAATGAAATGAAAACTTCTGACTAAAACATACATAAAGTAACCATGTCACCCCCTCAAATCTTCTTTCTTCCTACCATAAATTATCCCATACAAGAAGTGTTTTGCTATACCAATGTCTTATTCATCCTTTCTCCCATCAGTGTCTTCAGAATACCTTGTGTGCCGCACACTGCAGTTATATTTACTTCACTCTATTCAACTCTCCCTACATTGTGCATTTTTAATGTGTATACATGTATGTTTCCCAGAGGCAGCATATCCTTTCTACACATCGGCCATGAACCAAGAGCCTTTGTCATTCATGGTTCTGGCACTGCAGTTATAGTCTGGCTGTGGAAATTAAAGATTTTGCTGTCTGAATGTCCCTGCTCAGATCCAGATCAATTTTGAAAAAACTGGGCTGATAGCACTGGAGATGTAAAAAAAAAAAATAAAGCTGTGTATGAACACTGTTTTCCAGTACTTCTGATGGGAGCTGTCTGTGGTGCTGATTCAATATGGAGACCCAAAATGTAACTCGGGGGGTGGGGGACCTGACAGCCAACCGAGATGGTCGCATTAGGCTAGAGCTCCTCAGTGGAATTCTCTAATAAGCCTAAAACTTGACATAATCCAGTTATTTCTGGCAAAATCCTGCTAAGGCTCCTGGGGAATACTCTGCCAAGCTTCTGGTTAGCAAGTGCCTGGGTCCAGCAGGCATAAACTGTGTTAGATGTCTCTGTGGCCTGCAGACATACTTAAGGGCTGCTGAGGAGATGTCACAAGAAGACACTGCAGCAGACGACTGCACTTCATCTTAAGCATCTGTACACTTGTTGCCTCAGGCACCGGCTGCGGAGTACCATGCTCCTTCATCATGTGTCCAGCCTGATACACAGGCCTCACTCATAGGAAGCCAGGGGTGTATGACCTCAGGCATCTCAGGCCTATTTATTTCTGCATCGAGTGACGGTGACACTGAGAGGAGAGACCAGGCCCAGTCAAAAGCTGTCCTATCATTTTGGCATGGAGCTGGACTTTCCAATATGGCCTATATGCAGTAGCGTCTCCAGGATTCATATTTAGGGGGGACACATAGGGGGCCAGGGACAAAAGTAGGTGGGCAGTTAAAAATGTGTATATATATATCTGTGTGTGCGCGTATATATATATATGTATATATATATACACACACACGCACACACGCACACACGCACACACGCACACACACACACACACACACACACATATAGAGGGCTCGACAAATTCCAGGCGCCAGTTCGCCATGGCAACGAGACATTTCGCCTGGCATTTGTCAGCCCTTTGCTAAGCGCGCAGGAAACATTAAAGCTGGCCGCCGCGGGAGTATGGAGGTGGCATGCGAGGGAGCAGTAACCTACCTGCAGTTCCTCTCTGCTCCCTTGCGCACTGTTTAGCGATATGACATCACTCTGGCCCCGGCATCACTACAGAGAGCACACAGGGGAGCAGAGAGAAACTGCAGGAAGATTGATAGGAGACGCACTGGACGCCAGGGAAAGATCCACTCAGCTCTCCCAAAGGTAGGGAGGCTGGGAGGATTTAAATAAAAATAAAAATAGCAATTTGTGAGAAAATGTGTGTGTGTATGTGTCTCAGTGTGTGTCTCAGTCAGAGAGTGTGTGCCTGTCACTGTATGTCTGTCAGAATGTGTGTCTGTCTGTCTGTGTGTGTCTCAGTCAGAGATTGGGAATGGAGCTTGCGTATGGGGAGGCGATCTTCCATGCAGAGCTTGTGTGCCGGGGAAGCTGCTGCACAGTGACGGAACTAACGGGTCTTGGTGCAAAAACTGTTTTGGGCCCCTGAAGACACATGCCCATCGGGTGGCCCTAATTGCAGTGTAACCGCAGCACCAGCACTCCCTGTGGTTCCACTGCTGCACCTTTTTTATTACAGGCAAGACACATTTTCATGGAGACTGGAAAACCTTTTCAGGAGATGCAAGATAATTTTTCATGGTGTTTAAAAGGGGCTGTAGTGAAGTGTATGTATAGAGGAGTTTGTTTATGGTGTACTATGTGTAACTAGGGGCTGTAGTTTGAGCATGTGCTCATGTATAGGAGCTTTTGAGATTGTGTGTGTACTGTGAGGGCCTGTAAAGTGTGTGCATGTGCATCTAGGGGCTGCATTGTGAGTGTTTGTGTATTTGGGTTGCATTGTGTGCTTATCAAGGAGCTGTAGTTTTTATTTATATATATATATATATATATATATATATATATATATATAGAGAGAGAGAGATATCTATATCTATCTATCTATCTATCTATCTATCTGTCTATATGTATATATATGAGATTCGGTGCGTAACTGGGTGAAGCCTGTATGTATGTATGCATGTGTATGTGGGGGTGAAGGTATGTGGGGAAGAAGTGTGTATGTGGGTGAAGAGATATTGTGTGTGAGGGGTGCACTGTGTGTGTATGCAAAGGCCTACTCTGTGTTGTTGGAGTGTAGTGTATGTGGGGGGTTCACTATCTGTAAGGGTCTACTGTGTTCAGGGGGTGTAGAGAGTGGGATAGGGAAGAGTTTTATAATTTTTAGTTTATTAATTGTAAAAAAAAAAGAAAAAAAAAGGATATTCCCCTTTCCCTGATCTTGCCTTGCAGGGAAGGTGTGGCACAATCAGATCCGTGGTGGTTGAGAAGGCTGCCTATCCATCAGGTACAGAGGTAGTCATGAAATGAGTGGTATCTCTTTTTGAGCTCTAGCACTTACACAGACCGACACATACATATACACAGACTGACCCATACATACATACAGACACACACACACACACACACACACACACACACACAGACAGACTGACCTATACACACAGACTGACCCCCCTCATACAGACTGACCCTCACCACACAATGTGACCCATACACACACAGACTGACACCCCCCCACACACAGACTGACCCATACACAAACACATACAGACTGACCCCCCAACACACAGACTGACTCCCCCACACACAGACTGACCCCCCCCTGCACACAGACTGGCCCATACACACACAGACTGAGCCCCCCACACACAGACTGACCCACCGCACACAGACTGACCCATATACACAAACTGCCCCACACACAGACTGAACCCCCCACAACCATACACACACAGACTGCCCCCCCACACATCCCCCCACACACACAGACTGACCCATACACACACCCATACACACAGACTGATCCCCCCATACAGACTGACCCCCCGCACACACAGACTGAGCCCCCCCACACACAGACTGACCCCCACACACACACAGATTGACCCCCACACACAGACTGACCCCCCCACATTATTCTGAGTTTGTCTCTCCTCCTATACTTTCCCACTACACTACATTACCCAATTCTATTATAACAACGCTATATGCTAGCTAATCTACTGTACTATAACCTAGTTAGCTTTCTACTGCACATTATAGTCTCTTCTTTACCGTGTCTAGTACTTCACCAAAGCTGTTCTTTCTGCTTGTCCTATGTGCCTAGATAGGTATACCGAACCTGATTATTACTTTGGTGAAACAATTAAAATTGTGCAGTGAATTATTTGCCTATTGTTTGTTTGGCTATAGCTATTGTGGCATAGCAGACATGTCTGTTCTTATGTGCACAGCAAAAAGTAAAGATTGACAAAAAAAATAAAAAAGTAAAATGTAACTAGTTTAATAGAAACTAAAGGACAAACAGTGTCACAGACTAATAGGTCAGTTTACTCGTCCAGATAAAAACTCATAGAAAAGAAAATGAATTTTGTTTGTGGGCTAACTACGTACATTAACCTCTCTCGTTCTCTGTATGCTTTTTACCATAAGAACTGATTGTCTATAATGCCAGTAACAAAAGTAGTTAGTGATAGTCACAAACAGTGAAACATATTTAGTGTTTAATAATGTCACTTCAGCAATTCAATAAACATGGCATAGAATATGCATTCCCTCTGCATTTTTATTTTAATTAGAACTTTGTCCCGATGGAATTGCTATTGAGTTGCTATTAAGTTATTGATATATGTTTTTTTTTTTTTTTCAATTTGGCACAACTGTAATCACAAGGAGTGTTTTCAATACCATTTGCAATAGACATTATTATTGTACAGTCATTAAAGGCTTAAGTAATCTGTTGGTATTTTGCTGACGCAAACATCTTCCATGTATTGATGTAAGTTATTAGGTAACAAGTTGATTTTAGTATACCAAACTAATGTTTCACAAAGCACTAACTGACTCAATCTCGTTGATCTCAGGCAAACAGTTAGAGTTTCACCAAGAAGGTCGGCTCTGTCAGGGAGGAAAGGTAAGTAAGCTAACTAAGGTAGTTACAAAATGCACATTTGACACACATCTCACTGTTCTTAAAACGTTCCATTATCCTGTAGCTCATGCCTTGGGCCTCCAGGGTTCGATACTGAGTCCGCCCGCAAGGATAAGTAAAGTCGATGCAGTGTGTGTACGTGGATACTGGATGCAGAGTGTGTGTATAATGGATGCAGTGTGTTTGTATAGTGACTTCAACCCTGTACCCATTGATTTTGTTTTGTTCTGATTTTACAGGACTCTAACACTTAGGAAATATTGTCTACATTGCAACTCTATCACCCATCGGGATTAGATTTTCCTAAATAATTAACAAGCTTAGGCCACTCCATTTATCAGTTGCTGTTATTTTCTTATCTTGTTAATCAGACATTGGTGATACTACTAAACTGCACTTTAATTCAATTGTGCAGAATGTTTTGACTATACTTATTCAGCCTCTGTGGTTACACACTAATACTAATCACATTGCCCTTTCTTACAAATACACATTTATACACTTGTTTTTCCTTTTGTTTAAGTTTTCCTAATAAAGCATTAGGACATTAGTTGTAGGCCATTCCTACCTTTTTGTGTTGTCGCTCTTTATTCCTGAGAGTACACTTTTACTTTGTTTTGGTATATAACTATATGATGGTTACCCTTTTTTGAAGGGTTTGCCGAATGGTTTATTCTTCTATTTTTCTATGCAGTGTCTATGTTTGTGTAGTGGGTGCGGTGTGTGTACTGGATGCAGTGTCTGTGTTTGTGTAGTGGATGCAGTGTCGGTGTGTTTGGGGTGTTGAATAAGGCTTTTGGGGGTGAGTAGCTTAAAGGGGCAACTTGTAACATATGTACATTTCACTGGTAGCACCTTGTGTACTTTGCATCTGATAACACTGCTCTCAGTTGTTTTCTTCTTCTGTTCTGTGTTTCCATGTCTGAGCAGCTCTGAGAGTAGCAAGATGCACAGAGTTAGCCTTTATAGTAAGTAATAATTTTTGGTACTGCAGTAATCATCCCTCTTCTTAAAAGTGATGGATGTATAAGAATAAACTTATGAGGTGTGCACGTGAGTGATGACTTGACACGCACGGGAAGGTAAGCGAGCCCGATAAAGGCGATGAAAGTAAGGAGCCTCCTTTGATGTTTGAAGTGCCGGTTGACATCTAGCTTCTGAGCCCCATGTGTAGTTAGCGTTCTGGAGTTTGCAGAGAGCAGAATAAATCAAGAAACAGGCAGCTCAAGCAGCGGTATATCTGCCGGGGAAAAAGGAAGGAGTAGGAGGAAAGAAGAAGAAAAAGAAGAAGAAGAAGGAAGGGAGAACAGAGCTTTAAAATCTAGAAGTACAAAAAACATCGCCAACAAAGTTTGATAAACAGTTTGATAAAAAGTTTGATAAAAAAAGAAGGTAAAGAAAAGAAAGAGGAAGAGGAAGACAGATAGCAGTTTATTTTCTGGCATTCCAGCCAAATGTCTTGTGGGAAGGTTAAAAATTGTTATAATCTGATTTTTGCAATTTGCCAAAGGAAGTATGATTTTCTCTCTTTCAACCAACTCTTGTAAAAGAGACTTTTTTTTTCCCTTTTGGCAACTAGTTCTGTAACACGAGAACTGAGAAGATAATCACAAAAAATCAGAATTAAGTAATCCTTTACCTCCCTTCCCTTTGAAATGGCATAAAAAAGTACAGCGGATAAAAAAAAAAAGAAACAAAACCACTACAAAAAAACGGAAAAAAATACTTTCAGGTTCCTTCACTCCCTCAAAAGACCCTGAATAAATAGAAACACAAACTGAATTAGAAAGTCCTTTCTTGGCAGTGAGTGCAGAACCTATAACTGTACAGTCCATTGATCATAATAGCTTACAAAAGCATATAAAACAATTATTAGAAACACAGTTACAAGGACTTAGACATGATATGTTATCTAACTTTAAAGAGATTAAACATGATACAAAAAAAAAAAAACAGAAGCCATAAATTTGATGCAACAAAAATTCTAATTTATTAAAGAAACAACAAATAATCTAACAGTTAAAATCAATGAATTGGAACAAAAAAATATCGGAACTTGAAGACAGATGGTGAAGATCATATTTACGTTTCTGTGAAATACCTGAAGAAATTGAAATAGAGAAACTTGAAGAATACTTAAATGGACTATTTGAAGTATTATTTCCAGATATGTCAACACTCGATTGTTCGATGGAAAGAGTACATCGCATATACAAACCAAGCAATATATCTACACAATACCCAAGAAATGTGATAGCAAACTTTCGCTCAGCACAATTTAAAGATAAACTGATGAACACACGACGATAAAACTCGCTGAAAAACACCCGCTACACAGATATAATATTTCTGCAGGATCTTTCTTACTTACACGAGAACATGGAGAAAATCTTTTTCATCAGTGACTACATTTCTCAAAAAAACATAATATCAGGTTCCAGTGGTGCTTCCCTGCAGCCCTAAGATTCAACTGGAACGGAGAAAGACTGTCATTTACCACACTAGATACAGCTAAACTACGGATGAAATCCATGCTATTGATGAACTCCTCACATTTAAATCCTGAAGAAAGAAGATAAAGAAAAATATGGTTCTTGCTAGACAAAAAGAGAATAATAGCTTGGGGGGAGTGGAAACGACGACAATAATTAGAATGTATTTAAATTTAAAAAGGAGTTTTTTTTGTTTTGTTTTTTACAAATTATTGATAGATGGTAATATGATAAAGGAAATATTAATACACTATAATATAAACACGTATTAAGAGGAGAAGGAAGGAAAAGGGGAACAAGGGGATGTTTTATAGATACAGAATAATATGCACGGTTATAATATACTATAGTAAAAGAATGAAATAATGATAACTCAAATAATAGGATATTTAGAGATTCACAAAGGTGAAGTAAAGGAAAAATTAAGAAAATGAAAGATAATTCACATAAAGAATTCACCATATAGAGCATAGGCGTGCACAGCCTATTGCATTAGGGTGTGTACCCTAAAGCACAAACACACGCCGCGTGTATATGTATGTATTTAAGTATGTATGTATATAGATTGTGACAAACTGACTTCCCTGTGTGTGTTTGTCCAGGATCTTTTGGCAACTGCACAGCCCTCTAGGGTAAGGAAGCCAGGCCAAGACAAAGTCCAGTTTCAAAGGCCTCTGGCCTGTTTATTTTCTGTTGTTAAGAAGTAGCAGGATACAACAGGATACAACAGGATACAACAGGATACAACAGGATACAACAAGCAGCAAACCTTCTTTCTCCTCAAAATACTTCTCTCACTCCACCCTGCTTTAACTGCAGTTATATAGCTGCTCACAGCCCCTACAAATGAGGCTAATGACCTCGTTAGGCAGTGAGCCAGAACTCCTTAGAAAACCTGGGCTGGACTCATGCACAGCCACTATGAAAGTGGGTGGAGAATCGGCCCACCCTGTTCTTCCATATAATCCACCCCAGGGACCCAAATAACAACATAGAGGCATAGAACCTACATTTCAACATGTCAGGATAGTGGCTGCGTAAAAGTCTGGGTGCCAGATATACACCCCTGACCACCATCCCCAACACTCTGTCACAATATATATATATATATATATATATATATACACACAAATATATATACACACACATACATACACTGCTCTGTGTGTGTGTGTGTGTGCTGTGTGAGGGTGCTTTGTGAGTGAGGGTGCTATCTGTGTGCTGTGTGTGGGTGTCGTGTTTTTGTGAGGGTGCTGTTAGTGTGATGTGTGTGAGGGTGCTGTTTGTATGTGAGTGTGCTGTTTGTGTGCTGTGTGTGTGAGGATGCTGAGTGTGTGTTTGTGAGGGTGCTGTTAATGTGCTGTGTGTGAGGGTGCTGTAGGTGTTGTGTGTGTGTGGGTGCTGTTTGTGTGCTGTATGTGTGTGGGTGCTGTATGTGTGTAGGTGCTGTGTGTGGGTGCTGTTTGTGTGCTGTATGTGTGTGGGTGCTGTGTGTGTGAGGGTGCTGTGTGTGTGAGGGTGCTGTATGTGTGTAGGTGCTATGTGTGTGTGGGTGCTGTTTGTGTGCTGTATGTGTGTGCAATGCTCAGATCTCGCAAGAGGAACCCGGTGGAGCTGCTGGCTAGAGCTCCCCTTTTCCTCTCCTGCCTCCCTCCATGCTGCTGTGGGCCGGTGAGGTAGATCTTTGATCTCCCCACCGGCCCATGGAGGCTTAGAGCAGAGCCGGCGCACGGATAGCGCCGGCTCTGCATGAGCCGACAGGAGAGATCCTGAGATCTCCCCTGCCGGTCTCAATCCATAGGCGTGCCGCCGGGATTAGGGTGTGCTCAGGCACACCCGGCACACCCTGTGCGCACGCCTATGATATAGAGTAAAAGTTAAATCAATATTTCACCCCACTATGGTAATCAATATTCACAAACAATCTTGGAAAAGTTACATAGACAATTGATCTTGGCATTTTATAGAATTATTTGAATTTTAAGAACATCATTAGGATAATATATATGAGTGAAATAAACACTAAGAAAGACACAAATGTGTAATTATAGTAAATTATATTTTTTCTTTTCTTTTCTTTTTTTCTTACTATAATACGGCTGATGATAATAAGAAATAGTGAGGTTCAAAAAAATAAAGAAATGGAAAGGTGGGTGGACAGTAATAAAAACCAAGTGCAGGCAAGCCTCTGTATACAGGACACTCCAACCCCAACTGCCAAAAACAAAACACTAGAAAGAACAGGGCACCACAGTCACTATATTGGTATATTAAAATGAGGGTTTGAAAAGGAATATTGATGGTGAAGCAAAAACAGCAAAAGTTTATTAATGAAGAAATATATAAAAACAATCACAGAACAGCACATGTGCAATACATCAAGAATATAAAAGCCACAATAGGCAAGGAACCCTTAGGTACAGCAGTTTAACAGAACATGATACCAAGCTGGGCAGTAAAGTACAAGTGCTAAAGTGCAAGATGCCTATAAGGAAAGTGCACTAAGCCAATCACTTATACAAGTGTAGTACAATAAACCCAAAGTAAATGCTGCAAAAGCAGTATGTAAAATCAGCACACATGCAAAATAAAAACAGTTAATACCAAAGTGCAGGGTCCCAGGTCATGCTCAACGCGTTTCGTCATGTGACTTCCTCAGGAGCTTCTTCTCTCTTCTCGGTCCTCTCCCTTTTTAAATCTGCCGGTCTGTCCAACAGCTTCCGTGATCGCGCATGCATGCACCACGCCACGCACGCACGCCGTCATACATCATGACGCACGCGTGACTGACCCACGCATGTGCGACCATGCTGGAACGCAGGATAACTTTATTGATCTTCTACACAGCCGCAATATGAACGCTCTACAAACCAGAGCGTTCAAATCAATGCGGAACGTCTGTACAAGCCTGCCTACCCCCCAGCTGACCCCAACATAAAAATGCTACTAGCTCAAACACAATATAAATAGGACTGGCAGGGGAAAAAAAGGGAGTAAAAAGAACGGAGGATAAAAATGGAATAAAAATAGAACAAATGATAAAAACTAGAAGAAAAATTTAATTAAAAATGAATAATTAAAAATGAGTAGAGAAAAAATTCAAAATGAGTAGAGAAAAAAATTGAATCATAAATGCACATGGGTGCTATAAATATATGAATGTGTATAAATTAATAAATGTGAATATATAAAATGTGTTGGATGAGCATAAGTCCATTTATATTTTTCTAATAGGCACCATAAATATAGATATAGTACATGTTATCATGGTCATTAATACATAGTGGTAATCAAGCTATATGTCCATAAACCACTGATATATATATTGACAGTGGAAGCATGCATATCATAACCATAAATATCGACAATAAAGGCAAACATATCACAAAGAACAGATATTGTACATATATATATGGTAACAACAAAAACAAGCATATAAGTATCAGGAACCATAATATAGTCTTTATACATAAAAAAATGAGGGCATGTAAACAAGGTGTATATAAAAAAATATATATTAACACCATGCATAAAAAACTTCTATTAAAACATACATTGACATATATATGTATATAAAATAAGAAGGAGGAAAAAAAACGGTCAAAATGATGAAAGGCAATCAAAAATATAAAAAATATAAAAACATTAAAAAACTAACAAATAATCATAAAACTTAAGTAAAAAAAATAATAATAAATACTTAAGTAAAAAAAAAAAAAAAAGAGAGAACAAGTACAAGAGAGAAAAGTGTTAGTACAGAATATACAATAATGTAATCAATCCATAAAAGCCAATATGTCTAAATCTGTGTTAAGTCCTGAGGGGACAGAGGATTTCATTCTATATATCCACTCTGTCTCCCTCACGGCTAACATTTTATCGGTGTCTCCGCCCCTCCAATGTGGTAAAATCATATCAATCCCAATGCAAATGAAATCTTTGAAATCGAATTCTTTACAGGCATTGCAATGTTTAGTTACACTGTGTATCCCATTTTTATTCTTAATTCCATTAATATGTTATAATAATGTTATGTGTAGTTTCCTAATGGTGTGTCCTATATATTGGACACCACACTTACACTGTAACATGTATACCACAAACTTGCTTTGGTAATTAATAAAGTGCTTTATCTTAAAGGTTTCTTTGGTCACAGTACTAGAAAATTCCATAATCTTATTTTTCTGGAATTTCCATGTACATGCATGGGATAGGCATAAGGCTATCCTAACTATAAGATAAGGCTAGGGACTAATGAAAGTTTTTAGAAAATTGGGCAGACTAGATGGGCCGAATGGTTCTTATCTGCCGTCACATTCTATGTTTCTATGTTTCTATGCACCTGCCACATTTAAAAAAGCCTTTTGAGTTTCTATGATAAAAAAATTAATCCTCTCATTTGCAACCTCTTTCTTGGGTAAAATACTAGGGGCTAAAATGTTCCTCAAATTGTTAGGTCTTTTATATATTACTTTAGGATTCCGTGGTAAAATCTTTTTAAAAAACTTGTCTTGCAGTAAAATTGGCCAATTCTTCCTGATTGATTTCTCTATTAAATTGGCTTTATTACTAAACTTTGTTAAAAAGGCAAATTCCGAACAATTCTTAACATCCCTCTTAATTCTGTTATTATTTACTAAAACGTCTTTTCTCTGAAGACCCTCCACCTCTCTTTGAGTGTTAAGTAAAAGCTCTCTAGGGTAATTTCTATCTAAAAACTTCTTATTTAAAACCTGGACCTGTTCTTTAAAATCCTCCTTCTCTGTACAATTCCTGAAAACTCTCATATGTTTCCTTTAGGGATGTTAGTCAACCATTTGCGATGATGATAGCTTGAGAACTCGATAAAACCATTTCCATCAGTCTGTTTAAAAAAAAGCTTACTATGGATTTTCCCCTCCTTTATAAACAAAGTAAGATCTAAAAAATTAATACGTGTATCATGAATCTCCTCAGTAAATTTAAGACCATACATATTAGAATAAATATAGGTAAAAAATTCAGCTAAAAGACTCCTGCCCCCTTTCCAGATAATTATAACATCGTCAATATATCTTCTCCATTGCACCAGGCTCGCACCGAATGGATTGTTATGCCAAATATTGTTCAATTCCCAATCTGCTACCTAAATGTTGGCATAACTCGGTGCAAACCTGGTTCCCATCGCTGTCCCACATGTCTGAAGGTAATATACTCCTTCAAACCAAAAAAAGTTGTGGAACAGGATGAACCTAATGAGGTCTAAGATAAAAGACGCTTGTTCCAAGTTCATCTCCGGGTCATTATTCAAGACGTTACGTACAGCTTTTATGCCCTTTTCATGATCAATCACAGTGTATAAAGATGTTACATCCACTGTTACCCAGAAGTATTCCTCTTTCCAATCTAGACCTTTAAATTCTTTAATGATCTGGGCGGAGTCTTTAGTATAAGATTTAGCTAAAATCACGTATTTTTGTTGAAAAAAATCTATGTACTGGGAAATGTTGCTCGTCAATGACCCAATCCCACTGATAATAGGTCTTCCTGGTGGAGACTTAAGACACTTATGAACTTTAGGTAAGTAATAAAAAACAGCTGTCTTTGGGGAAGTGATAAATAGATAATGAAACTTGTCCTTATTTATAATTCCATTATCCATACCTATTGTTAAAATACCACTTAATTCCTCTTTAAATTCACCTATAGGATTACCTCTTAAAACTTTATAGGTATTAGAGTCCACTAATATTCTCTGGGACTCTTTCATGTAGTCATCTCTATTTAAAATCACAATACCTCCTCCTTTGTCAGCCTGTCTAATTGCTATATCCTTATTTTCTTTTAGATCCTTTAAAGCTTGTTTCTCCTTTTTAGTTAGATTTTCTTTACCCCTACTTTTTGAAAGTTTTTCAAATTCACTCATCACCATTTCACAGAAAACTGGTATATGATCTCCCTTTTCCTAAGTGGGAAAAAACTTTGACTTATTTTTCAAACCAGAATGGATTATTCCGGGTGTCATGGATTCCACTTCTCACTTGAATAGCCACTACATTCGAGATCGACCTCTTTTTTCTTTTCAAAAAACCTTTTAATGGTCAATTTTCTTAAAAAACTTTTGAGTTTCTATAAATAGTTCAAACAAAGAGAAAGTCCAGGTTTTAAATAAGAAGTTTTTAGATATAAATTACCCTAGAGAGCTTTTACTTAACTCTCAACAGAATTAAGAGGGATGTTAAGAATTGTTCGGAATTTGCCTTTTTAACAAAGTTTAGTCATAAAGCCAATTTAATAGAAAAATCAATCAGGAAGAATTGGCCAATTTTACTGCAAGACAGGTTTTTAAAAAAGATTTTACCATGGAATCCTAAAGTAATATATAAAAGACCTAACAATTTGAGGAACATTTTAGCCCCTAGTATTTTACCCAAGAAAGAGGTTGCAAATGAGAGGATTAATTTTTTTATCATAGAAACTTTTTAAAATGTGGCAGGTGCAGTACATGCAAATTCCAGAAAAATAAGATTACGGCATTTTCTAGTACTGTGACCAAAGAAACCGTTATGATAAAGCACTTTATTAATTGCCAAAGCAAGTTTGTGGTATACATATTACAATGTAAGTGTTGTGTCCAATATATAGGACACACCACTAGGAAACTACACATAAGATTATTATAACATATTAATGGAATTAAGAATAAAAATGGGATACACAGTGTACCTAAACACTGCAATGCCTGTAAAAAATTTGATTTCAAAGATCTCATTTGCATTGGGATTGATATGATTTTACCACATTGGAGGGGCGGAGATGTTAGCCGTGAGGGAGACAGAGTGGATATATAGAATGAAATCCTCTGTCCCCTCAGGACTTAACACAGATTTAATATGTGGATAGTGGAACTGCACTCATCCCTTCGCTATGGAATTTCAGGGTGCTGCCGGATCAGTCCCGGTACCAAAGAGACCACGTATAAAGTATAATAGTAGAAAATAATCCAGGCACTCCAACTTGTTCCAAATAATGGGCAATTTTTATTGGACCCAAGAACCACACAACGTTTCGACCCCTTAGTGCCTTTGTCAAGCTACTTAACACATCTTTTTACAAACATTATATATTATATTATAGGTGCATAAAATAATTAACAAGTGATAAAACATGTGAACTATTACAATTAATTAATTATATAATCAATCCATAATAGTTAAACAACTGTCAAACATAATCATCTCCCCAATCATTATTCCAAATACTAGGGGTGTCATACATCACAGGATAATCCAGCCAATAGAATACTTAATTGCTAAGTTGTTTAATTAGTAAAGAGGTCTATTTTAATGACATATAATGAGGCTTAAGTACATGAACGCCGAAACTCCTTATAGAGTTTTTTCTATGGTTTTATTTTTATTTTTATTTACCTGGGCTCCTGCTATGTCTGTAATGGGGATTTGATACTCGCACTAGCTCTACTGGGATACCCTGGGGTCAGACTAGGCTGCCTCGAAGCAGCAGTGAAGGATTCCTGTCATGCCTTTGGGCTAGATAGACAGCTTAGGTGTCAACCAGCACCTTTTTTCGTGAGTACCATATGGCTGCTTCACCACTAAGAGTGTGACTTATACTCCGATATCATCTCTATCAGTTCCTCTAGTTCCAGACCGGGAGGCTATTGGCATAGAGCAGATCTAGACTCTGATGGTTATTGATTATCCCATCATTGTAGCTTTCCTAGTTTTCTGGATGTGAGGCTATACAATTTGATATTGTTCTTACTAGCTCCTTCAGTTCCGGATTGGGAGGTTCCTGGCTTAGAGCAGCCATAGACTCGGATGGTTATCGACTGCTCTATTAAGCTCAGCCTTCTTAGATTTGTGTCCGTGAGGACTGGGGGTAGACCCATTAGAAGCAGACCTCTATGTGTTAGGTTATTTTGTTTGTCTCAGCCATCTCTCCTCAGTCACTACCAGGGACCCTACTGAGGACATTTATCTATGTAGTTGTACTTGTCCGCTTCTTCGGATCTTCCCTTTTACTTTTCTGGGAGATCTATATGGACACATCAACCCTCTAGAGATTGCCCTGTGAGATCACTGTAATTTGGGGGATTCTGTAAGTGATTGTGACTTAGTCCTTTCATGACGTTGTATCTTTAAACCACTTCTATTCCCCCTAATTTACTCACAAGGCACTCTACATCCCATGTGCAAATCTTCTTACTTGTCACACATTCGCGGATAGTATACATATATTGTAATCCAATACTGGACTGTACAAGATTCAGACATACTTACACATAATACCACTAATATAATTTTATCTTGATCCCATCTAGGATCTTCCACTGTCAGCTACTGTGGACTCTATATACCTGTATGTGGTACTCAGGATCACCCACCCAAGTTTTTAATCGGTTATAGATGTTCACTTTATCACTCTTTAGACATGGTTTTTGGGTGTATGGATTTGACTTTTTAATTTTTTTTTTTAATTTTTTTTATCGACTCAATAAAGGTATCTACCATGTTTATGTAACTTTTAGTTTAAGGTGATATTTTTGAATGCGAGTGGGTTCCATCCACTATTTGTGAATGGTCTCCCCACCCCATTCTTTCGTCTGTTGTATGCCTTTATTGTCGATATTTATGGTTATGATATGCATGCTTCCACTGTTGATATATATATATCAGTGGTTTATGGACATATAGCTTGATTACCACTATGTATTAATGACCATGAACACATGTACTATATCTATATTTATTGTGCCTATTAGAAAAATATAAATGGACTTATGCTCATTCAACACATTTGATATATTCACATTTATTCATTTATATACATTCATATATTTATAGCACCCAGGTGCATTTACGATTGAATATTTTTCTCTACTCATTTTGAATTTTTTTCTCTACTCATTTTTAACCATTCATTTTTAATTACACTTTTCTTCTAATTTTTATCATTTGTTCTATTTTTATTCCATTTTTATCCTCTCTTTTTACTCCCTTTCCCCCCCCCCCACCAGTCCTATTTATATTATGCTTGAGCTAGTAGCATTTTTATGTTGTGGGTCAGCTGGGGTATAGGCATTGATATGAACGCTCTGGTTTGTAGAGCGTTCATATTGCGGCTGTGTAGAAGATCAATAAAGTTATCCTGTGTTCCAGCCTGGTCGCGCATGCGTGGGTGGGTCACGTGTGCATCATGATGTATGACGGCGTGCGTGGCGTGGCTCACGCATGCGCGATTACGGAAGCTGTTGGACGGATCGGCAGATTTAAAAAGGGAGAGGACCGAGAAGAGAGAAGAAGCTCCTGAGGAAGTCACATGACGAAACGCGTTGAGCACGACCTGGGACCCTGCACTTTGGTATTAACTGTTTTTATTTTGCATGTGTGCAGATTTTACATACTGCTTATGCAGCATTTACTTTGGGCTGATTGTTCTATACTTGTATAAGTGATTGGCTTAGTGTACTTTCCTTATAGGCATCTTGCACTTTAGCACTTGCACTTTACTGCCCAGCTCAGTATCATGTTCTGTTAAACTGCTGTACCTAAGGGTTCCTTGCCTATTGTGGATTTTATATTCTTGATGTATTGCACATATGTTGTGCTGTGATTGTTTTTATATATTTCTTCATTAATAAACTTTTGCTGTTTTTGCTTCACCGTTAATATTCCTTTTCAAACCCTCATTTTAATATACCAATATAGTGACTGTGGCGCCCTGTTCTTTCTAGTCTTTCTGTATGCAGACAATATTTTAATCACACTGATAAACCCTTGTAGATCATTAAATATTCTAATGAAAGAAATAGAGAGATATTCTTTGGCATCAAATTATAAGTTAAATATTAGTAAATCTATGATATTAGATCTTAATTTAGATAACAAAAGTAAAAGGGAAATCAGAAATATGTATGAGTACCTGTGGGTAGAAGAAACAGTCGATTACTTCCGTATTAGTTTAACAAGAGAAACCAATCGAATCATGGAAATAAACTTCCTGAATCTTCTACAAAAAACCTAAATGGCATAATTTGTTTCAAATGTTACTGTGACAGATTCCCTGTCCCTGAATCACTGTTTTATTTAATTGATCCAAACTCAACCGAACAAGATTGAGAATTTAATTTGTGAACCGAACAATTTGCAGAATGGATCGACCACCCAGTGCAGTTGTATGCCCCTCATTAACCTGGCTGACCCCTTTCACACTTGCAAAAACCACAAAGTCAATAACATTCTAAGGGGTCGGCTGGGTGGCCGGCGTTCATATAGCCGAACACGAGTTGGCGGCCATCTTAACTCTGTGAACACATACAGAGGTGTTTGGTAATCAAGTGCATGGAACTAAAATCAGCCACTTGACGTCATGAACAACGCTGGGACTTCCGAATTATGTTCGGTTTGGTTCGAGTCTCTGGAATGACGTTTGGTGAAACCAAACTTCAGAACGAGGGGCACACGACTTGTTTTTCCACGAACTGTTACTTTCAGTATTTTGTTGTGTTTGAAGTTCCTGAAGGAGACCGACTGCACAGCCTGAATCTATGGAACTATTTGGGCAGGAGCCTTGTGTGCGGTCAGTCAGAAATAAGACTTCCAGGAAAATCTGGTTGCTCACCCAGATCGGGGCTATCAGGGGATATACTTTTTGTGGGATTTATGTGAGTTTTTGGGGTACTTTTGTGTTGCCTGTAAAATTATGATTTTTTTTTTCGCCTTGAGATAATGGAGTTAGTTCAGCAATTATCTCCTAGGCAGAGGGGAGGGATTGTATGATATGTATGGGAGTGTCATGTATTTTAACAACATTGTCATTGGTGTGTGACTTTGTGCTACAGTCTTCCATCAGGTCCAGGTGGGAGTACCCCTTGCATGGGGATTGTCATAAAAGGCCAAGTGTGGTCCCATTAAAATCAGTTCACTTTACTCTCAACACGCAGCCTCGTCTCCTGATTGTAGGGAACAGCTAGACTTGCTATAACCAAGAGCTGTACAGCTATACTGGCTCTATTGCCTGCTTGGAGATCGACTTGGGAATACTACAGCACTACCCACACTAGGGGAAAAGGACATCTCTGGCGGTGGATACCCCTCATCTCTCGGGGTGACCGCCACAGTTACCATTAAATATGTCTAATGGCTGGTTTGAAATGATTCAGACTAGCTTTATGCAATATACATGGAAGGGAAATAAACAAGGTTAAGTCACATTACCTTAGCCCAGAAGACGAACAAGGTAGGTATTGGGTATCCTATTATTAAGCATAATTATATAGCCTATATACTACTACATGTTTATAGAAAGCAATTAAGTAATGTATGTGCGAACACGTGGCCATCTTTAGCTGCGAACACATACAGTGGTGTTTGGTCGTCGAGTGCATTAAACTATAATCGGACACTCACACAAACACCGCTGGGACTTCCATCTCTTCATGTTCGTTCGACTGGATTCACTTGAGAAGAGTGTCGTCTGGTGGAAACACACTCCTGAACAAGAGACACAAACTAAGTATACATTCGAACTGGTTACATTGCTGCTGTTATATTGTGAACTACCGAACTAGACCGACCGCAAGCCCTGATTCTCTGGAACTGTTTTGGGCAAGGGACCATGCGTGCGGTTTGTCAAACTAAGACTTCCATGGAAATCCTTAACCCCTCAACCAATGTGTGTGATTTTTACATATGTTGGTCCTCCAGATCTGGGCTATCAGGAGATATGACTATATTGGGGTTTCCATGTGTTTTGGGGGTATTTTTAATATGTTATAAAAACGTGTGTTTTTGTGTCTGGACATAATTGAGTTAATACAGTGCTTAACTCAATTATCTCCCGGATACAGAGGAGGGATTAACCTATTATGTATGGGAGTGTCCTGGATCTGAGAGCCAACGTGATTATGTATTTGTTTCTACAGTGGTTTACTCTCAGGTTCAGAGGGAAGTGCCCCTTGCATGGGGACCTGCATATAATGCCAGTTGTGGCAACCATTAAATGAGTTCCTGCTTACCCTCAACATAGAGTCTCATCTCATGTTTGTAGGGAACCGCTATACCAGCTATAATCACCAGTTCTTGTCAGAGCTACTCTGCTGTACCTGCTATACTCTCTTGGAGGAGAGGCCTTCCTACTGGGAGCTGAATCCAGGAGTTTGGTCCAGGGTGGGAAGGGACGGCGAGACCCCAGCAAAGCTGCGGTGGCCAAGGGGCTATGGTGCTTATGGTGTCTGGTGCGGTGCTTATTGTACTCAGCGACAGCTAGGAAGCAGCGATTGGCTGAGGTACCCAGTTGGGGTGCCAAGCGGTCCGTCACAGTTAGTATTTTGCTGACACTAATATATACCAGCTATTGGTATTAAGTCATTTAGTAACTTAAGTTGACTTCAGTATAGCAAACTAATGGTTCACAAAGCACCAACTTGAAATTGACTAAATCTCTATGATCTTAGCCAAATAGGTGGAGCTTCACCAAGGAGACTGGCTCTGTTAGGGAGGAAAGGTAAATAAACTACCTGTTTAACCTTGGCAGCACTAAGGGCACTATAACATAAGGAATACATATTTATATTCCTAAACCTATAGTGTTCCTTTAAGTCTGGTACATTGACCTATTTATTGACTATATCTCAGGTAAGAATGTTTGCGTGAATGGAGATAGAATTGATTAAGTGAGGTTTTACTGGATTCATTCAAATTTTCTACCTACAGGTGCTTGTCATATAATGTGTTGCAGGCACTGCATTGCACTTATTACTTCACTAGGGATTTGAATGAATTATTCTCCAATGATTCCAATAATTTCTGATAATGGCTGACACTCACAGATACCTACCTTTCTCCACTTAAAGTAACCAGAACCTACTGTCATGATGCACTCCTACCATCTGTGACTCCTTACCTTCACTCTGACTCTCCCCCATATTTTACAGTATTACAGTACAGGGTACATTTTATAGATTGGTCTAATTATATCCACTGTTTTGTAACACTGTTATATTAAATTAATAAAGAAAAACCTAGCAGTTCATATGACTGAGAATGTGAAAATCGCTGTTTATTGAGATATTTAATTGAATGAGAGAGAATCTGGGTGCATCCAGAAATATTTTTAGAAGGCTGAGTGCAAGAGGTTAGTTTGTTTTGTGTAGGTGTGGGGTGATTGTTAGTGTTGTATTTGTATGTGTGGTTGTGTGTGAGTAGTTTTGTGTGAGTATATGAGAGTGATTTGTTTATGTAGCTTTTAGTGATGTGTGTGGCAGTGCATGACGTGTGCGGATAACTGTTAGTGAATAGTGGGGGGGTTAGGTGTTGTAGCAGTGGGAGGTGGGGGCTGTAGTGGGGTGCTGGGGCTGTAGGAGGTGTAGAAAGGGGCTGTAGTTGGGGGGTTTGAGGGAATAAGTGTTGCAGTGAAAGGGGTAGAGGCTGTAGAGGGGGGAATAGTGACTGCTAAGGAGAGGATTGGGGATGCAGTACTGGGGTTTGGGTCTGTAGCAAGGGGGATAGGGGTTGTAGTGGGACTGGGGGTTAGGAGATGTAGCATGGGCAATAGGAGCTTCAGAGGCGAAAATACAGGCTGCAGAAGAAGGGATCGGGGCTGCAGTGGAGGGGATAGGTTCTACAGGGCGAAAGGTAGGGGAGGCACATATACAAACTGTTGTAATTCCTACACCGTTCACTTGATTTGGATGTAAATACCCTCAAATTAAAGCTGAAAGTTTGCAGTTAAAGTACATCTTGTTTGCAAACCCATTGTGTTGGTGTATAGAGCCAAAAAGATTAGAATTGTGTCGATGTCCCAATATTTATGGACCTGACTGTATATATATATATATCATATATATCACCCCTGCTGATTTTGAACATTTGTCCACTGACAAAGAAATGATCAGTCTATAATTTTAATGGTTGGTGTATTTTAACAGTGAAAGACAGAATAACAACAAAAAAAAAATCCAGAAAAACTTAATACTTGGTGGCAAAACCCTTGTTTGCAATCACAGAGGTCAGATGTTTATTGTAGTTGGCCACCAGGTTTGCACACATCTCAGGAGGGATTTTGTCCCACTCCTCTTTTCATATCCTCTCCAAGTCATTAAGGTTTCTAGGCTGACGTTTGGCAACTCGAACCTTCAGCTCCCTCCACAGATTTTATATGGGATTAAGGTTTTGAGACTGGCTAGGCCACTCCAGGACCTTACCTTGCTTCTTCTTTAGCCACTCCTTTGTTGCCTTGGCTGTGTGTTTTGGGTCATTGTCATGCTGGAATGCGCATCCACAACCCATTATCAATGCCCTGGCTGAGAGAAGGAGGTTCTCACCCAAGATTTGATGGTACATGGCCCCACCCATCGTACCTTTGATGCGTTGCAGTTGTCCTGTCCCCTTAGCAGAAAACCCCCAAAGCATAATGTTTCCACCTCCATGTTTGACAGTAGGGATGGTGTTCTTGGGGTCATAGGCAGCATTCCTCCTTCTCCAAACACGGCGAGTTATGTTGATGCCAAAGAGCTCGATTTTGGTCTCACCTGACCATAACACTTTTATCCAGTTATCCTCAGAATCATTCAGATGTTCATTGGCAGACTTCAGACGGGCCTGTACATGTGCTTTCTTAAACAGGGGGACCTTGCAGGCACTGCAGGATTTCAGTCCTTCACAGCGTAGTGTGTTACCAATTGTTTTCTTGTTGACAGCTGCCTTGAGATCATTAACAATATCCTCCCATGTAGTTCTGGGCTAATTCCTCATCGTTCTCATGATCATTGAAACTCCACGAGGTAAGATCTTGCATGGAGCATCAGACCGAGGGAGACTGACAGTTATTTTGTGTTTCATCCATTTGCTAATAATTGCACTAGCTGTTGTCACCTATTCACCAAGCTGCTTGGCGATGGTCTTGTAGCCCATTCCAGCCTTGTGTAGGTCTACAATCTTGTCCCTGACATCCTTGGACAGCTCTTTGGTCTTGGCCATGGTGGAGAGTTTGGTATCCGATTGATTGGATTGCTTCTGTGGACAGGTGTCAGGTAACAAGCTGAGATTAGGAGCACTCCCTTTAACCCCTTAAGGACACATGACATGTGTGACATGTCATGATTCCCTTTTATTCCAGAAGTTTGGTCCTTAAGGGGTTAAGAGAGTGCTCCTAATCTTAGTTTGTTACCTGTATAAAAGAAACCTGGGAGACGGAAATCTTGCTGATTGATAGGGGATCCCTTATTTATACTTATGAAATACTTATTTCACTCATTGGCATGCAAATCAATTTATAACTTTTTTGACATGCATTTTTATGGATTTTTTTTGTTATTCTGTCTCTCAATGTTAAAATACACCTACCATTAAAATTATTTTTTATATACACCCCTATATACTTATTAACCCTTAATAGGGAACACATGGGATGGGTGGCTGCATTGTAACAAAGCTGTGTGATACAAAAAATTGAATACAAATAGAAAAAGATAAGTCCTGCGCTCACTCCCATCACTACTGGGCGGCAGCAATGACTACAGTACACATCAGCCCCAATATATAGCAAAAAACAAAGAAAAAAAAGTTACCTGCGCGCTCTCCTTAATCCCTATGTATATTTAGACAAATGGAGGTCATTTAGTTGCTCCAATGGCCATTGCAGGGAATGCCCGCCTGCCAACATCAAGACAGACCCCCCTAAGCGGGTCCTACAGCCTGCTTCCTTGAGCTTCTGGCAAAGATATCTCTAATATAAAATTACCGGCTGATCATTTCTTTGTCTGCGGACAAATGTTCAAAATCAGCAGGGGATCAAATACCTTTTCCCTTCAATATCTATATTATTTCAAATTGCAATGCAACTCCATGAGAATAAGTCAAACATATGCACAAAGAATGCTGTATGAGCAATACACAATATTCACTCAGGTGAGAACTATTGGAAATTTAAAATGATTCCATTTTGGCTACATGGACCTTAAATTGTAGATTATACTAGCTTTAGTGTAACTATAATCTTAATTTTATTAATGACAGGAGGCGAATATTTGCTTAAGTCTCTCTTGAACTCCACAGCAGCACATTGACATAGAGAGATAAACACCAAAGACAAAAAACATAAGGTATCTATATAAGGCTCTTCCTAAGCCACCATTTCCTCTTTCACGTTGCGACAACATAACGTACACAATAATGCCAATAAACTAATTAAATGAAAAATATAACGTAACAATGAATGTCATCTGGAAACAACTTCGGATAACGGATGTGATCTTGATCTTCATCCTGTCCAACAGCCGATTCTAGGAACTGAAGTCGAACCATTAAACTGAAACGAAATAAACAGAGTCGAAAACACTGATTAGTGAACGAAATGTACTGATAAAACATAAATCCCACGATCCGGTGCTGATAGAATAAAAGATATGAAATCCATCATTAATTACCGGCACTACAATATAACAGACACCTCCCCCAACATCACCCCAGACTACCAGACCTAGCCCAGGTGATCAGACAATTCAACAGAAATACAATCAATGCAATCCATCCAAACAAAAGACTGGGTGGGAAATATCCGCTTCCTGTCATTAATAAAATTAAGATTAAAGTTACACTAAAGCTAGTATAATCTACAATTTTATAGCATGACAGGAGGCTTCATATTTGCTGTTTTAACGCTCCGACAGCAAAGCAAAAGAAGCATGGTCCGACAGTCTAAAGTAGAATTGGCGAAAAGTCTCTTCACGGGACCAGTCCGCCGAACGCAAAATGTCCTGAAGGGAAGCGCCCGCCATAAAGGCTCCGGAAGCTGCGGCGCCCCTAACCAAATGCGCTCCGAAGGTCGCATTCACGCCCGCCAGAGCCAAAAGCCATCTTACCCATCGAGCCAGGGTAGGGGACGAGACCGGCTTGTGGGGTCTGACATACGAAATCAACAGCTGTCCAGAATGAGAAGAGTGCAAAGGAGCGGTAACCGCAACATAACGAGCCAGTGCCTTCGCTACACAAAGCTTAGGCGAATCTTTGAAGTAAAGGTATGATACAACCGTCTAGTCCGACTTGGTACGTCTAACCACCTTGAAGGAGACCCCCTCTGGAGAAAACGAGAAAGCGTCGACATCGAAGGCCCGGACATCCGAAACACGTCTGAACGAGACCAGACACAACAAGAGGGCAAATTTTGCCGAAAGCTGGTGAAGAGAAAGGTCCAGGTTATCAGGCCAATCCCGAAGGAACGCCAAAACCAAACGTACGTCCCAGAGGGAAGAGTACTTGGGCGCCGGAGGGCGTGCCAGCCTCATTCCACGCAGGAGTCTGCAGACTAGCGGATCCTGGCCGATGGGAAAACCCCTAAGCGGGACATGTGCCGCCGAGATAGCTGACCTAGCCACGTTAACCGAGCGGTATGACTGACCCAGGTCAAAGAGGTGAGACAAGAAATTCAGCACGCTAGATACAGGACCTGTAAAGGGATCGGTATCCCGTTCCAAACACCAGCAACACCAAGAACCCCATGCTGAGAGATAGCACCTCCCTGTCCCGGGAGCCCAGGAATCCAAGAGAAGGTCTCTAGCCGATTGTGATAACGCCTCGACATTCCCGGGAGTCCGAGAGGAGCATTCGAGAGGATGGTAAGAGAAGAGGATCCCGACAGGAGAGATCCAGGAGCTCCAGAAACCAGGCTTGACTCTGCCATAGCAGAGTCAGCAACACCAAGGACACAAGCTGCCGTCAAATTTGTAGCAATACCCTGGGAATCATAGCGAATGGAGGAAACGCATATGCTCCCTGCGAAGGCCACACCTGGAGAAAAGCGTCCACCACCGTGCACGCCGGATCCGGGAGCCAACTGAAGTACCTCTGGGTCTGGTGATTGATCCTGGAGGCGATTAGATCCAAGGTGAACGGGCCCCTCTGATACTCGAGTTCGAGGAAGATGGGTCGCAGGAGATTCCAGTCGCTGGCATCCCTCCAATGTCTGGAGAACCAGTCCGCCATCAGATTCGATTCCCCCGGAAGATATTCTGCTTGTAAGGTGATGTTGCGTTGGAAACAGAAACTGTAAATCTCCTTCGTCACCTGCGATAGTGTTCGAGACCGAGCGCCCCCCAAGCGGTTGATGTACTGCACCGCTGAGACATTGTCCATCCGAAGGAGGACGCAGCAGTCCGACAGGTGGTTCGCCAGGCTCCGAATCGCAAATGAACCCGCAATCAATTCCAGGCAATTGATGTGAAATTCCGATTCCTTGTCCGACCACGGGACCCCTGTGGACCCAGTCGCACACATGGCACCCCAACCCCACAGACTCGCATCTGATTCCAGCACAAAATCCGGGGTTGGTCCGAATAACGCCTTGCCGTTCCAGGCGGACATATGCAGGAGCCACCAGCGCAGTTCGGTCTTCACGTCCGGAGACAGGGAGATCATCTGATCGTAAGATGGTCTCCTGCGCAGAAAATGAGCCTTCAGCCGTTGCATGGCCCTGTAATGCAGTGGGCCCGGGTAAATCGCCTGTATCGAGGCCGAGAGGAGACCCACCATGCGAGCCAACATCCGAAGGGGAATCCGGTCTTGCCGTAAGATCCGTCTTATCTCCTTCCGAATGGTCGCTATCTTTGCCAAGGGCAGACGAAGAACGCATTCTATCTCATCGACCTCGAAACCCAAGAATTCCACCTTCTGGGAAGGTTCCAACGCTGATTTTTTTAAATTGACCACGAACCCCAGGTGTTCCAACAAGGAGATTGCAGAGCGCATCTGATATCTGAGCTGGAGGGGTCCTCGCAAAAGATCAGCAAGTCGTCCAGATATATTATGCAGCGGACACCCTCCGACCTGAATCGGGCGACCACCGGCTTCAGGAGCTTGGTGAAGCACCAAGGAGCCGAGCTGAGGCCGAAGGGGAGGCATGTAAATTGGCATGGGATGCCCTTCCATACGAAGCGAAGGAATCTGCGACAGTCCTCGTCCACTGGGATGGAGAGGTAGGCGTCCTTCAGGTCCAGTCTCGTGAACCAGTCTCCCGGCCGGAGAAGGTCCCGCAGAAGATGAATGCCCTCCATCTTGAAGTGGTTGTAGACCACGAAGGTGTTTAATTCTCATAAATTGATCACTGGGCGGAACTCCCCGGACTTTTTCTTCACTAGGAAAATCGAGCTGAAGAAACCCCCAAAATCCGGGGCTCTTTGAACAGCGCCTTTGGCGAACAGTGCCCGAACTTCCGTATCTATCAAGGACTGTTGTTCTCTTGCGATGATGGGGACCCTTGGGGGTCCAACCTGTGTTGGAAGGGAATGGAAATCTATGACATAACCCCGTACCGTCTGAAGGACCCATACATCTGAAGACACCTTCCGCCACCTGTCTCTGCAGTGAAACAGTCTGCCCGCATCCAAAGTAGGGTGAACGAAAGTGGTAGGAGGTGCACTCACCTGCAGGAAATATCGCCCGTCCTCTGGCGCGGTATCCGCGACCTCTATCCGCCCTCTGAGCATAGGGGGTTCTGGAGTAGTATGACGGAAAGAAGGACGGACCAGCCACGGCTGGAGACACAACCCCGCTGTCGTCCAGCCGTCCAAAAACCCGGGATGATTGCGGCTGAAAAACCTTCTTAATGGAAGATTGAGCTTTATCCAGGGAGGTAAACAGGTTGACGTGCTTCTGTAGCTCCTTAATGAAGGGTTCCCCGAACAATAGGCCCTTAACCATGGGGCCCAATTCTTTGGAGCCCAGTTCCGATAGTTTGTTGTCCATACGGAACAGAGCTGTCTTCCTGCACTCCGTGCAGAGGGCCACATTGGCATTGCCTAGCAGGCAAATGGAACGTAGTGCCCAGTCCCGCATGGTGGCCGGATCCAGGTTCGTACCTTCTGTGTCTGCTAAGGCCAACATCCTGCATAAGGGTCCCAGTACGTCCAGCTGCTTATCTTGCGCTGACCGGAGGCTATGCTCCACCCCCTTCTTGGGGTCCCGACCCGAACGGGTCAAATACGTGGCCACCAAGGGGTCAAACTCCGGGGTCGCTGCCACCTTGTCCGTCAGGACGGGTCTGGGGCATTCCGCTCTCAGTTTCTTGCGGGCCTCCCCTTCAAGGGGTCTGTGGACCCAGTAGTGCATGAGCTGTGCCAAGTGGTCGGGCAATGACCATTCTGAGGACCTGGGGTGTCGGATAGACTGAGGGTCAAACAGGGGTTCTCCCGTAGCATCCAGAAAGGTGTCGTCTCCCGGCACCGCCGAGGGGCCTCTGTCCCTGGCGCGTCTTCGTCTTCCCAGGGCCAACTAGGGCCATCCCCACGGTCCTCGACCCAATCTCCATCTTCATCTGAAGGGGACTGGTCTGCCTGCCACTCATCCAACATGGCCATAGTAGGGGGAGTAAAGGAGGCCTCCTCCCCTGCGCCCGATATACAACGGCGCCTGGCCGGCGAGGTTGATAACCTCGAACCATGTCGCTTCGCCGGAGCCTTGCCCTTCCAGGAGCGTGGTTCAGGGCCTTCACCCTTCCAATAGCGCATTTGCGCACTTGCCTGCTCTCTTTCCTGAGAGTCTGACTCAGCCGAGTCGTCTGCCAAAAGGGGGGTTCCTCTCACACCCCTGTCAGTCTGATGTTGAGGAAGAACCCTCGCCAGGGCTTTCTCCACAGAGGCGGCCACAGCCACCATTAATCAATGCCTGCAAGTTTTGCTCCTGCACAGCGGCTTCCATGACGCCTGAGATACGGTACGTGATACCTAAGGAGACAGAGAACAGGTATCAATAGCAAGCAGTAGGGGCAGCACCCCTAGTATGGCAGAGGCAAGTATCAACGCATGCAGGCTCAACAAATCTTGTTCCAGGGTAAGGAGCCGTCAGGTCAATAGCATGCGTAGTATGGCACAGACAGAGCAGGCCAATCACGGGGCACAGACAAAGCAGGCCAATCAAGGGGCACAGACAAAGCAGGCCAATCATAAGGGCACAGACAAAGCAGGCCAGTATATGGGCACGGGCAGCACCGGCCCAGTGGTATGTGAGGCAGGAGCGTAGGTCCTTGTGGTAGATGTGCGGGTATATCTTGACATACAGTAGGGCAGAGGTGCAACCGGGTGCAATGACAGCACAGTGATGCTAAGCGGGTCCCATGCAGTGAAATGACTAGAGCCACCTATATCCCAGGGGACATGCAGCAAAATCATGCCAATTTAGTAACATGCACTGAAGAAAAAACTGCAGGCAGGAGTAGAGAAAAACAAACCTGCCCATAGGAACCCAGAAAAACCTGTAGGAATGACCCCCCAAACAGAGGGGGCTGAACAGTAGCCCAACATAAAATAAAAAATAAATTGGGCACTGCGCCCTTAAGGAATAAAGGTGCGTGCGGCCGACACTGAACAGAGAGCCGCTCACCCCCGCGGCCGGCCACATGGTCGTGGGGGGGAAGGGCGCCCAGAAGCGGAGGCACCCGCGGCAATGACCCAACACCCTGCTCCGTCCCCACGCCGCTCGGGAAACAGCAACCAGCGACCGGGGACGCGGGCAGGGCAGGAAGGCAAGGATAGGATTCCCGCTCGGCGGACGAAGCCAGCGGGCGGGAATCAGTACCAGAAACACGTGGGACCGCCGGAGTCTTACTCTGCGGTCCCGACGGCGGCACGGGAAGCGGTCGGGAAACCGCTTCTCGGCGACCGCAGAAAGTAAACAATCAAAACCCAAAAGAAGGGAAAAGAAATAAAAGAGAAAGGAAAAAAAGGAGGCACAAGTAACAGATAAGTAAGGCAATGCCCAAACACAAGGATAAACACAGCAATAAGAAACAGAAACACTGATAATCCAAGGCAAGAAAACATAAGAAAATCACCAAATATAAATAATAATAATAGACACACAGCCACCCATAGAAAACAGGAGGCAGTGGTACTCTGACCTGTACTGTCTGCGGAGCAGCAAAGAAAGAGGAAATGGTGGCTTAGGAGGAGCCTTATATAGATACCTTATGTTTTTGTCTTTGGTGTTTATCTCTCTATGTTAATGTGCTGCTGTGGAGTTCAAGTAAAGAGAGACTTAAGCAAATATGAAGCCTCCTGTCATGCTATAAAATTAGAAATTCACGTTGATGTCTTTCTTTGGTGAAAAATCCTGTCAATGTAGGCTCTATCATGGTAATTTATGAAGGGAACCATTTGATCTATAAAAGATATGTTAAGATAGTTAGGCCTGTTATTGGTATCAGTGATGATGTAATGCAGCTGCTGTATGTGATGTCATAATAGAATTTGCCAGTAACACTGCTGCAGCAAGTCTCCTTAGTCCCAATCACAATCAGAGAGCTGACTCACCTGCAGCCTACACTCCATTCTCTGATACAGACTGATATTCCAGATCAATTTTGTAAATCTGGACTGAAGGCATTGGGGGTATAAAAAAATAATTCTATGTATGAACACAGTGTTCCAGTACTTCTGATGGGAGCTGTCTGTGGTGCTGATTGAATTTGGAGACTCAAAATGTAACTCAGCATTTAAAATGCAACTGGTTAATAGAGAAACTTAAGTACAAATAGTCTCAAAGACTTATAGGTCAGTTAACTTGTCCAAATAAAAACGCTTATAGAAAAGAGAATGAAATTCGTTTGTGGGCTATGTACATTAATCTCCCTTGTTCTCCATATGTTTTTTACCATAAGAATGCCATAATAACTGTGCATAATGCCTGTAACAAAAGTAGTTAATTATAGTCACAAACTGTGACTGTGTATTGCTACTCATCATTTTTTTATTGTTGACTGTCCCAACCCTTAATTGTTACAGTATGTTATTCCCTTTGCCACGGTTCATTACGTAGAAGAAACAAGTAACAAGCTATCTGTTGTCTCATTCGTCTGGTTGTTCGGTAAGAATCTACTTTCAACCATCTGAAGTTGTACCATTCGACAAACGAACAAAATACCGAACAACCAGGCCACCCCATAGAGGAGCGTGGCACTAATTAAACCCTCTTATCGTTATTCACATTACCTTAATTGAGAATCACACGAACACACTGGTCGTCGAGTTTGGTCATCGAGTGTCTGGAACCCAAATCGGACACTCAACCACGCGAACACCGCAGAGACCTCCATACTCACACCCGTTCGTGGGAAAAGAAGAGAACAGAACGGCGTTCGGTGAAACTAATCACACGAATGAGGGGAATCATACAAACGCAGCCAGAACCCATTATCTTAAACATTTTTGTGATTTTCAACTCACGAACGGAGACCGACCGCAAGGCCAAAACACATGGAACTAGCTTCGGCTTACACCTCGTGTGCGGTCGGTAAAACTAAGACCTCCAGGAAATTCATGAACCCCATGAACCGATCTGGGTGAGTTTTCAGTATGTTGCTCACCCAGATCAGGGCTATCAGGGGATATATGATTTATGGGTGTAGGATATCATTTTGGGGTACATCTAAGAATTGGGGAAAAATGTGTGTGTAAACTGTACATATAATTAAGTTATCTCTCAGGCTAAGGGGAGGGAATATGTGTACTGTAACCCGCTAGTGATTGGATAATTCCTAATTTTCTGTGGGTGTCTCCCTTGCATGGGAGAATCGCATAAAAGCAGAGTATGTGGCATTAAAAATCAGTGCGTCGTCCAGTTATTGGGAAGGGTGACGGGAGATTCGTGGATTTATTTCACTACTTATACTGTGCTTCGTATGATGTTTTGCTTGTTCCTGAATAGCTATTGGAGTGACCAGCGGAGAATAAGCCATGCTATCATTGATCTCTGCTACAATATGCATTCCCTCTGCATTTTTATTTTAATTCGAACTTTGGCCCGGTGGAGTTGCTATTGAAAGTTATTGATATATGGGTCTTTGTTTTCCAATGTTCACAACTGTAATCACAATGTGTGTTGTCAATATCATTTGCAGTAGCCGTTAGCATTGTACGGACATTAAAGGCTGAGGTGAATCTTGGAAATCTGTCGGTATTTTGCTGCTGCAAATATCTGCAATCTATTGATATTAAGTTATTTAGTAACAAGTTGACTTTAGTATAGCAAACTAATGTTTCACTAAGCACCGACTTGAAACGGACTCAATCTCGATGATCTCAGCAAAATAGGTAGCATTTCACCAAGGAGACTGGCTCTGTGAGGGAGAAAAGGTAAATAAACTACCTGTATAACCAGGGAAAAAATACAAAGGCAGCGAGAGAGAAATCTTTTGGAGAGAATGTACCTGTTGTAGGGTAATTAGGGCATAACCCAACCTAAAGATAATAAGAAAGATTAGAGCGGACTTACAAAAAGCAAACCCAGTCCTAATCCTATCACCCTAATAGAAGCTGCTAATCTAATTTGACTAGTACAATGTTGCAAATAGTTGCAATACAGGAGAGCCAGGTTGAGTCTAGATTGGAGGCAATAAGATGTTCACAGGGGGTGTGTAGAGTGAATAAACATATATATATTGTAGAACATGGTCCGTAACGTAATTAGAAGTGAGAAAAATATAAAAATATGTATATCACTAAACTAATGGTTTAGGAAGTCACTTCTAAAGTAGGAAAGTCGGTATAGTCTCTTAAAGTAGGATAAGAGGGATATTTGCGGGGATCCAAGGAAGCATATCCCACATTGATATAAATAGCAATGGGGAAGCTAACGATGGAAGTAAGAAATAATAAAAGTAAACCCCCTATTGATATGTCCCAGCTAGTCAAGATACAGTAGATTTAGTACGATATAATAATGCAGATCCTCAATGGACTCTGCTCAGTGACGTACAGGGTGCTGTATTGAATATGGCACTTTGATATAAAGGCCAACAGACAAAGAAACAGTTTAGATAATTTGCCAGAATTCATCTGTCTAATACGCTCTGATAAATGTACAATGCTATAATGAAATACAGATAGTAGTTAATCAAGAGCAATGGTAGACAATTAAGAGAAATCCAATTGTTTCTTTGATACTGCAGATAGGTGGCTAGACTGGCTATCTATGTCCCATAACTATACTGCCAAATAGAAAAGAAAGCAGATTCAATAAGAATATCGTTAGTTATGTGGAGGAATATAGCCCAAACAAAACCTGATAATCTGTTAATAGCCACTAGAAGTTATTACTGGTCTAATAGGAATTTTAAATCTGAAAAGCTATCTCTTTAGTAAACTGTCTAGTAACTGCTTCGAGGCAGTCTGAGTAGAATGGTAAACATCTACCTGAATTGTGAAGAGACTCCCACAGCCCCATGAAATTGAAAGATAAAAGGAGAGAGGTAGTAGGTGTCCTAATATAAAAAACCCACAAGTGTGGGATCTAACCCAATGTGCATTTCAGGATTGACATGCGCCTTTTTCAAGAGCTGGATTAAGATTGATTGCGCCACTTTTTAAAGCCGTAAAGACACGCCCCTTTCGGTTACATCACCATCATCGGCAAATCGCGTCCACAGGGGCGGGCGGCTTTTTATAAGTGGCGTGCATGTTCTAGAGCACGGAGGAGGCGTACAAATTAACTCCTTCTGTGCCAAAAATCATTTAAGTATTCATGAGAGTCCCCAGTAGAGGGATAGTGGATTAAATAAATTGAAGAAATTGTTTTAAAGCAACACTAATTGATCTTTTGCCTGACATAGCAGGTAGGATATTAGAGGAGCTATATTTTCTAAAGAATTCTTATAGGCACCAAAACCAGACATATTGGATGGAATGTATATTAATTAGAAATTAAAGGAGCTATATTTTCTAAAGAATTCTTATAGGCTCCAAAGCCAAACATATTGGGTGGAATGTCATAATAAATCCATATTCAATGATGAATATGTCCAGCTAGTAGAATGTTAGAGACAGTTTCGCTAAATGGTGCAAAAGAGAAGCCCTTGGGTTGAGGGTCTTTAGTCGATATATCCAAAAACTCTCACGTTGTCTTAAAAATTTATCGTAATCGCCCCATTATTTTATCACGTTTTACCAGTTCCAGCCCACAGAATCGGAGACCTTTTGGGTCACCTGAGTGGTGTTCCTTCAAATGTCGGGTGAGAAGGTCTCTATAATTAATTTAGGAGACCTCACATGTTCCTTTATCCTTTCTTGAAAGGACGAAAGGTTTTACCTACATATTTAAAGTCGAATTCAAATGTTAAGAGATAGACCAAAACTGCAGTGTTACAATTAAAAAATGAAGTAATGTTTCTCCGAGTCACGCTTGATGAATTTACAGACGACACATCGCCCGCACTTGAAGGAACCCACAAGGGGGGTAGTCAACCAGATATGTGTGCTGGGTCACTAGGGTTGAAAATGACTGGGGACCAAGAGGTTTTTTAGTTTTTTTCCACTTCGTTTTGTTATATTAACCTTTGGGCCAAGAATATGTTTTATATGTGCGTCCTCTGTTAGAGGGGGTCAGAATGTTAAATGCCTAGCTTGACTCGGTCCCATCCAGCATAATATGCTGCGATCATGCATAGGGGGTTTATAGAAGTTTAAGGTGGATCATTACCAAGTAACATGTTCCCATCGTCTCCCAAGGCTCTCTTGTATGCTGTCTTCAAGCATTTATTGGTATAGCCCTTATCTTTAACCGCTTAAGGACGCACGACATGTGTGACATGTCATGATTCCCTTTTATTCCAGAAGTTTGGTCCATAAGGGGTTAAACTACTGCCTTAGAATTTTTGCTTTATTCTTAAAATCCTCAATAGTACTGCAGTTTCTGCGAACCCTGAGGTATTGGCCGATGGGTATGCCCCACCTCAGGGGCCTTGGATGGAAGCTATCCCAACATAGTAGGCTATTGAAAGCCGTGGGTGTTTTGTAAAGTGTGGTCTGAATAGTTCCTTGGTTTGTAATTGAGACAGTTAGGTCAAGGAAATTTAGAGTTCCACCTCCAAATTCCGAGGTTAGTCTCAGGTTTAACTCGTTTTCTTTCAAGAGAGTCACAAACAGATTGAAATCCTGTATAGCCCTGACAACGCTGGTTAGTCAACTCACATGTATGTTTTATTACTTTCTAAATTATTGCACAATAAAAATTACTAAATGCAAATCAAATTTTATATATATATGTGCCTCTTTTTGACATACAAAAATAAAACAAATATAAATATATATATATATGTATATATATATATATATATATATATATTTGTTTTATTGTTTTATGTCAAAAAGAGGCACAAAGAGCACTGTATGGTCAATATACAGGGTTATTCACTAAGGCGAGAACTATTGGAAATTTAAAGTGATAGTGACTTTGATCTTAAATGTGAAATTTACTGTAAAGTCTCACTTTAGCAAAAAACCCTGTCAGTGTGGGCTTTCTCAATGCAGATTCTGGAGGTAAACAAATTGATCTACAAAATGATTTCCTACTCCCTCCCCCTTATCCTAAGATGGTTGGTCCTGTTATTAGTGTCAGTGATGACGTAATGCAGCTGGTGTATGTGATGTCATAATAAAAGCTATTAACAGAGCAGGAGATAAGAAATTCTAATTTACATAGAATTTGCAAGAAAGGAAGTGTAAACATTAGATGACTTTACAGGAAGTGTTTAGTTTTGGAAGATTTAGAGATTTAGAATGGAAACTAGAGAATTTAGAGAAGCATCTGTCACATTCCTCAGTTTTAAGATCGATTCCCTTATTCTGTTCTCAATGCCAGGACTCAGAGGACAGGACAGTAACCACTATCTCTCAGACATCAGCTGGGCTGCAATAGTTATTAGAGATGTGCATGGTCAAAAAATGAGGTTCGGTTCCGCACTTCTGAAATTCGGGACTTCGGCAATTCGGGAATATGGCAATTCGGCACTTCGGTTCGGCACTTCCAAACTTCGGGACCTCGGCAATTTGGCAATTCGGTTCGGTACTTCCAAAATTCGGGACTTTGGCAATTCCCTTCCCCTACCCCTACTCCTAACCCTAACATACTCCTAAACTAACCCCTAACCCCAATCTTAACCCTACCCCTAACCTATCCCCAACTCCAACCCTACCCCTAACCCCAACCCTCCTCCTAACCCTAGCCCTAATCCTACCCCTAACCTTAACACTAATCCTACCCCACTTGGCACTTCGGCAATTCAGCAATTCGGCAATTCGGTTCAGCACTTCCGAAATTCACTACTTCAGCAATTTGGCACTTCAGCACTTCGGACATTTGGAAGCATCCGAATGTCCAAATTGCCGAAATTCGTCCGAATCTAAATTCGAACCCAAACGAATTGCACATGTCTAATATTTATATATTATGTGGGTTTTGTGCTCAGTAATTTTTTTTTATACAGTATGTCCAACATAGTGGAGAGAGGTGATCACCAAGCAGTGCTCCCCTCCACTACAGCTCAATGAGTACTGTTCATGCTAATAAGCCAATGAGCTGAGCTCTGCACTGCAAGGCTTAGCTCGGTGAAGAGAGTGAAGGACGGTGGAGACAGGGAGAAATGTTATGTTGACTCCAGAATTCAAACAGTCCTAAAACATTTTTTTCATTATACCCCACTATATTCTCATATACATGCTCATAAGGCTTCATAGTACTGGTTGTCACAGGTTGGCTATGGGGTTGGACAGTAACCTGTCCACCCACCTGATGCCCATGGGTGGAGGCATTGAGCAATAGGTCACCCTGATAATTTCCGCATGAGATAAGGCCCTGTTTGCAAATGAGCAGAAATAACTTACCGAATAGCAGACATGTCCTCACACACTGTATTACACCTCTCTATAGTAATATGGAGGTCATATTGGCTCCCATAGGCTTGTTTCATTTATTTATTTTTTTACTTTTTAATGTGGCAGCAGGATAGCAAGTGTTGGCCAGCTGCCAAATGGTTTACCCTTAAGCTGCCTAAGGCTTGTTTGTCCAAGGGCTGCTAGCACCAATAGTACTGAGTTTTATAATTCCTTTGTTAAAAGCAAGCAAACAATAATGTGTGTACATTTGGTCCCAGTTTCGATGACTCGTACATTTTTTGGAATCCTATACTTTCTATAGGATACAGCAGTAAAAAAGCATTGATTTTAAACCAAACACAGAAGGTATCTGACCAAATAGTGCAGATACGGTTTGGAGGGATTGTTAATTTGGTAATTTCCACTAAATTCAGTGTTTAGTTAATTGAGATACCTCAAAAATACACATCAATTCATTAAGCAATGTAAATCTAAAATTAGTTACGTTTGGAAGTCATAGTAGAGTTTCGTGATATTGACCATGAAGACTAACATGCTGGCCTCTGAGTGTAACTGAGCTCAACCAGCGAATTTATTTCCCTAGCACAACTGCAAGACTCTTCGAAAATCAATGCTGAAAATAATGACAACTTGTTGTTGTTTCCTGCTATAAATAGTAAAAACTGTGAAAAAAAGAAAATAAAAAAGTACTGGCACCTGTGAAACCCGATAAAGTATACACAAACACGTAAAGAGTTTAACCCTTTCCAAACAGCTCTGTTTTTCTCTATGACATTAAAAGCTGCAGTCAAATGAATGATTGCTGGAATGTCCAACCTCCAGGCCCTTGGCTTGATCAGTATATTGAGCTGCTCTCTGGTTTAATGCTGAAAAGGTTAAATTAGACTGGCAAAGTTATAATTTACTGGACATTGCATCCAATAAGGGGACTTTTTTCAGCCTATGAAAGTACGATACCATTTAGTGTATTGTAAATGGCTTTGAAGTTTTATTTGGGATCTTCATGGTATGCTGATAGCCTTGTTGGAATCCTTTACTGATTGGTGCTGCCACAATCTTACATTACCTACTGAAAAGAATTTCTGGAATTACTTTGTCCCAGTTCTAATTTAGCTAACAACTTTCAGCTCTACTGAATCGACATATGCATTTAGATCTGAAGAATATTAACTTGTTTTATGAACCACTACCATGCACGTCTGCATGAAGACTGTAAGACTGTGAACCCAGGATCTGAAAACAGAACAAACTGATCATATTATTGGCCCCCTGGCAGTGAGATACATTGCTCTCATTTCAAACCATGTGTCCACTTTTTACTGACCATCAGCTACTCCCTAAAGTGCCTATTATTACTTAACAGCTGTTCCCCAACTGGTAAAATTTACCAGTAGTGACAGGGAGTTGATGGATGCTACTGTTAACAGCGTCTATACAGTATAATTAGAGATAATAGCTGCTACCTTGTGACTGGCTTCCGACCTTGTTACTACTCTTTACCTGCTGTTGCTAACCTTCAACACCTGCTTCTTTTTGCCTGGTGAAAATACAAAAAAAAAACAGGTTAACCATTGCTAAGTTATAGAAAACCAAAAACAAATATATGGGATACGGCTAGACAGATCTAGAAAAAGAACATAAACAAAATATAGTGTAATACAATAAATACGATCAATTATGCGCCACAAATGAGTGCACTCACAAGAATAAAGAGATGAATAAAGCACTCAAAGGTGCCTCCCCCGAGGTTGTTGGGGGGCTATTTGTCCAACTCTCCACTCCAAGGTATCAGATGTAACACAGGACTCCAATAGATGAAAGTAAAAAATTCAGCAGTATCAGCTTAGGATAAAATAGAGGAACAACCGGTCCTGCGCATTTCGCTCCAAATGGAACTTCCTCAGGGATGAAACAACATTAAAATTGATAACAGTAATAACCTGTATAACAAACATATCCTAATACCCACATCTAAAAGTCCCTTTAAATAGGGATAATCCCTGTGTCCATTGGTGGATCCGTGGGTGTTTCTGTCCATCTGTAGTTTAATTGGTGTGAGTGTAATACCTTCTCAGGTGTCTGCAATCATTGCGTCTTTATCCTAGTTGAAATTAGGACGTCCGTGTGAAACCGGAACCGGAAGTAGGTTCCTGTACTTCCGCGTTCCAAATGCGTTCCAGCTCGGCTAAACTAGGATGTATCAGTATACTTCCCTCTGGTGGCCACTCACTTTACAATCTACAGAAGCATTAATGGGCGGAACAAATAGTGAAAAGAACATTAATATCACGGACCCAATTTAATGGCCATATTTACTGTGAATACTACACCCACAAAGAATGAGAGTCATAACTCATACTTTTTTTTTTCAGTGTATATGAGGGTAACATACAGGCATGTGGTACCCCAACAGCAGTCCACTTGCATATATCAGAACAATGATAACAGTGGGGTATGTGGGAACAGTGCACACATTTTATATTTAAGTACAAGATGGTCATTTTAAGAGGACACATATATAGAAGAGGAACACAGTGTGATTTGAACAGAACGGTATGGCATAGAAGAAACAGGCTCTGTATCTAAGGTTAAACTCGATGGGGTAGGTAACACCAGATGAGGGTTAGCCTGCTGTGCTTATAAGTATACTATGATATGACAAGAGTGCTACACATAACACAGTAACAGCATGCTTTTAGGGAGGTAGAGCCTGACATGTTGGTAGATTATACTGTATAAAGGAAGTATGTGGAAATATGAGTATGCTAACTGACTGCTTAAAAGATGATGGTGTTACAATGTGTTTAACATAAATGAGAGGTAAAAACAATTGGGTTAGCAGGTAGTTGGGACTAAGGACATGGAGGCCATCCCCTAGAATGAGTGAGAAAGTCCCCTGTCAGGCCTGGCTTCATCTTATGCCGCACTTGCATGGCCTCAAATACCTTGTGTATAAGTCCATCAGGATCTGGTCCAGGCTAAGATCTAAGTTGTTGCATGCTGGGCTACCCTCAGAGTACTTTCCATGTTGCAGCGTTGTCCCTTCGCCATGTGGGAAGGGGAGGGTTTGCGGCAGTGGCGTGTTCCCCTATCCGGCTTCTGAAGGCTGCTGGTCTCGGCCGGGAGGCAGGGGTGCTAGCGCGTCTTCGGACAGTGGGTGTTCACTTTTCTGGTGCATCTTCTGGACTGCCCCTTCGCCGGAATACCGTTAATCGCGCCGAGTTTCGCATGTTTTTTGCGGCAGGACGGTGGTTGCGTGGTGGCCGCCTACCTGGAGCCAGAGCAGCTGGAAGGGGCAGAGTGCTCGGGGGACGCTCGTGTAGTGAGGTAGGGCCCGGCGTCTGCAGGGTGGGTGCTTGTAGTTGGCTGTTTAATTTCGCCCAGAAGTCCGTGAAGATTTTGTCTAGCGTGGTCTGAGTGCTGGGCTGTGCTGCGCACGTGGCGTCCGCCATCTTTGGTGGTTTGCTGCATTTTCAGCCTTGATTGGCCACAATGCGGTAATGCTTGTATCAGTGGTGGTGCATCCTGGACCGTGATATCCCCCACCGGTCCAAAGGGGGGGGAACGGGGCTCCGAAAGGTGATTTCAGCCGCTTTCTGGGTGGTCCCCTACGTGAGATCGGCCGCTTCTCCAGGGTACACCAGATCAATCAGTCCACTCTCCGGGAGTGTGTCAGCTTCAAGTAAGGTATCGTCGCTCGCATTGAGCTTGGGTGCAGCGAGAGAGGGTTAGATGTTGTTGTTTAGTCGAGTTTGTCAATTTAGTGCCTAAACGTCCGGAGCTCATTCCCAACACATCTACCCGGCATGGATGTCAGGCCCAGCCCCCCATAACTCATACTTTTGTGTACTCTACTGTACATTATATTTAATTTCACTCAACATAATAAAGTGAAATTAACAGTAATCTTAAAGTGACGTGCAAAAACTATATAAAAAAATTAAAACAAATTATCTAATTATGTTATGTCCCTATATAAAGAAGATCCTCCATATTCATTGGAGCAGCACACATACCTATATCTAAAAATTTGACAATTCATACATCAAATGCTAAAGAATTAAACTACTTCCCTATTCCAAAGATGTTCAGTGTTTGACCTTAAAGAGATATAACATTGTATATAAAAAATGTTCCATGACATAGAGACCAATTAGGATAAATCAACCAAATTAATCACCCCCATAGGGGGTGTATATGTGTATTCTTCCAAGGAAGAGTAGAGAATAAAAAGGAAAACATAAAAAACAACAATAACAAGACATACTCATTTATCAAAACATAATAAATCCCTAAATCCAAAAAACAAACCAAATCTATATCAATATTTAAGCCCCTCGGTTCTAATGTTTGGAGTCTATGGAATGTTTGGAGCTAATTTTTTAACCATGTCAACTCCACGTTAGAAAGGTAGAACTCTTTCGATGCCCATACATTTGAACCTTTTAAATTAAAAAAAGGGACGAGTATTACAATGGGCCGAAACGGAATGGGTTATAAGTTTCTTTCTTATGTTGTTCAGATGTTAAAGTAACCTAACTTTGAGAGCTCTCTTAGTGCGTCCCACATATTGTTTGCTAATTGCTAAGGTAATGTGCATGCTATAGGAAATAAATGCATGTTAGGTTTTTGGTAATACATTTTTTTTTTTTTTTTTTAATTCTTTATTTTATTTGTGCATTGAGTTAACAAGCAGTTTTGCACTGCCATGACAGCTGGTGCAAACATAAAGGAAACATGCAGTAACAATAGTGTAGCATCAGAAACATTGCACATTTTTAAATTATAGCAGGAGTGACATATTAGACATATCAGGCTGCGACACAGTGCTAGTGGTAGCTGTAGTTAGGTTAGCTGGGTGCTCTAACACACTGGGAATGTGTAGGTCTTTTGATTAAAGGCACAGCACCCATGGGTGTCACCAGAGTGATATTAATTATGTTGAAGCAGTTAGAAAGAAAACTCACAACATTAACAATATCATAGTGTAGGCGTTTCTTGTTAAAATGGGTAACACACATAGGAATTGCTTAACTGATATATAATAGATTACATGAAAGGTAATACTCGTTTGGGAGTGGCTGGATCTTTTTAGATGTCAGGCTATACATTGAGACTGCCGGGTATGGCAATCAGTAGGTAGTTAGGGAGTATTATATCCTTGGTGTCTAAGCTAGTTATATTCCCCGCAGATCACCATGCAGCTGAGGGCATCTATGGAGGGCATGCTTAATTGTTATGATTATAATGGAAAACGTAAGGCTATGCAAATAGAGCGACAGACAAAAAACAGTTCTGGCTAACAGACGTGGTTAAGGAGGCTTTCGGTATATAAACTAAGCATCTCCCAGGGGCATGTAGCTGCTGTGGGAGTTTATATACTTTGTCATAAGTCCATTCAGCCGATGCCCGTGAGTGGGGGGTCAGCGACCCGGTAACGTGAGAGTCTTAGGTGCTGTAACTCTTGTTTGGGTAGCTTGCCAGGGCGTTGGGGGTGTGGGGCTGGTGGTTGCATACCCCTCTCCCCAGGGCCTGCAGGGCTAAGTCCACACGATCGAAGGATAGTGGATGTATTTCGCCCCTTGTTGTACCTTCTGTTTCTTGCGCCGTCCGGTCGCAAAGGTCTCTGCTGATTCCCAGCATTTCGGTGTGGTAGACTCGGGTGTGCCCTCAGAGCTGCTGCAGGTGGTCGGTGCTTCAACACGGGTGATGATCTCTGCCTTGCAGCTCGGGGCTCTCCTCTGTTTTGCCTGCCAGTGACGTCTCTTGCAGGGGGTGCTCGTGGCGTACCAGAGTCGGGACTCTGTATTTTCACCATCTCGGGTGACCCCTGCTTCCGCGGAGGAGAGAGGGCAGCCAGGTGTCCCAGCTGGGCGGGAGAGGGTTCCATAGTCCCGGCTTTCGCGTTAGCCAGTGTCGGCACTGGGGTCTGGCTGTTGTTCTCCAGCCGCCTCCAGAACCGCCTGCAGATGGCATCAAATTTTGCCATGAAGGCCTCTGCCCAGTCGTTTGCCCTCTGTCGTTCTGCGGCTGCTGCGGTGCCGTCGGCCATCTTGGCCCGGCCTCGTGGCTCTTGGTTCAAATTGCACCCTGGAGCGTCTCGGAGGTGAGTGTTCCCTGCGTGAAGGTGGACCGGGATAACCCCCGCCGGTCCAAGGGGGGGGGGAACGGAGACCCCTGTATGCTTTGTCAGCTTTGTGTGGCGTCGGGAAGGCGGCCGTCCCTCTCGCGTCTGCCATGTGGGTAGGCCTTAGGCCTTTGCCGAGTGGATTTTGCTTGTCTGGTAGCTTGATTGGTATCATATTAATCTTCTCGGTGTCTCCCCACCTTTGGAGGCTTTACTGACCCGATTGATCGCTGGTTTGAATGTGATAAACAGCTTTATTTGTCGCTTGCTGCAGGAGCTACTGAGGCTAACGTCCTCTCAGCTCTGCGGTCAGTCCCCGCCCCCGGTAATACATTTTAAACCTAGAATACATAACAAACTATATTAAACAGCAATAGAAATAAATGATAAAGCCGTACATGTAAGTTAAAATAAATTATATTTATAAAGTAAAGTGTGTGTGTTCAAAAGAACAATACTCAGTTATAAAAATCGACCACAAAAATTAGGTGACATAAAACCCACAGATCAGATGTATATGTACCTGATATAGTTACAAACAAAATATTTACATGTCAGTATACTAAATACACATGTCCCAAGACATGTACATAACCTCCTGCACTTATGCAAATTAAGCAAATTAGAAACAAATATGAATACATTTGAAATCTAATTTCAATAAAAATAATTTATACCATAACGAATTAGCAAAATAAATTTGTATAATCACAATGAATGTAACATTGATTCATAAATCAAATATTACATATATAAGAATCATACTTCACCAAATGGAGTTTTTGAAATTGTATTTGTCCCCGAGAGAGCAATAAGCAGCTTGTATGACCTCATTTAAAATGAGGGATTATAGATGTAAAATACGCTAGACGAGCATAAGGGAATAGCTGTCTCTTAAATTGGTCGATCATGTATTCAAGAAACAGGTGCCAGTACATCTTTCAGTGATTCCAAAATTAACACTAATATGCATACATGGAAACATGGAACTAGGAAATGCAGGGCATCAAGAGAAAAGTTACTAGCATAAAATTGGTATGTTGAAAAAAGTCCATATATAAGCGGATATATTCAGTCACCAATTACGGCCAATTATCTTCATTAAAGCAAACATTTACCATCTTCACTAAGAATGCATTACTAGACTTCCTGCAAATTTGACACTCTGCTCTCACAGTCCCCAAATGAGTAACTAACTGTACTACTAACCATTTAGAAATGCAGTCTGAGTTTCTCAAGATGTCTTATCTCCCACCTTCCCGATGGCAAGTGTTTTTTATCCGCTAAGTGTTGGCGATGTACCTCAAAAGTAGAAATGTTATTAACATTTGGTGGAATTGGATTATGGATGCTTCCTAGTTTTATGAGCCCTGATGCCCGCAAGATGTGTGTTTTCATCTCGTACCACAGCTCTGCTTGGCAAGGTCCTGGAAATTCGCCTAGCTAACAGTGGTGATAGAGGAAATTTCCCAGAGGAAATTATAGAATTTATGGGATCCATCATTCAGGGACAGGGTTGGATGATGTGCTCGCACTGGATGATGTGGGATTATTATTTAGATGCGCTGCCAGGTAGGGTGCTGCTCGAGTTCCTGCTATAGAAGGTGAGGGGTGTTGCCAGCTTTCAACTTAGATTGGCTTCCACCTTTTACTATTCAACCATGTCTTGGGTTGCTGCACAACGCTTGGATTGTCATGATTACTGATCGGCAGATACACTGTGCAGCACTTCCTGGTTCACCGATCAGGCCCCACCTATGCTTCTGATGTCACCCACGCCTGTGTTAAAAGGAAGCGGCAGGTAATCTCAAGGGGTCAGTCAATTTGTTTAATTTTGATACCAAGTGCTGTCTGAGCTCCCTGTGTTACCAAGCTGTGTACTGAACCTCTGAACCTCCAAAACCAACATTTCTGAACTCTTTACTCCCTGGACACGGAACAGACGTTGACTACTCTCATCTCTTGACTCCACACTGACATTGCTGAACTGCAGTCTTCTTAAACACGGAAAGGACACCCTCTAATCACCAACCTCCACAAGCAAGCTATGTCCTTTCTGTTATACTGGGAATTGCTGTCATTCAGTTTAATCCTCTCAAAGAGTAAATCTAGTCAATACATAAGTCAGTTCATTGTGCTTCAATATATTCCTGTATTTAAATTGCATCCTGAATATATCCTGCGCAACTCCTGCTATATTCTTCTTGTTTATACTCTGCATATAATTCTATTGGACATTGCTTAGGTATTCAAATAAGGATCTGCATACTAAAGATGGAATTGCTCCTAAAGGTTATATCAAGACCTAAGCAATAAAACACCTACTTTAAATATTCTTAAAGTGACAGAATTCCTTTATTTCTAAATCTGCAATTAAGTTCCAACCAACATTTATTCCTAAATTCCCTTTCCTTATTCCTCCTTTCTCCATGCTTTCTTTGTTTATTTACTTTGTTTGTTTTAGTAAACTGTGTTGTTAGAGTCATGAATGGAGTAGTGTGACCTCAGTGCCTCAGAGTCTTCAAAGAGCTTATTCAGAGATGGGTTTCACAGTCTACAAGGGGGTGTCTTAAATTAGATAATTAAAAAAATGTACTCAGCACATGCATGCACTGAATGAATATCATTATTTTTCCCCAATACCCATTTCCTTTCTGTAACCTTAATGCCATTTTACTTGTTTTTGTTGGAATTTGATAAATGCCAATAAATACTATGGTGAGAAAAAAACATTACTAGACAATTGCTAATGCTAGTTTTAACCGTATTACATTTTCGTACATAGAATGGTATATATGTATGATCAACATCTAAGCTTTTCCTTCAAAAAGTACTGAGGACGAAACCAGTCGGACGCATACGGAGCATAAAGTTCGGTTTCGTACCGAACATTAAGTTTTTTGGACCCCGGACCCGAACACGGACATATCACTGTATGTTCGAGTTGGAGTTCGGTGTTCGGCGATTTAATGGTGCGTTTTCAAAGGCTGAAGGGCAGCCAATCAACAAGCGTTTGACTTGTGTGCCCTTAAAAGCCATCACAGCCATGCCTGCTAATGGCATGGCTGCGATTAGCCAGTGCAGCATGTGACCCAGACTCTATATATAAGCTGGAGTCGTGTGGCGCTGCACGCACATGCGGTCTTATTAGTGTAGGGAGAGGATGCTGCCGCTGATAGGGACAGCTTAGAAAAGAATTCTGCAAACTAGTACATTAGTGTGGTGGGGTGCACTTTATATCTGAGAGTCAAATAGAAGCTTCAAATACTGCGCTTACATCGGAGTTTTAAAAGTAATTTTTATTTTGGTGCTAAATAGTTCATTAGTGGGGTAGTACATTAGTGGGGTGCACTTCACATCTGAGAGTCAAATAGAATCGTCAAATACTGCTGTCACATTGCAGTTTTAAAACTTCAAATTTTTTGAGTGCTAAAAAGTACATTAGTGGGGTGCTCTTCATATCTGAGAGTCAAATAGAAGCATCAAATACTGCGGTTGCAGCGCAGTTGTAAACATTCTAATTATTTTGCTGCTAAATAGTAAATTTTGAGCGTGCTCTTCATATCTGAGAGTCAAATAGAAGCGTCAAATAGTGCGCTTACAGCACAATTGTAAACATTTTTATTTTCTGGGTGCTAATCTGCTAAATAGTACATTAGTGGGGTGCAGTTCATATCTGAGAGTCAAACAGAAGCGTCAAATACTGTGGTTACATTGCACTTTCAAAAATTCAAATTTTTTTGTTGCTAAATAGTACATTTGCAGCCTGCGGTGCATTTCTTGCAGTCCAATAAACTAAAAAAAAAAATATAAAAAATTTTTTTGTTGACTATTGGCAGTTACATTGTCGCCTGACATAAAACATCTGTTAGTTTGGTGGGTGAACGCAAAGAATGAGGAGAGCGTCAAATAAGGGATGTGGCCCTGGTCGTGGTGCTGCTGGTATTGGTAGAATCCCTGTTGCAAGGAAAGGACATGGTCGATCTGTGCCAGCTACACGCACAAGTGAAACACCTTCCTCAGGTGCGAGTACGCGACAGTACCTTCAGCGTTATTTGGTAGGCCCGAATGCCGCTCTATGAATGGTGAGGCCAGAACAAGTACAGGCGATAGTAGATTGAATGGCTGACACTGCCTCCAGTTCCTGCACATTGTCTCCCACCCGGTGCCCTGCTGAAAGCTCAGAGTTGGCACCTGCAGCCCATGGCCATTTGTCTTTCACCTCACCCCCTTGCAAATCAGCCAAGCAGTCTGAGCCACAAGTCATGCAGCAGTCTCTTATGCTTTTTGATGACTCTGCTGGCGGGGTTTACGTGGGTCATCCACCTAGCCCTGCCCCAGAAGTGGAAGAGATTGAGTGCACTGATGCACAACCACTTATGTGTCAGGATGTGGACATGCAAGGACCACCGCAGCACGTCTCTGATGATGACAAAACACAGGTGCCAACTGCTGTGGCTTTCGGCAGTGTGCAGACTGGCAAGTAGGGCAGAATTGAGGAGTGGGTGGAAGATGACGTGGAGGATGATGAGGTCTTACATCCCACATGGAATGAAGGTCATGCAAGTGATGTGTCCAGTTTGGAGGAAGAGGCGGTGATCGCACAAAGGCACCAGCACAGCATAAGAGGGAGCAGGGTGCAAAAGCGGAGCAGCCGTCCCCTAGACGGTACGCTTGCTACTGCCCACCCCACCCAGGGATCGAGCACACCAAAGCCAGCTCCAAGGAGTTCCCTGGCGTGGCAGTTATTCAGACAATGTGCTGACAAGACACGAATGGTTTGCACGCTGTGCAATCAAAGCCTGAAGTGAGGCATAAACGTGCTAAACCTGAGCACAACCTGCATGACCAGGCATCTACATGCAAAGCACAAACTGCAGTGGAGTAAGCACCTCAAAAATCAAGAAAGGTCTCAGGCTCCTCCTGCTTCCTCTTCTGCTGTTGTCTTGGCCTCTTACTCCACCTCTGGAGTCACAGTGGCACCTGCCACCCTGCAAACAGAGGATGTGGCAGCAATGCCGCCATTTCTGCCACCGCCCCCAAGCATCTCCAACCTGTCCCATGGAAGCTTTCAGCTGTGCATCTCCCAAACCCTGGAGAGAAAGAGGAAGTACCCCCCCTAGCCACCCGCGATCCCTGGCCCTGAATGCCAGCATTTCAAAATTCATAGCCTTTGAAATGCTGTAATTCCGTCTGGTGGAGACTGACAGTTTTAAAAACCTGATGGCGGTGGCTGTCCCACAGTACGTGGTTCCCAGCCGCCACTACTTTTCTAGGCGAACCATCCCTTCCCTGCACAACCAGTTGGCGGACAAAATCAGGTGTATGCCCAACCCCTGAGGGCCGCAAGTTCAAATCCCTCCAAGGCAAACAAAAGAAATATACTGCTTATATTAAGGGAAAAAGGGGGGTTTACAAATATTATATTTAAAATAGAATAGGGACAAAGTAAAAACATAAATAAAAGGACAATAAGGTTAAATATAGGGGTAAAAATATATCATTATGTACAAAATGAGAATATATACCCTATTTCTTATGAAAGATTAAATGATCTTAACATGTATAGCTTGGAGGAAAGACGAGACAGGGGGATATGATAGAAACATTTAAATATAGAAAGGGAATCAACACAGTAAAGGAGGAGACTATATTTAAAAGAAGAAAAACTACCACAACAAGAGGGCATAGTCTTAAATTAGAGGGACAAAGGTTTAAAAATAATATCAGGAAGTATTACTTTACTGAGAGGGTAGTGGATGCATGGAATAGCCTTCCAGCTGAAGTGGTAGAGGTTAACACAGTAAAGGAGTTTAAGCATGCGTGGGATAGGCATAAGGCTATCCTAACTATAAGATAAGACTAGGGACTAATAAAAGTATTTAGAAAATTGGGCAGACTAGATGGGCCGAATGGTTCTTATCTGCCGTCACATTCTATGTTTCTATGTTAAGTACTACCAGTACATTTTGGGAGACCGATAACCAGTGTATGTATATTATCTCATTGGTTATCCTCACACATGTAATTGTAGCACACCACATCATTTATTTTGCCTTTTGTATGTATGATCATATACTGTAACTAAACTTTATTTTTGCCTAGATTAGGTGTTTAAAAACAAACCAAAAAAAAAAAGAATAAAATCTGTGAGCTTTGAAGTTGCTGTTTAGTGGATGAGTGTGTGCACTGGCACAATACCTCTTAAAGGCAGGGTTTATCCTTTATCACCCCAGAAATAGTAGGCTTTATATGTAGGTCTCCTTCTCCAGCAGGGGCTGGTTTCATTTTGTTTCAAAGAAAGAAGGGGTGTCCTTGCATTGACTGTAAAGGGCTAAATAAAATAACAATAAGGGAGACCTACCCCATGCCCTTGATCACAGAATTGTTTAATATGCTAAAAGGAGCTTCTGTTTTTGCTAAATTATATGTTAGGGAGCATACACTTTGGTACGAATTAAAGAGGGACATGAGTGGAAAACCGCATGCAATACTAGAAGTGGACATTACGAGTATGCCGTCATGTCTTTTGGCCTCTGTAATGCTCCTGCATTATGCCAATATTTTATTAATGATTGTGACGAGAGCAATCTCGCCACATTGCATTGGAGAAGCCTGGTTGCCCGCCTGCTGCCTTTAGACTATGGTACCATGTTGAAACGCTGGATTTTGCCCTGCAAAGACATGAAAGCCGGGTCATTTGGTGCTTGCCCTGTTTGAGCGGTGAAATCCCAGATAGCTATGCCATGGAGCCCATTCGTATAATGAAAGACTATGGGAAAGACTTTGGCTCCATGGCAATTGAACTGTATGTGTGTGCTCTGAGCGCCATTCAGTAATAATGTGCACTCAGATCTGAGCTATCTAGGGATATGTTGAATGTTTTTATGTGTTTTATTGTCTTTTACTGCCATGTGTTCAATGGAGTTTTGCTTCTGTCTTTGGAGATAATTGGATTACTTCCCAATTATCTCCAGGATAGAAGACTCTGTGGAACTGGTTTTGGGCAGAAAAGCCATGCTTCCTTTGGTCACAAAGGACTACGATCTATCTTTTGAACCATTGGACCAATTTGTATGAATTGACATATGACATATGTTTGTATTTGGAGTATGCTGATTCTTAAAATGTAAGTTTTATGTGAATGTAATGCATACTATTTCTCTGCTTGTTATAATTGCATTACCCATTGTGTAAGGTAATTGTATCACAGGCAGAGGGGAGGATTTTGTGTGGTAGTGTCTGAGTGTTTATTGGTTGTGTTCCTAAACCCTGTGGGTGGTTCTAATGTGTATATAAGAACAATAAACCCACAGCTCTGTCTGTTCCTGCTTGACCCTCAAAATGGAGCCTTGTCTCATTCTTGGGGGGATTTATTGTATGCTGTTCCAGTTTGACTGCTAGGAGTGTAAACCTATTCGTATGGTTTTTCCTATTCAGCTGTTTACGGCATTCATATGGTTTCCTGTTCGGCGGATTGGTGTTCTGCAGTAGCTGTGCCTGCATCTCTGAAAGGGGACGATCGCCTAAACGGTTTTAACTCCTTTATTGCAAAACGGTCCGTTACAATTATGTCCTCTGAGATTTTAGACAATAATTTGTGATAGTATATTTAGATGATATACTCATTTATTCATCTGATCTCCATACACATCACCTACACGTCTCGAAGGTATTGTGCAAACGCTTGTAACTAATGGCCTTGATTGTAAATTCGAAAAGTGCCTATTCAACCAATCCAAAGTACATTTCTTGGGTTATATAATATCTGTTTCTGGATTCAGAATAGACCCTAAGAAATTGTCAGCAGTAATAGAGTGGCCATTACCAAAAGGTTTGATATCAATACGGTTCATAGGATTTGCAAAATATTACAGAAGATTCATTAAGGATTTTTTTTTTTGTAATAGCCTTTATTACAAACCTCACTACGAAATTTTCAAATCTCTTTGCATAGTTCACCAAGGCAATAGAAGCATTTGAGAAGCTAAATATGGCTTTTGTTTCTGCTCCTGTTTGCAGACATACAGATCCTATGCTTCCTTTTATTTTCAAAGTGGGTGCTATTTTATCACAACGTAAGTCTCCTGAAAAACCATTACACCCATGTGGATTTATTCCCCCAAAAATGCAAGACTAACATAATTACAATATAGGAAAAAGAGAGCTGTTAGACATTATTGTTGCCCTTAATAATGGGGGCATCTCCTAAAGGATTCTAAAGATCCCATTATTGTTTTAACCGATCATAAGAATTTATCATACCTAGGAGAGGCAAAAAGCTTGAATTCCCATCAGGCTAGATATGCTCTCTTCCTATCCTGGTTTAATAACCTTAGTACATATAGACCTGGCTGATGCTTTATCCAGGCAATTTGATATGGTTGATAGACCATATCAAATTGAAACAACATGAATCCACTGATAGTAAACCTAAAGACAAGTTATATGTCACACCAGAAATCAGAAAGGATGCTCTTTATTTCACAAGAGTAAGTCTGCTGGACACTCTGTTATTACTAAAACTACAACCCTTATATCTCATGACTTCTGATGGCCATCTCATAAAGCGGATATTAAAGAATATGTTCAGGCTTGTGATATATGTGCAAAAAATTCATATACAGAGTGCCATGTAGTTTGCTCCAGCCATTAACTATACCTGGGGAACAATACTGTAACTTATCTATAGACTTTATTGCTGAACTTTCCCCTTCCAACGGGTTAACTGCTATCTTATATCCAAAATGGCACATTTTATACCCCTTAAAAAAAACTCTCTTCCTTGGCAGAATTAGCTGAGGTTTTCTCCAGGGAGGTATTTCGTATACATTGTATACAGGATCATTTTGTATCTGACAGAGGTAGTGAATTTGTTACATGTTTTGGAGATCTTTTTGCTGGAGCTAATATCATGATATTGACTTGTTACATGCTGTTGAATTGCTTCCATTAACAGGTCACGCAGGCCGAATGGTCCATTTGGCCATGCGGCATGCCTTCTCGCAGACATGTGGAGGTGAAAAATGAAATACATAACTGTTCAACACCGTCCATCGGCTCCACCTCTCAGTTTGCACCGGCCGAATGCAAAACTGTCCTCTCAAATGGAGCGTCCTTATATATAATGAATTCATAAAATGTCACATCCGGTCTTGAGGTGCCCGCCACATCTATGCTACCTCATTCTCGTACTTTTTGGTGTTGCAGAGATGACCAATCAGCAGTTAAATAAGCCAATATAATGTTTGTTTAGACCCCTATTCAGTGCCCTATCATGGTTTCCACCTTGATACCTGTATAGTGCATACAGTAAGTCTCTCTTGAATTTCTGAGATTGACTTTGGCTTGTTTATCGACTATGAGTATTTCTGGAATGCTCACCGGCTTGTTTATTTGTATACACTATTCTATCTTTAAGAAATACTCCTTTTTCAGAGGGGATGAGTGATAGTACCAGTTTAAATCAAGGCCCATTTTTTATGTCTCTGAAATTGTTCACTTTAAAAAAAAAATGCAATTCTATTGCCTTCTGGGTTGATTGCATAGTTTGCAGACACCACTGATGGTGACTGCCATGCTTGATGTGTGGTGGCTGTGGAATGCAGGGAAAGGGGAGTTTTAATTACTTGAATGTGTCCCTCGCAGCCATCATCCAGTCAGCCCTCTTCAGCTCCTAGGGCTTCATCTGTCAGGAGCCCTCATCAGCGCTATACTCTTACACATTCCCCATTGACCAATGACGTCTATGGAGGATGCCACGAGAGAGGGAGACCCTTCATAGACAATGCCCTTTTCCCTACAGCTGTCACTTGTGATGGCTGGGGGAAATGACAAAAATTGACAGCGGTAGGTCTGCCTTTGGTCAAGTTTTGTCAAGTGGAAGGAATATATGTATATGTCTGAGTATATCTTCTGACTGCATCTTTTCAATGAGATTCCAACACAGTCAATGTGAGTATCTCACAAAGATTTTATCTTTATTTTCTAATGTGATGGCTAGCTAGCAAGCAATGGTCAACCTGTACACAATTAACCCTTGCATTGCTGAAGGTTTAATAACTATTTGTTGTTACTGTAAAAAGTGTGTATTTCTATTTCTATTTACTCGATTTGTCTGATAGCAAAATCCAGTTTTAATAGAATGTTTTTGTCAATCCTATATAAAATATAGGATTTGCAGGTCAAAATGGCAGATTTTTAACCAGATATTGAATATTACAAACTAAATGGTGTCCATTCAGTCAGGATAACCAAATTTCAACCAGATATGGCTTTTGTAAATATGAAAATTTGGCACCATAACCACTACATTATGCTGTAGCAATTTTATTATGTAAAATACAACCTATAGATATGTCTTTTAGTGGACAAAAAGCTCTTCACTGTAACCCAATTTATTACAGCACCACTGAATCTGAAAACAAATGCAACATCAGCATCAAAATGGAAAGTACAAATTGTCATTTTTATGACCGTAAAATTATGCTATTTTTACAATAATTTGTTCATAATGATGCTGTTTTAATAGTGCTGCTAGGAGTGCTTTATGGGATTTGATCTATGGAGTACTTTATGTTTTAAGAGATTATCTGCAATAGTTTCTATCAGCAAGTCAGAGAATGGGAGTTACAGTCCACAGCATCAATAAACCAAGAATGTTCAATTAATTGAAGTATTTTTAAAGAGATCTTGCATTAGAAGATTGCTGCAATAATCCAAGAAAACATGTATGTTGGTAAGGTAAGGTAAACCTACAGAAACTGGTCATACTGATTTTAATGTGTTGCACTTATTAGTCTGAGTCCACTATACGTGTGGTGTGACTGTATTACATGCTTTTTTTTAATTCCAATTTTGTATCACTGTGTTTGCTGTGAAGGGAAATATCCATTTATATTTGCAACTGACGAGTAGTATATATTTGTCCACCCACACCTGAGTTGTACATGATATTCTAAGGTGAACCTCTGGGTTACTGGTAGTGGATAGTGGGGATGCACTTGGCGTGTGTTTTGCTTTGGGTGGCATACTATATATGGGTAGGACAATGAGTTACGGCCAGTGACATGTACAAGGAAGTGAGCTTATGGTTAGCGACAACATGGCTTGGAAGCAAAAAGCACCGTGAAGGAGACACATGGGGTGGAATGGTAGTGTGGGCAGGTATCATGGGATAATTAAGTAGCTGATCCTTGTGGGGGGCCCTAAAGTGGAATCTTGGCTAGCACCCTACAGAGTCTTAATCCGGTACCGATCCACTAAAGCCTGCCTGCTAGTAGTTTAAATATATGTAATACAGTATTCAGCACACTGGCGGATCCAGAGCTTTATCTCGGGAGGTGCACTCATACATTATTTAAAGAAACAATCCAGGCACAATAACCACTACAGCTCTATGTAGTGGTTATAGTGCCAGGAGTACCGTGGTGCCCTCCCAGAGTAAATAGTCAAACCGTTTAAGAACAGTTTGACAATTTACCTAGGATCTGCCAGGATAGGGGCTGTAGTATGGGGATAGGGCCTCCAGGTAGGCAGGTGTGTGTGTATGTATGTATGTGGGATAGTGTGTGCATGTGAGACAGGGTGTGTAGGGGGGGTGCAGTGGGAGCACTATGTATAGGAGGGGTAGTGTGTGTTTGTGTCAGGGGTGTAGTGTGTGCATGGGAGTGCAGTGTATGCATGGGAGTGCAGTGTATATATGGGATGCAGTGGGAACACTGTGTGTATGGGGGCAGTATGTGTATGGGAGTTCAGTGGGGGCAGTGTGTTTATGAGGGGTGCAGTGTTTGTGTGGGGGACCACTGTGTGTATGGGGGTGCAGTGTGTGTGTGCATGTGGGAGAAGTGTATGTATGAGGTACAGTGGGGGGCAGTGCGTGTATGGGGGTGCAGTGTATGTATGGGGGTGCAGTTTGGGCATTGTTTATGTGGGAGAAGTGTGTGTATGGGGGTACAGTGTGTATGGGGGTACAGTGTAGGGAGTGTGTGTATGGGGGTGCAGTTTGGGCAGTGTGTGTATGGGGGAGAAGTGTGTGTGTATATTTGGGGGTACAGTGGAGGTAGTGTGTGGGGCTGCAGTAGGGGTAGTGTGTGTGTGGTGGGGAAGTGTGTGTGTAGTTGGGGGAGGGGGCTGATTAAAACAAATATGTGGGGGGTTTTTAAATAAAAAAAAAAAATGCTTTATATCCCCCCTTCCGTCTTACCTTTTCCCAAGGAGGAGGGATATCCATTCTAAAGCCCTGGTGGTCCTCGTGGTGAATCCCTGGTGGTTGTAGTGGGGAGTGAACTCTAGCCTGCACCACCTGGGCTAGCGTTTACTCTCACAAGAACGGAGTGTTGCCATGGTAACCGTGGAAACGCTCCATGCTAACAAGAGGAGACCCGGTGGAGCTGCAAGCTAGAGCTCCCGGGTCTCCTCTCCCTTCCATGACAGCAGCCCAGCAATGTGCCAGCAAACTGGTGAGGGAGATCTTTGATCTCCCTTCCAGTCCGTGAAGGCACACAGCAGGGCTGGTGCTTGGATAGCAAAATCCAAATAGATCACATCCACTGCAACACCCTGATCAATACTTCTACTTACTTCTTCGTAGAATGCAATCAAGTTAGTTTGACATGACCTGTGCTTCATAAAACCATGCTGATTTTTGCTGATAACCATGTTCTTCTCAAGGAATTCTTGAATAGTATCCCATAATAATAATAATAATAATAATAATTGTATTTCAGTTTCTTATTGTTATAGAGGAAATGTTACTTCCAGGATTTTTTATATTCTACTCACTTACTCTATATTTAACATAAAATGATTTGTGAAGTGTGAAAAATAAAATTAAATGTCAATTTCCACATCCTGCAGTTGGGTATCTCTTTCTTGGCTCTTTTTCAATTATTTTTAATGGTTCGTCTTTTGCACCTGGCAGTCAGCATAGAAAAAGCATATAGAGAAGGGAAAAAAAAAAAAAACAGTTTCCATTTGTCCTCCTCATCTGCACATAAGGGCAAGTGCTCCCACAGAAACTGCAGACAGGCACCCACTTGCCCTCTATTCACATTTCCACTGTGACTGCAGTGAAGACAGGCAATTTGGAACTGCTGCCGTCATCGAGAGGTTCAGCCAGAGTTGTGTATTCCTAACTCTGTAGTGTCCTAGTAACAAGTTAGATTATTGTGCCCCTACAGTGTAAATTAAAAAAGAGATTAACTTATCTTTCTATCCCTCTTGCTTTGAACTTCATGTGGCCACCTCACATCCCTGAATGAGATCATCAATCTTGATGATCTCCATCAATCCAATTCTTTCCCAAAGGAAAGCGATAGGATGCTAGTGCGCATGCACATCAAATCGTCACACTGTGTCAATCAGCATCTCCTTGAGTCAATCCAGCTCTATAGGGATGTGCAGCACTGCCCCAGGAAGCACCTCTAATAGCCATCTCAGGAGTGGCCAGTGGAAATATCGCTGGGCTGTAATGTAAACACTGATTTTTCTCTGAAAAGACAGTGTTTACTTCAAAAAGCCTGGAGGGAAGGATTATACTCACCAGAACAAATACAATAAGCCATAGTTGTTCTGATGACTATATTTTCCATTTTAATGGTGATCACTAACCAAACATTTCTAAATAAGATTTATTTATTTATAAAATATTTTACCAGGAAAGATACATTGAGATTTCTGTGTCCACAAAACAATCAAACAAAAGATAATTTTCTAAATATTAATTCTAGTTCCACAGACATTCATTTGTTTAAACAGTTGGAACTTCAACAAGCTTTCTTCCTCTAGTGCATGTTCCCCAAAGTGAAAAGACACTGAGCTACATGTGATGAATCAATCGAAAACTCATGATAAAAAAATGTCATAGGCTGTGTATGGTAAAGTCCGTTTTATCAGCCACCTGTATGCAAAAAAATGAAAAGAAAACATAAAATAACATTTCCAAACTATATATTTGATTACGGTAGAGATATTTTGTTATTATGGAAGTGAAGATAATTAGCTTTTATAAAGGTCAGAGTGGAAAACTCCCCAAAGGGTAGCCCTACAAAGGTCTTGAAAGATGGTATATTGATGATCTTCAAAGCTAACTGGGGATTTGCTTTTAACAGCTGCATGAGTTGAGACTATATAGTCACATAGCTGAAAAGAGACATGCGTCAATCAAGTTCAGTCTTACTCACATCTTTTTTTGCTGTTGATACAAAAGAAGGCAAAAAACGAGTTTGAAGCACTTTTAATTTTGCAACAAATTAGGGGGGAAATCCTTCTTGACCCCGGAATGGCAGTCTGATCTCTGCTTGGATCAAAAAGCTATTTTTCTCTAATTAAAAAATATATCCCTGAATGTTATGTTTTTGCAGGTATTCATCCAAATGGTTTTCCAACATGTATAGACTCTGATAAAACTACCTCTTCATTCAGAGAATTCCACATCCTTATTGTCGAAAATTCTTTCTTTTGCCTTAGCCTCTCTTCCTTCAAGTCTAAATGTGTGGCCTCTTATCCTGTTTATGAATAGAATTCCAGACAATGGTTTGTAAATATATATTTGCAAAATGCTATCATATCCCCTCCGAGAAGCCGATTTTCCAAACTAAAGAGATTTTTAATTGGTTAACCTTTCTTCATAACTAAAATGTTCCAATCCTTTTATTAATTTTGTAGCCCATCTCTGCACCTTTTTATAGTGCCATATTATCATTGTTTAGAACTAGTGCCCAAAATTGCACAGCATATTCAAAGTGTGGTGTTACCAGTGATTTATAAAAGAGGCAAAATTATATTTCCGTCCCTATTTATACATGACAATACCTTAATGGTCTTAGCAACTGCCAATTGACATTGCATATTGTGACCTAGTTTGTTGTATTTAACAATTCCCAAATCCTTCTCATGTGTTGTTATTCCTAATTCACTACCATTTAGGGTGCATTCTTTATCCCGAAGTGCATCACTTTGCATTTTCCTATATTAAACTTCATCTGCAATTTAAGGGGCCAGACTTATCTTGCAAAGACTGAAATCACACAATAACAACCCATGGCACTGCCTGAGACACCCATGGGGACCTGGACATCGAGTAGATGCTATCAAGCAATAGTCCTTTAGCAATCTTGGACAACAATACACAAGTAAGTAAGCATCTCATAAAATGGGGACAATACATTTTTAAAATGTAAAACAATATAGGGCTTGGGATATTTAATCACTTCGCTTAGTGTAAGGGAGTTGACCTATTCTCTTATAACATGTTTATTATAACTCTTATTACATGTTAACGCTTGCTGTGTTGGATCAAACATATCTAACAGTTCACACTCCATTGACCAGAAATAGAGTCTTCTGACTGGTAAAGCTACTTTATAGACTGTTCAAAGAAACAATATCAAGCAATCTGCAAAAAGATTCTGTTCACTGCCTGTTACTTGAAAAAATATTTATTAAACGACAATCTCCTGATAGAAATTACATTGGACATACAGCATATGCATATACAATGTAGTATGTTTATGGAGATGGGTTACGCCGTAGGTGCATACACTACATACCTATATTCAACGGCCGACATTAGAATTTGTTGTACAATCTGTCTCCTAACCGCGGGGCTTAAACAGGATTTCTTTCTGTACAGGGCACCTAGTTTTGAATACAATTTCGAGTTTTTCAATGTGAAGGTCAAAAAATAGATTGGGGTCTAGCAACATACTTAGATATTTGAAAGAACGGATTGCAGTCAGTATACTATTTTATTTTATTTTGATGTATAGTTGTGAATTTTTTTAAATTAATGTAAAGTAGGTACTGTTCCAAAGATCATTGTGATAGTTTGGTCAGTAATCCACTTTTCTACCTCTGTGAACTGGTCTTGGAACACAACCCCAGTTCACAGACATTTAGGCATATAATTTATAAATAATGCAAATAGTAGGGGGGCGAGTATGGAGCCTTAGGGAACACAACACGTGACCGGGAGAAAGAGATTCCCTCTGAAATGGACACGTATGCGATCGATCCAATACATACTGAATGACTAAAACCAGGTTTGCGGATGATCACCAATACCTGAGTTTTTTTTAATTTTTGCAATAGAATGCCCTGGTCTACTGTGTCAAAGGCCTTGGCAAACTCATCCAAACTGGCATGTCTCCTTGTTCCATGCCAGTTTGGATGTTGTTGCAAAAGTTTAAGAAGGCAGTTGTAGTTGAGTGATTTGGACAAAAGCCTGATTGATCACCTCCTCTTAGAGTTCATTGGCCCCTCTCAATATCTTGGCATACAAAACTGTTCAAAGACCTGTTGTGGCAATGTTGAAAATGTCTATCCACTGTGGTAGGTCTTTTATACGATCCTTTACCATTCAAGTGTTGTCTGATCCTAACTTTGAATCTACTTGTTGTCTTTCCCACATACGGTATGTTACACTGAGTGCATGTTTTAATTATATAATGAACCTGGTATTGCAGTTGACATATGCCTTAATTGGAAAAACTTTTCCAGTAATTCTAGAGTCAAATAACTGGATCCACAGGGGAAAACACAACATTTGAAAAAACCCTTGTATTTTAACCATGAATTCTGATTGGCGTTGTCTTTCACATCAGCACGAAAAATACTCAGTCCATTTGCAAGAGTTGGTGCCTCTCTAGCAACATATTTAATGTTGCCGGACTTCCATGGTCCGAAACACCACCAAAAAGTTTGGGAGCTATTGGAGCAGTACATTGAAGAGGAGTCAGGCTGACTAGAGAAGAGGATGGGAGATGGGGACGGGGGGGATGTGGATAGAGTGTGCCTCACCCGGGTCGTGGGTTATTAACATATTGTTATCTTAGCTTGATTTTTGGTTATCTTTTGATTTTTGATTTTAACTATGTAACTAAAGTTTAAACTAAAGTAAAATGATGATAGATTGTGACACGTCGACAGCCAAGCACTTACTGTATGCGTGGGGCGATTCGGATGCCGGACCAAACAGAGTACGTTGAACGCTCCGAACCTACCACTCATCGAGTGAGCGGCCAACCTGGTAGAAGGGCCAATGAACAGAACATCTCATCCTTACGAGCCTACTACTGTTGTTGGCTTGTATCAGCTTGCTTGATTAATGATTCAGACGCTATATGTATTATGAGTGTTACATCTAGGTAAACATCTGGTGACGGGAAAATGTACGGTATGACAGTCTGATATTTGATATGCACTAACCAACTACGTTTCCTTTCTGTAAAACAAACAAAACTTGCATTGTGATTTGGCTTCTGCGAAAGCCTTTACTGTAGTCTAAACAAATCTCTGTTTAGACAAAAATAAAGAATAAAAAAAATATTGAATGTTGCAGGAAATAAGTGGAGCTAATTAATCATCGCCATATAAAATAGGTAAATTATTCTTAATGATTATTTAAATAATATTGCCGACTGCTGGGAGTAGAAAAGAACTTGCAGTCTTTAAATGTTTTCTTTTTGCGCACTCCTTCTCTAAGAAGATCACTGCTTCTCTTATTCCCTGAAATACAAAACGCCTGTTTAGTATTGAATTAAAAGGATGGTTGATTGTTGCCTCTAAAAGGGAGTTGACATCTGCATCTTTCCTATATGTGTACAGTGGCATACCTACCGCGGTCGGTAGGGCGATCGGGCCCCCTGGAGTGATGGACCCAGTCGCCCTGCCGAACCCTGCGACCACGGTCCACCTGTGCACTACAGCACCAGCAAGGGGCTCACGAATGTAGGAGGAAAACTGCTCCCCTCCTGTCAATTGTCACGGCTGACAGTAAGTGCTCACTGAGAGAGTTGGATTTCCGCAGAAATAAAGAACTTTAAATATCATTGTGTTTTTTTTATAATTATTTTGGATTTGTAGTTTTGTATACTTGTAATGCATTATATTTACAATGCATTAATAAAGAAAGTTTTTATCCTGGGGTTCCCCATCAACCCACAGTTACTCGTAAACACCAGAATATTTACAACTTGTCATCAAACAGGCCTCATAAATGGATTGCAAATAGAAACATCTTTCTACATTCATCTTTAAATCCTGATCTATAGGTGTCTATCTTAAGGAAGGAGCAAGTGTAAATTAGCCAGTAAATATATATATCACGTTGCTGTATTTTAACCTGCAGCAAAGATATTTTAGTAACGGACCGATATATTTTCCTTTATTACTCCCTATTGTAAAAGGCAGCCCAGAGATTCCAGTCATTTTCATGTAAATAGGACCACAGACCGGTACGCAGCAGACTGTAGAACATTAAACAGAAGTCCCGCTGGGAGAATCCAACACATTACTGGCAGGAATTAACCCTGCAGACTTCATCTAACACAGAGTCACAGGTGTACAGAGAAACCTCCTGTAATTGGGTTTCAAATAAATGGGATTGTAAGAGGTGCAGTTATTCTGACAGGTTTAAGCTATCATAAATTGTTTGCAGTTCTCAATGTGGATAGATGAATTGAGGTGGCCAAAAAAAATAGTTTATTAATATTAACAGACAAAACAGATTGTGTTAAAAAAGTTTATTAAAATTCCAGCTTGACATCAATGCACAGTGTTAAAACAGCACATTCTGTTTCATTATGTACAATTTTCTACATCGCTAAAATAAAATAAACCCAAGTAAACGTCTTTCACACACTCATCTCTCAATTCCATAGGGACAACTCAGCCATTGCAGTCTTTTATGAGTTTTTTTTTCTAGTGTATTAAATAACATTTTCAAGAATGCTTTTTTTGAAATCGACCGTGGTATGTAAATATATATATATTTTTACATATTTTCTGCACTCCGAAACCCATCCCTTGTCAGCAGCTCTTCTCCTCATCTTCCTCTCTCTGGAAATGAATTATTTTGGAATTAAATTGATCAAAGCTAGTGACCAACCACAACCCATCACTAAGCAGTAAACAAAGTCCTATAACCTCTCCCTTTAAACCTCCTAACTATGTGTATTACCAATCTCAAAAGCCCACTATAATCAGAGATGTTTATATTTTAAGCTGAAATAGCCAAACTGAGAAATTAATTTTGAAATTCCTGACATTCTTTAGTGAATGACCCTTCATATTTTCCCATTATTGTGTGATAGCTATGAAGGGGGTACAGTATGTGATCACAGGTGTATTTTCATATTACTTCAAAATTGCCTTTATTTATAAAAAAAATGTATAGATATATAAAATGCATGAAATAATTAAACTGAAGCTTACTTGGTAGAAAATAAAATTATTTTATAATTTACTCTAATACATTCAATACTTTCAATAAATAATAATTATAAATTATCTGCAATATTCACATGTAAAGAGAGAAATATGCATGGTCCTTCATCATGGTATGGTTATGACTTGGATGAGAGGTCGGTCATTCGAACTGCTTCCATAATCTTTTACTATAAATCATATAACCTTTATTTTCCACTTTATCAGCACCTATATGTCCTCCCTATAACGCCTTCTCTAGCTGCATGTTCTAGATGTGCTGAAACTTGCTACAATCTATATCCCAACCATTCTCTAACTGGTCTTCCTAAAACCACTTAATATAAACTATCCACCCGTTAGTTATATTCTCAAGCAACTACATGTATTATCTCGAATCTAAATAAAGTTTACAAAATTTGAATCCACATTAGAGTCAATAGCGCATTACATTTCAGTCAAAATTCAAAATTTTCTGGCGAATTCACACAAGCAAATTTCATTCCGTAGAATTCACACAGGTAAATTTCATCCTGACAGAGGGTTTAAGAAAAAATAGGCTTAACATGTAACACTAAAACGGAAATACCATCAATGTTACTATGGTATATGGCAATAAACATTTTCATTGTAGAACAATGTTGTATAGCAGTATCTTCTTGTATAAATACGCATTGCATTCGCCAGTAAAAACATTTTTCGATTTCCAGGTTTAAAAATTGATGTGCGCATTAGATTCGATGGAGCATTAGATTCAAGTAAATACAGTATATTTCCTCTCTGTTTCTAGAACTCTAATACCAGGCTAATTATCTCCTATTCCAAACTACTATTTTTTCTTACATTTCTCCCCTTACCTTTCTCTAAACATTTTCGATAGATTATAACATAACGACTAAATACTTCAGTCAGTTCTTCTAATGCTTCTAGTATCTATGTCTACCTGTACCTCTGTTGGTCTATCAGTAACAAGTATAAAGTCACCAACTGTGTCATGCATCTGAGAGCTAAGAATAGTGGGATGTCACATGCCAATTTGGGACAGCATGTCTTAACTGAGAAATAAGCACAGACTTGAATCTGTACATATGGTGGCAATATTGCCAGTATGAAAAGTAATTTAACTCTACCCCTGTCTAAAGATGGCATTGTCATGCAGACTAGAATTCTTAATTAATCAATATGTCCCTTCCAGCTCGTTTCTACAACAAAGTATGTTTTAAGATTAGGACTGGCTGAGTTTCCCTGGAAATCTCCTAAAATCTTCCCTTTGTAGCTATTGTGCGGAGTACATGGTGCATGGCTTATATCACCTTGACCTCTTGCAAAAGCATTGTGATTGCCATGGACTGCACGGGTATCGATAGACGGAACACAATATCACAATGTTACCACTTCCATTGATACATTTGTGGATTGTGACCAGTCTCTAGAGACAGGAAACGTCTACTGTAGATAAGCTCATTATGATCCATGTTTCAAGTATGAAAACATTTACCAAAAATTATTAATTATAATACTGTCATCCACTGCTAATATCTTAATATAGTCTTTATGTTATAGCCTCTCATTAATATTTCTTTAATTCATTTATATTGATTTTTTTTATAGAGATTATTTACCTACCTATTTCCCTCTCCTTCTTTATGACAGCCATCTTTAGGCATCTTCAGTCAAATTGTCAGTTACCTGACCAAATGCTCACTATTTTGCAATTGTACATTGCATTTTATCTGACCAAATATACATTAAAAAAAGCACTTGGGGAAGATAGGCAAGGACTTTCTTCAAAAATTTCAATACACATGAATTTAAAAATAAATAGATGATATATCAAAACATAAAGATTATATTAAATAATGAGGACAGTGTTCTTTTAAGTTTCCAAAAGGTGCAATACAAGCTTTTACTAATGAAGGGGTAACCAGGGTGTTCCAAGAAACTCGCACATATATTTTGATACACACGCACTCTCACATATTAAAATATTAGCAAAAGGGATGGGAAGAAAGGGGTTAAAACATCCTACCACAGAACCACAGTACATATCTTTAAGCAAACATGAATAAACCCAAAACAGAGGTGCATCCCTCCCTTCCCCTCCCCTCCCATTTGCATTTCCCCTCAACTTGCTCCACCCAATAAACCTTCCTGGATATTTTCCATTGGTTAAAGGATCGAGTATGTGCCATCTGTGGTCTGTCACAGAGTTCATTTAAGATAGCAGAGACAAAATACACCTAGATTTTATATGAAAAAAGCATCGCTCATTAACAACAGATCTTTTCTGTAAAATAGCACCTCATCACGCCAAAATACAGCTGGACATTTCTGCTTCCACTGGTCTTACTGGTCTTACTAAAGTCCAGATTCTGTGGTGCATGAGCAAACTAATAAACAGCATCATATATTTCTGAGAAGTGTCAGCTGTAAACAGAAGTAGCAATAATTTGGCGATACCAATTTTTAAGACACAACTGGACTTGTCAATGAGTAATCAATATGCATTTTTGCTTTACTGCTTCTTTAACTTTAGAGACACATCCCGCATTGCTCCACTACATGCCCTCCTTCTAATAAAGTCATATGACCACATGATCATTTAACGTGGAGCAAATCCAAGTGCACAATGGTCCTCTAATGCTGATACTTGCAAAGGGAACAGCAATCTGAGAATGAATAAATATTTAGCTGGGATCTCTGTACCAGGAAAACAAACACCTCCGGCACCATCTTACATTTAGTGTCACCAGGGGTGAATACTTGATAACTTTAAAAGCATCTTAAATAATTTGGAAAACTATTTATTTGTGCACTTCTTGTGTTTCCCACAAGAAGATTAAACCCATTTTTTTTAAAATATATTGGGTCATTGATTTAATTTGTGCTGGAACACCTGATTATAAATATGACAACCATTTTTCCATTATCTACAATCCAAGACAGACTGATTAAAATAATACTACTAGTAATGACTAGTGATCATTTTGTTAACCTCTACTAAACAATCTTCATGCGAAGTCGGAATTCAGTTTCCAGGTGTTATTCTCCCACAAAAAAGACCAATACAAAATATGTTTCCATTGCCCCTTAAAAATAGAGCCATTTGATACCGTGAGTTCACATAATGCCTTTAAATTATCATGTCCTTAATAGAAGTCCCTAATAAAACAGATCAGAATTACATGGACACATCTTATGAATCACGATTCTGTGTTTCAGAGTAGTCTTCCGGCTACATGGAGCCAAAACATACAAAGATCACCACCAAATTAATTTAAAAAAATGTTATTTTAATAGATCCGTAGCCATTTATTAGCCAAAAGAATCGAATGAATCTCAGGAAACCTTATTTTTAAGTGAACCTGGGCATTGATAAGTCTTCTTCTGCATCATGGTTGAGTGTTGTTCAAAGCAGTGGATGCTTCCATAAAAATAGCCTGGTTTGTCAGCCGGAAGTGGGGACACAGGGGTTATGAAACTGGAGAGCTGAATTAATAGTAGGCGTCCTTAACTTTCTGGTGTGGGTGTCTGTTTTCTTTCCTCCTTTCACGGTGGGATTTGTGCTGGTGATGATGATTGTGATGGTGGTGATGGTTGTGGTGGTTGTGGTGGTGATGTTGCTTGTGTGGATGATGCCAGTGTTGGTGGTGGTGTCTTCGTGCCCTATGATTTTTTTTAGCTGTTTGAGGGAGACAAATAAACAAACAAAAATACAAATGGTAATCTTACAACTGGCAACCAAATAGTAAAAGCTACTACTATAAAACTCTAATACTCTTGGCCCCTAAGTAAATAAAATTTTTCGTATAAAATTGTTTAAAGGCCACTTTAAACACTATAACCACTTTATTATAATTTTATTAGTTATGATCCTATGGGTTTATGGGCATCATTTTCCATTTTGCTGGCTGGTTAAAAGGTTCCTGCCTAAGAACAACAGCAAATAGTGTATGTTATTAAATATTAAAGTCAAACAAAGTTATTCACTAAAGTGAGAATTCCAAGTTAATTTCAAATTTATGGTCAAAATAGCCTAACTTGAACATTTCTCTAAGTCAGCTATGCTTTCAGTTCAGCTGCTCTTGCCTTAAATATCAAATACACTTTGAATTCTCACTTTGCTATCAATGTTTTGACCTATAGGGTCACTTTCAAGATAATAACCCTATAGGGTCAAAAGTTTAAGTTTTTGGGCATATATTAGTAAAACTTGGTTCTATCTATCTATCTATCTATCTATCTATCTATCTATTGTAACCTAACCTGACCACCAGTTCAGGCACACTTCCACAGACCTTGCCTTAGTTAATTGGTACAAGCATGGTCTTATCGGTGGTCAGGAACCAAGGTCGTGCTTGTACCAACTAGCTAAGGCAAGGTTGGCAAACCTATTTTTGCGGAAAAGTGTGCCTAAACTGATGGTCAGGTTAGGCTTGTAAATAAATAGTGACTATGAAGGCAGTAAGATAAGTGAAAGGGCGAGGACTGTGGTGTTTTCTAGGATGCCCTTTGCCAGGCCTAAGGAGAATGGCAATCTCTGAAAACTGGCCAGAGATTGCCCAGATACTAGTTAGGGTAGAGGCACCCTCAAGTCATGAGAAAACACTGGGAAAGAACTTGCAGTGGTGTGAGCCTTGCCTAGTCACCACCTCACAGAGTATGGCGTTACCCATAAGTATTGTGGACCAGAAGTGATGTTTTGTCTAGGATGCCTGCGGTCCCGAGGAACAAGCCACAGGGCAGTTTTAACGTCGGATTACCTGCCTTATTGCATTGTGCCAGCTGTAATGTTTGGTGGTGGAGGGATAATATTAGAGGGCTGTGTTTCAGGGGTTGGGCTAGGGCCTTTACTTTCAGTAAAGGTAAATATTAATGCTTCAGCATACCTAGACATTTTGGACAATGCTAGACTTCCAACTTTGTGGGAACAGCTTAGGGAAGGCCCCTTTCTATTCCAGCATGACTGGGCCTCAGTGCACAAGACATGGTTGGATGAGATTGGTGTGAAAGATGCACAATGACCTCAACCCTATAGAACACCTTTGGGATGAACTAGAATGGAGGTCTTTTTGTCCATCATCAGTGTCTGCCCTCACAAATGCTCTACTGGATGAATGTGAAAAAATTCCCACAGAAACACTCCAAAATATTGCGGAAAGCCTTCCCAGAAAAGTGGAAACTGTTAAAGCTGTAAATGGGGGACCAATTACATATTAATGTATTTAGAATGTAATGTCATAAAAATCCCTGTTGGTATAATGGTCAGGTGTCCCAATATATTTGTCCATATAGCAGGGGCGTACCTAGAGCATTTGGAACCCGGGGCGGATCCTGTGCTTGGCACCCCCTCGCCCCACCGCTGTCAGCCCCTCCTACAAAACCCTTGTCCTGCCCCGCCCCCTCCTATAAAACCCTTGTCCTGCCCTCTTCTACAAATCCTGTACTGCCCCATCTACAAAACCCCCGCAATCCCCTTCCACAAATCCCTTGCTTATCACCCCTTATAAAGACTCCTGTCCCAATACAAAACCGCTGGCCCTTCTACAAAATCCTTGCAGCCCCACAAACACATTTACAGGCAGACAGTCACACACACAGTTACAGGCATACAGTCACACACAGTTACAGGCAGACAGTCACACGCACACAGTCACATGCAGACAATCACACATACAGTCACGGACAGTCATGCACACAGTTACAGGCAGACAATCACATATACATTGACACACACACGGCAGGAGCAGACAGTCACATGCACACAGTCACAGACAGATAATCACACACACGTTTACAGGCAACATCAAACAGTCACAGGCAAAAAGTCACACATACATAGTCACATGCAGTCACACACACAGTTATAGGCAGACAGTTACACACACAGTCAGTTACAGGTAGTCACACACAGTCATAGCCAGACAGTCACGCATACAGTTACAGACAGACAGTCACATATGCAGTCACTCACACACACAGTCACAGGCAGAGAGTTACACACACACACACACTTACAAGCAGACACACACACACAGTTACAGGCAGACAGTCTCACACACACACACACACATACAAACATACTTACAGGCAGACACACACACAGTTACAGGCACACAGTCACATGCAGACAGTCACACATACAGTCACAGATAATCATGCACACAGTTACAGGCAAACAGTCACACATACATAGTCACATGCAGTCACACACACAGTTATAGGCAGACAGTTACACACACAGTCAGTTACAGGTAGTCACACACAGTCATAGCCAGACAGTCACGCACACAGTTACAGACAGACAGTCACATATACAGTCACTCTCACACACACAGTCACAGGCAGAGAGTTACACACACACACACACACACTTACAGGCAGACACACACACACAGTTACAGACAGACAGTCACACACACACACACACACACACACACACAGTTACAGGCAGACAGTCTCTCACACACATACACACACACTTACAGGCAGACACACACACAGTTACAGGCACACAGTCACATGCAGACAGTCACACATACAGTCACAGACAGTCATGCACACAGTTACAGGCAGACAGTCACTTATACATTGACACACACACACACAACAGCAGCAGACAGTCACAAGCACACAGTCACAGACAGATAATCACACACACTGTTACAGGCAACATAAAACAGGTAAACAGTCACACATACATAGTCACATGCAGTCACACACAGTTATAGGCAGGCAGTTACACACACAGTCAGTTACAGGTAGTCACACACAGTCATAGCCAGACAGTCACACACAGTCATAGCCAGACAGTCACGCACACAGTTACAGACAGACAGTCACATATACAGTCACTCACACACACAGTCACAGGCAGAGAGTTACACATACACACACACACTTACAGACAGACAGACACACACACACACAGTTACAGGCAGACAGTCACACACACACAGTTACAGACAGTCTCACACACACACACATACACACAAAGTTACAGGCAGACAGTTATACACACATTTACAGACAGACAGTCTCACACACACATACAGTTTGAGGCAGACAGTTACACACATACACACACACACACACACACAAAGTTACTAGCAGACAGTTACACACACAGTTACAGGCAGACAGTCTCACACACACACATACACACACACACAGTTACAGGCAGACAGTTACACACACAGTTACAGGCAGACAGTTTTTCACACATACACACACACACAGTCACACACACACACACACAGACACACACTCTTACTTACAGACAGTGGGCTGGAGGAGGACTGAATTCCCTGAAGTCCTTCCCTGAAGCCTGTGGAGAAGCAGGGATTCCATCTTGCTGCACCTCCATGTGCAGCAGTAACAGCAGCGGGTAAGGGCCATACTAAGCCCCACCCCCGCTGCCAGTTTGGTTCCGCCCTCACTTTGTGTTAGCTCGGCCCTCACTTTACCTCCGTGCGGCCAGTTCAGCTGCTCTTTGCATGTGTGAGCTGTTCTGGCCGCATGGCACCCTAACTCACACAGCTCACACAGTCCCCGCCAGCACCCAGAACAGGGTCATGGCAACCCCCACCCTGGTGGTACCCTAAGGGTACCCCCTTAGTATGCCACTGTCATATAGTTTATATACAGAAATGTATATATACACAATTCGTTAGTATGTGAACATTTTATCATAAAGCGCTGCGGAATAAGCTGGAGCTATATAAATACCAATAATAATAATAATAATCTTGAAACTTACGTTTAACACAAAGGATCCTTGGTCTGTCCCACCCCCCATTGCGGTGACACCTGATGGTTGGGATGTGCCTCTGGATGAATCCTTCCTGGCACTGATAGCGTACAGTGGAATGGATGCTGTATTTCTCTCGTTTCTTGCCAATAAGATAAGCATCTCTAACCACAGGAGGAGAACTACAAAGGACTATGGAAAATATGATAAACTTAGTACCACTTAATAAACAACTGACCATAGATGCTACAACAATTATAGGATTAATCAGTAAATTGAAGTATGCACTTATAATCTAACCCCTTAACTGTGGAAAACAACTCCGTCATTATCAACACAGCTTCTAAAATGTGGAGAATGATACAGTATGGACTTGAGTGCCTCATAAAACAAAAGGTCACAAGTACCTCTTATCTATGCGTGATCACCATAGTAATGCGGGTCACGTGCCCGAGGTCATGTTTTATAGGAAGCTGAGGGACTCAATTAGAGCCACTGCCACCTATAAAACACAGAGGTGCACAACCCCTCTGTCATAGGAATTACTGTATGGATGCAGAGGGGCTTCAGAGTACATGGTATCCCAGTATGACAGTATGCAATTCACATACTCATAATACCCTTTATATAATATTATATTTTCATTTATATATTTTTTGCTATACATCAGTTAAAAACAAGACAACGGAAAATTGCACTTTTTTTAAGTTGTCCAGCAATGAAATGGGTTAGAAAGGAATCTCTGTACAATTACCTAATAGTAAAATAGTAAAAAAAATTAAAATAATAGTACATGCTGACAGCTACAGGTTATAAGAATTCCTCAATTGTTTCAGCTCTGAACTTCTAAAAATGCTTATAAGGAGGTTCCAAGCACATTTTCTACTAACATCTAAATGATAGATAATGGCCTTGATTTAATAAACTTTATAAATGTTTCAACATTGTTAGAAAGACAAACTTCCCAAATGACTTATCTCAGACGTTAACGTTGAAGGCTATGGGATATTTGTAGATAAATCATTTGGAAAGTTTTTCTAACAGTATTGTCTTATTTGGAAAGCTTATTAAATTGAGACCAACATAGGAATAAGAATCCGATGTTGGTTTGAATGTTTGAATGCTAATAAATGTGGGATTGAGGGAAATATGTTAAAAAAAAAGTTATTAATATGCATCTTATAGTGAACCATATATTTCTATAAAATGTCTCCATCAATAATTTGGCACTGCACATTTACTATGAAACCGATATTTGAAGAGTGAAAATCTCAGTGTTCCAAATAATATGCTTCATTAGATATGAACATCAATTTACTATTTAGAAATCAGTTAAACAAAATCTCAGATGTCCTACTCACTTACCTGTTCCTTTCTTACAGATATAAGGTAAGTTGTAATTACAGGGAACATCATTCCACTTGCCCTCTTCATGGGAAACCATGACCACACAGTCTTCTCCTCCAGCAAAGAAATTATCTGGCTGGTTCTTCTGCCAGCTGTCATATTGCTATTAAATGGGAAAGTATGAATAAGACATCTAATCAGAAAATATCAAGACAAACACTCAAAAATCTCCATTAAGCTGCTTTGCAGCCAAATACCCCAAAATCTAGATATCTGATATCTTGACCACGCATCTAATATCTTGACCTGGATGGGTTTTTTTTTTATTTTCCCCTGACATTCTAAGAATCAGCATTGTGCTATGCTTACCTTGTTCACCTGTACTATCTTCACTTATCCTTTACAGTTACATTTCCTGACATGTAGAGTGCCATCAGCATTTATTACTGAAAAAGCAACATTTTCTTGAAAGACGGCAATGATCTTTGTAGGTCATTTACTCACCAGTGCTGTATTATCTGTCCACTGGAAATCCTGTTCCACTGTCCTGTCATTCAGACCAATCCATGTGTTCTCTCGGCCAAAACCTTAGTAAGAACACATTGTCTTACTTTAAGAATATATAATGCACCAAGGACAAAGTCAGGCTGGGCCTTCCAGTTACTATTAAGTACAATTTACATCACCGTAGCCATCATGAGCTTTAATCCAAACTCAGCTTTAAAAAGCCAAATTACGAGGCTCTGGCTTACTTACAGACACATGAGATATACACCAGGATATGTCAATGTGTGCCCCTCTTTATATACGCATGCTGCTTTGCTTTTTGAATTCAAAATGTAGCAAAGTTGCTATTTAGTAAGGATTTTTAATTCCATATCATAAACTGACGCTTAAGAAAAGCATTCAGTACAAGAATATAGTAAATACAAAAATAATATATTAGATATCAATCTCTGTAAAAAACAACAACAACCCAAAACACAAATGTTGCGTATAGAAAACAGGATGTTGCAAATGGTAGAGATGACCATATTGTCATTAGTACAGTTCAATCTAAATAAAGGCACTCTGTCCAACTACTTTTTCTGTACTGTAATGTGCCTAATTACGACATGTAGAGCTATTACTAGTAGTCTCAATTTCTGCACATCCATAGTCACTGACAGTATACATTTCAACTTTGTGATATTACTTCATGATGTGAATCGATTATCTGCCTACTGTATTTGGCTTTGCTCCTTAATGTGAAAGTGAATAGCTAATACTTACTGTTAATGAATTTCTGTTCATCTTCTGAATGAATGCTGGTTAAGTGACCGGCCCGCCGGCGACAGTCTCTCTCTGCCTCTTCCCAAGGACGTCGCTGAGGGAAGTACCGATAGCATGAACCCTGAAACTTATGCCAATTGTGGTCACAGCCCTCAGTGTCTAAAATATACAACAAACATTGTAGTGATTATGTGGTTTTGGGAACTCGAGAAGCAGTAATATATAGCGTGTAGAGAGGTCAATAGACCACACAGGTGGAGCATTAACATATGAGATGTATTCATATATAATCTAGACTGCTACATGTGATCTGCTAACAACACAAAGAGGCTTCGACTTTGGCCTAAACCAAGGACTTCATTCTCCATCAATCACCATCTCTGTTTGAGTCTCACAAATCTCACTCATTAAATTGTTCTAACTTATCCAACACATGTTAAAAAATTTTATATACATATTACACTAAACCTTTAAATTAAATGAGCAGTTCTTTTTTTTTTTAATTTATTCTTTAAAACAATAAATTGATGTGGGAAAAACAGACAAAACTAAATTTCTAATAACAATAAAATATCCCTTCTTATAACGCACCACTGGATTCCTACTTTAAAAAGCTGTGAGCAGCTATTCTGGGGACACAGGCATGACACTACGGAAATTAAGGAAGCATACATGAGGAAATGCTGAGTTACCCCAATTTTCACAGAAAAAAAACCGAAAATTAGTTTGTTTGTTCTTCAATTTATCTCTCATTGTTCTAATTTTCCTTGTGTCCCTCACTTGCTCCTGGTTACTTGCAGGTCCCAGCACAGCTGTCTGGCTCTTAACACAGATGGAGGGAGAATCGTGGGGAGAAGAGAGGAGGACACAACCATTTGTTTGAGCTGCTGACACAGGTAATGCTTCACTGCGGGTAGCTGACTCTGCAACTCAATGCTGACCTAACATAACAGCAATCCCACATAGCAGCCTTATGTCTAATTGGCCTCTCTCAAGCTATATAAAGCGACTAGCAGTAAAGACTCTCTAACCACCCGTAATCCAAATTGTATCCTATTAAGTGTTAAGCGTTTGGATGACAACATTTTAAGTGTTCTTTATTATTATCCTGACAGTCATTCAAGATAAGGAATCGGGAAGTACAGAATCTGTCCAAGTTTGTTTTATGTCAACTTAGCATTGTCCTTTAGTTATTGTTGACTACTGATCCGTTTTAAATTAAATTATTTACATTAATAGAGAAAATGAAAAGGGCTACCGTAAAAATACGGACAAGCTATATATAGTATATATACATATACTGTGATCTGCCTGTTCTTTTGAGAGCAGAGCCTTATAACCACATACTGCATGGATAGTGTATAATTACACTTCATGTGTGTCATTTTTGTGAACGGTACTGTACAGGTAAACAATGCACAATTAACCTTTGTGTGGTCTGGGGTTCCTAGTAACGGGCAGACTGGGGCATATGTGTCCTGGCTAGCATGAGATTAGCGAGAGTTATACTCTGGGTTGCAACTCCCACTAATCTCAGGCAGCACTGAATGGGGCAAAACCATTTGCTACTGTACGCGGCCATTTGGGCTGCAAAATCCGGACATTATTGATGAGGAGCTGAATGGGCCTGAATTGGGTCTGGGTGGGCCTGAATTGGATCTGGGTTGGCCTGGATGCTTCAAACCCGGGCCCTGAATTAACAGAAATATCAAAATTATTTCAGCCAGTGGGAAAATTGTAAAAAAAAACATCTGCAACCCGAAGGTTAATTAAGCTAAATATGGGGTTATTTATGTCAAGAAAGTAAAAAAAAGTAAATAAATACAAAGCATTCGGGTCAAAAAGACCCAGATATTACTATAATGTAGATATTGTACCTCCATATGTCCCCACCTGCCATATTTGAAACTGGCCCATTGAGCTGGAACGTTGTCATCACACTTTGTTTCTAAATAAACACTGCCTTTTGAAGAAACCATCCGGTTATTCCTGGACGTTTGTGTATATTTCCAATGTTTAAAACTAGCAAATGGGCAGTCATTACTGCCCTTTTACTAAAAAAGGACCCATCCCCTGGTAACCTCCACTAATCTCAGTATGTCCCATTTCTGCCCTAGATAAGGGCCCTAGGGGAAATAATTACATAAATAAGTCACCAGTTAAAATTATGATCAATCCTAATTAATTTGACGATATAAAATATTGTTCCAACTGAGTTTATTAGTTCAGTTCATGCTGATTACATCAAGATTCCACTGAGCCTAAGGCTGCTCCAAGAACCCTGTATATCTTGACAAATTGCTGAGGGAACCAGTATAAATATGGGATTGGAAATCTAAAGAAATGCTGTCTTTACTAAGTTACATATTTAGTATGATTTGGATTTGGAAACACATTCTCTCAAGCCTGTTGTGTTTGAAAATCTACTCCCAATCTACTTTGTGATATATTTCAGATATAAACGGTAAGCAATTTTCATCTTCCCATGCATTAAATATATATCTAAATCTGCACGTGGGTATAGATAGACAGATAGACAAGCAGACAGACAGACGTAAAAGCTGAGTCTAGAGTAAGTGCAGGTAAATAGGGCATTCACTGAATGTCACAAAGTGCGGATGACAAAGTAATTACGTTCCTGCATAAGCCAGTGCAAGCGTATTTGTATTCCTGTACACTCTTCCTTTGCTGGAGTATTGATCTGAGAATGCTGTACCATTAAATTATCAGGCATTAGTAGCCAATATCTTGATGTCTTCCTTTCCTTGTCTGCCCAGCCTGCTCTACAGTTTCCTTCTCTATTCTCGTCTGTTTTCAGCATTATGTCTATCCTTTACATTTCATCCACTTAGTGTGTTTTCTATTAACTATAATAAACTATCTAAATTGTGCACTAGAGCAGTTCCACAGTCCTAGCAAACTACCGACTGTTCGCAATTTCAGAGACAAAATGTTATTGTCCCAATGGAGATCTGACAAACGGAAACACGGAGAGGCTATATGCTGGTTGTAAAAGCTGCAAATCCTTTCTAGAACATGAAAAGAGCACATTTACTCAGTATCTAAACATAATGGTTGTAGTTTGAGCAACACATAAGTGGCTACTGCTTCTTTCTTTTAGCAGCACTGTGCCGATATAGGATTGTGATGTCCCGTAGCGTGCCGGTCCTATTTTTTTAAATTGAGGTGTGTATGCTTGCATTCTGCTTGTGTTATTTATACTGTAATTGCTTTGTATCATTGTATTTGTGCGTATTTGAGCTATTATATTGTATATGTTCATTAGTAGTTTGTGGTATCGTGTATGATACATATGAATGTGGGCTGTGTATGAGGGCTGCTTGTGGAATTGTGTGTGGGTGGATATGTCACATTGTATGTTTGGTAGTGTATGGGGGCTGTTTGGGGTTTTGCATGTGAGAGGCTGCATGTGGGATTGTGTGCATGTGTGTAGATTGTTAGTGGTGTTGCGTTTGTGCGGATTGTGTGTATGTTTGTTTGTTGGGAGGAAGTGTTGGGAGGAAGTGATCTGAGGTCACTTAGTCTATGTGCTGCAATGCATAAATTTAGGATTGTCCTTCACCACCAGGGGAGGGCTGGCAGCCTTAGGCCTGGGGGGCAAAACTAGTCAAGTGGCCCATTGCACCACCAAATCAGTGCAATGGTGCCCACCTTTTCCTGGTTTTATAACGGATATTGATGTTATGCTAATCAGTAGCTCTTTGCCATACCCGCTCCTTCACGGCTCTGACTTTCAATGTTGTCAGAGCACAGGCTGAGAATCTCTGAGCCTGTGCTCTGACTCACTAACTGAGCACCGGAACCACGAGGGAGAGGCTATAATCTGACTGCACCTACTGCTGGTGCGCACCAGTGGACCACCAGCGAATCGTTTAAATTGAATAGGCTGGTGTCCCCAACTTGTGAGCTGTGTTGTCCGCCGGGCGCCTCTGTTGTGATGGCACCCTGCATGACCGCACAGCGTGCACACCCCAACGGCTGGCCCTGCTGACACACACTGATGTTACCACTTAGAAATCCCTCAATATTAATACAGACATCAGAGTAAACACCAATAAACTGTGGAAACTGAGCTGATCCCACCCAAATTTATAAAGATTTGCTTACTGGATTTGTTGTAAGATTAAATCATGCCTCCTCCTCTCTCTCTCCCATGCGCTGCTCTGTAAGCTGAGAGGAAGTGAAGAGTAATCACAATCTCGCAGCACAGTGGCACCTGTGGCTGCATGGGGAACAGCTGTATTTGCCGCCCCCCATGTGACATCACAATGCTCCACCTATATGAGCTGCCATACGAACTAACGCCAGTGCTGCCCACAGTGTGTGGTTACATTAAAAAGCCTGCAGGGACCGGCTATAGACACCAGAACCACTTCATTAAGCTCCAGTCGTTCTGGGGACTATAGTGCCCCTTTAATGTAATGTAAATTCTAGATTAGTGTCACTAATAATATACTAGATTGCCTACTTACAACCAAATGAGGATGATGATGGGCTGCAGTTTGGCTCCACTGGTCTGGTGTAGAACAGGATCTCTGGAGGCTGTTTGCAACTGTGGTCACAAAATACAATGTTCTGGGAGACTTGGAAGCAGCTCCATTTTTTTAGGGGCCCCTTACACAGCTCAAGGTCTGGGCCCCAGGGCCTGACGGTGAGTATGCCCACAAGGCCCACTCATAAGTCCACTTATATGTTCCACCCACCCATGAGTTCGCTCACAGGGAGTGGAGTGTGTAGGGGATGTGTTATGTGTTATTGTAGAGGATCTAATATGTGTGCTTATGGTATGTAGTGTATAGGGATACCAGTTTGTGCAGGTGATGCAGTGTGTTTGTGTGTAGTGGAAGCAGTGTGTATTTGTGTATAAGGGATGTATTGTGTGTTTCTGGTTGTGTGTAAGGGATGCATTGTGTGAATCTGTGTTTGTATGCATAAGGGATGCAAGGTGTGTGTCTGTAAGTGTGTGCATTGAGTGTGTGTTAGTGATGCATTGTGTTTCTGTGTGTATGTAAGAAAAGCAGTGTGTGTGTAAGGGTTTGCATTATGTGTTTCTGTGTATGTGTGCAAAGGATGCATTGTCTTTGTGTGTAAGTGTTGCATTGTGTGTGTAATGGATGCATTGTGTGTTTCTCTGTGTGTAAGGGAAGCATGTTGTGTTTCTGTGTGTGTAGGGATGCATTGTGTGTTTCTGTGTATGTATAGGGATGCATTGTGTGTGTGTGCGCGTAGTGTCCTCTCCTCCCTGTGTCCTCCTCACCTCCCCCTCCCTGTGTTCTCCTCACCACCCACCCTCCCTGTGTTCTTCTCAGTCCCCCCTTCTCCTCATCTCCCCTTCTCCTCTCTCTTACTCTCCCCCCTCCTCCTTGTGTTCTTCTTACTCCCCCTTGTTCTTCTTACCCCCCATTTTTCATACCCCCTTCTTCTTCTTACTCCCCCTCCTCCTCCTTCTGTTACACCCCCCTGCTTCACTTACTTCCCCCATCTTCACTTACTCCCCC
>OW240916.1:84998481-85044729 GCA_933207985.1 Pelobates cultripes | reverse complement strand
GCCTGAGGCTCTTCACAGAGCGCTCAGGCGGCTGCAGCATTTAAAGGGCCGGCCCTGCAGCGGCCGGTTCCAACAGAATTTAGGGCGGCCTGGGGGGCAATTGCCTCCCTGCCCCCCAGCCCAGCCCGCCCCTGTTCACCACCTTTTCGTATTAGCAGATATCTGAAGTTTCACTTGGACTCCTGATAGGCCAGAGCCTGTTTGGCTGCAGCAGCCTTGAGTGCCATGCAAAGACACCTTGAGTGCCGTGCATGGCACTAGTGCCATAGGTTGCCTACCCCTGTTCTAGGCTAAACTTTCCCCAAAGCCCTTGGACAAGCTCTAAGGTTTAACTTTTATCTTAGCTTATATTTAACTCCTTAAGGACACATGACATGTGTGACATGTCATGATTACCTTTTATTCCAGAAGTTTGGTCCTTAAGGGGTTAAAGCAGAAATAAGGACACAGCCATGACCCATTTTCTCATACCAAATGTACTATATATATATATATATTTATATATATATATATATTTAAAAAAAAGACACTCTAAGCTAATTGCATTGTTTACAGTGTAAAAACGTTTTTATGCTGATGTCTCACAGGTTAATGTCAATCTGATTTTGAGTACTGTAACAAAAACTGAGTTTGCCTTGTTACCTAAAATCTAGACCAGGGGACAGGAACCTATTTCACACTTGCATGCATGGCACATGGGGTTCCTGTGGATGGCATGTGAGCTGTTGACCCAAATGGACCAGTTGAGAAGATCAGAGAATCTCCCCATCCAGCCAAGAGTGTTCCAGTGTCCAGAGCGCCAGGAAACATATGGTCTGCACATCTAGCACTTTCAAACACATCAGATGACTTTCTTCGAGCATCAATGCTTCCTGAAGAGTCAGAGCAATGTTGCAGGTTACCATAGCAACACTCTTTTGATGGAAAAATGTCAGAGCAGAGAGAAGTGGTCTTCATCCACAGAAGATTCAGACCAAGAGTTGCAACCACTAGACAAGGATTCATGCCCTCCCCCCTCCCCCCAAAGTTGGAAAAGATGGAGGGGTTATAAAAATACTTTCAAACTTTTTTAAATGAAAACAATATTTATTGCATAAATACTTTCCCCACACACAGTCCCTTACACAATACTACAAACAGTCACAAGTGCACATCTACATAACACACCAGGCAGTCCATTATCCCACACACAATACAACAAACAGTGCCCATTATCACACACAATACATAAAACAGCCACCGCACACACATTTAATACCACAACCCCTTCCACACACAAACAATATCACCATATACACACCGATAACATCGCAGATAGCTATAGCTATTGATGTCCTAAAGAAAGTTTGCTGTTGTAAACTGAAACGTTGACTATGACTATGGATTAAAAGCCTTTTTCATTTTTTACACAAGTCCTTGAGTGCTGGCTTGATTTGGTAGATTGTATTTTTGTGCAGCTGAGCACTGAGAGGAAAGCTGGAGTGCAAAACACTTACAAACTGCATATATACATATACACACACAATGCACGCAGGCCACACACATTCACATTCACTTATCTTTCCCAACATGCGTTTATTTATAATATATTCCATTCATATTACTATGTGCTCTGTGTGTTCTCACCTTTCCCACACGTGCTTCCTCCATAGCTTGGTAAACACAAACACAGGAAGGAGTTGATTTCGTCAATGCAGGTCCCACCATTCTGACAAGGATTTGAGAGACATTCATCAATATCTGTGAACACAAGAAACACTTCTGTTTGTATTGGATATTGTATTTCAGGTTGTGGTCAGGCCATAGCCATGTTTGTCAGGGGGCTTTAAAGAATGAAGCTCTGGATAAGGGCTCTTTAACACTGGATCCCTTTAAGCACCAGGAAACAGGAGGCTTTCTAAGTTTTATATAGTGTACGTTTCTCAAACCACTAGTATAGTGTAGTGACCTGCAGGACATCCCAGGTAGCCAGCAGGTAATATGTTGCCCAGGTGAGACTGATTTCATGGTTCTGGGTTACACTCCAGTAATCTCTGCGTATACACTGCAGGCAGGAGATGCAACAAGCCTGGTTTAATCTCCTGTTAATATGAATGGCCAGAAGGCACAGTAGTATAATGTGTTGTTGGTGGAAGGACAATCTGCACTACCTTTTGCCTGTCACTCCCATCTTCCATCTCTGACAAAGTACCCTTAAAACGGTACTTTCTCACAGTTGAGGGAAAGGAACAATCATTCCAGCTCAGCAGAACTAAGGAACCTCCAGCCCAACAAGCTCAAAGTGAAGAGGCCAAAGCCAGGGACTTAATGACTAACTTACCAAAATCTACCTTGCCACTGGATGCTAATATCCTAAAAATAAAGCAATAAAGTGCCTCCATCTAAAATAATGACATGAGCACAGACAGTGTAACATACCTATTTCACAGTTCTCCCCAGTGTAACCTCGGTGGCAATGGCAGCTGTAGGTGCTCCCATTGGACTGACAGGTCCCCATGTGCAAGCAAGGGTTGTGTGAGCATGGTTGAGGCTCCCCTAGAAAATATACAGATTTAAGGCACATTCTACCATATATGTTCAAACATTGCACACAAAATAAGAAAACAACCATTACAAAGCTCAAAGCATTTATGTTTGGTGTTGTGGCAAATTTACACCAAAATTATATAAACTAAGTGGTATTTTTGATGTTACCACAGAATAAAGCCTTTTAACTGACATTGGATCCCACTAGACATAAAAGAGGAATTTAAAACTTGGCTGGGGAATGAAAGGTCCCAATATGTAACAAAAAAAAAGACAATAGGGTCTCATAGAGATCATAGTATTAATAAGGGGAGGCTCACTTAGTAGCCTCCCCTCTCCTTCTATCCCCAGGGCCGGATTTACCAGTCAGGGGTATTTAGGGTACGGTCATGGTGAGTTTGAAGGGAGGTTATTCACAAAGTACTCTCAAGTGCTAGCAATATGAATTGCATGAGCTGTTTACATTGAGCATCACTCTGTGCTGCCCCTGCAAAGCACTACCTGTATGAGCGACTGTTAATGTACAGATGTGGCTTGAGTCGCTAATTTCCCGCAAAGCAGGATACACATGAGAGTTGCAGGATATACTATCCAACTAAAAACTGCTAGCAATTCTCCTATGAGCAATCACACTGCAGCAGACTCTAGATCATTGATCCCTTCCCCTTCCTGTCCAGCCTCACAGGCAGACCTTGTAGGAAATGGGATATCACTGAGTATTACATCCTCTAAAACTGTTCCTACAGTGATGCTATCAATCATTGGAGGCTGACTAGACTACAGGGGACACTGGCCAAGGCCCATGGTACTTATCAAACCTCACCAGCCCTCCTAAGCTCCAAAAGGCTCAGTATAATTGCTGTAAATAGGTACCCCTACAGGACAGGTGTCTGAAGGCAGGTTCCTACTCTGCCTAATGGAGGATCCATTCCATGTGTGTGGGAGTGGGGTTGGAGGGAATATTTAACTAGATAGGATCCCAACAAAATGGCCTCTTCCGCTTACTCTAGTTGCATAGAGTTAAAGACAAGTAAACAATGGACCAAGAGATGCCCTGCTCCTTGTGATAATAGTATAGGTTAAATAGGACCAACCAGGGGATACCCAGCCATTATACCAAAATTGTTAAGGTTTCCGTTATGTAGGGTCCTCAAGACTTTAGCCATTCATGGGCAGGTCTTGCTACCACAAGGCCTGCATCATAATTTTATACATATTACTGTACCCCTCAGCACCCTCAAATCTTTAACTTCCACTCACAACATGTAGGTGGTGAAGAAAGGCGCAGAGGACTATGCAACCAATTTTTTCATTAATATAAACAGAAAATATAAGAGGATGACATATGTTCTACTCATTTACACAATGAATACAATAACATATGGGAACTTAATGTGTATATATACATACAGACATTTTTTTTTACCAGAATGAATACAGGAAAATAATAATTTTCACTTGATCAAAATTGCTCTAGTAGAAGAGCACTACAATCATAGCAAGTACATAACAAAATAATAATGGATAAGAGAAAAGCCTAAGAGGATACAAGTACCTGACAATGAAGTTTTTATGCTCAATAAATATGAAAATCTATAACAAAAGTGTTGAGAAAATATCAGTTAACAAGAAACTAGTTTGTTTTTTTACTCAATTGTTATTTATTTACTTATAATTACCATTTGTCTAGTAAGAGGCTGTCAATTTCACCCCTGTCAATTAATATTTAGAATGTACAAACACAAACACAGGCTGACTGTGATAAAGACAGTGCCCTATTGACTAAAAAGGCTGTGCCTTAACTCAGTTTTTCAGAGCCTGGTCTATCAATACACTTTATATCTGAATTGCTAGCAAATGTTTAGATCGACTGGTTCTGAACTATTTTGAGGCATTTAAAGGCAGTCAACTGGGACCTGTTACATTATTAGAAGTAACCCAGATTTGTCACTCCATTTCCATTAGAATCTCATAGATACTATAGTCGTAAATGCTCCATAATTCTAGTTTAGATAAAAATATTATGATAGTTTCCAATGTTTAATAACGAAACCCTTTTTATAGTAATTTGGTCTTTAAACACAACACTGCCTGCTTTCCTCTGAACAAATAAATATTTAAGGACACAATAAAAAGGTTCAAGAGCACCCAGGCACCCGTAGGGATGGACAGCATACTTTCTTTAAAAAAGTAGTCAGGGGTTCTCAGGTCTACAAAGTAACTGATATTGTAGCCAAAAGGTAGCTCACCCAACCAGCTTCACGGCACTGGGATAAGAGAGGACACACGGAACTCTATATTTATATTCACTGCACAAGTTTTAATAAACATGTAAACTGGAAAAAACTGTTTATCAAACAGAAAATAATTAAGCTTTTTTATATTTTTTGCCTTTCCACTTTTAAATGTTCAGTTACTAAAACTGAAATATTGTTTTCAATTATAAATGTATGTAGTGGGATTTTAATAATTAATATAGAAAATGCTAGCAGTCACTCTTTTGAGCAATTAAAATGCCAAGTAGCATTTTCTTGTATTAGTGTTATCTTGCGGTTTTCTCCTTTCTTCATATTGTCTCTAGAAAAGAGAGTGTTGATAAATGGGTGCTGTAGTGAAAGAAGAATACAAAGGGATTGAAGGAAGAAGGAGAGATTTTCTTGAGAAGGACATTGATAAATGGAATACTGGAACATGAGACCAAGAGTAGAAAATAAAATAAATGAAGGAATGAATGAAAAATGGGCTTTGAGGTAGAAGAATAAAAAGTGAAAAGACCAAATGAGAAGTGGTGGGTGGGGGATGGGGACAGACAATGCATGTTGGTATGGAGAAAGAAGATGATGAGGAGAGGTTGAGAAATTAATGAGGTGGGTAAAGTATGCATTGGACTAGAATCCATCTGAGACATACACAAAAATTACCAAGCCTAATATACGCAGTGCAGTTATATTTTCCTATAGCACCCAGTTCTAATAGAACTACTTTTCAATTTAAAGCGAGTCTGTCACATGCTTGAGTGCTTTACTGTTCACTGCACAGTGGGAAGGCACCTTTGGACCCCAGAACTATTCCCTCCTGAATTCTATGCCATAATGGATTCGTGAATGCCAAAAGTCTCAGGTTAAAACTACAGTGATGTATTGGGAATACTGAACACAACCCTGATTAAATCTACAGCAGATCGGAATGGGCTCACTGGGTCTCATTAATAGCATACAGTTGAAATATTCACCCTTCCTGCCTTTGCAGAAGGCAGCGAATATGCATAGTTGTTATGGAAACTGAACAACCGTGCTCACCTGGATATACCGTTGTTCTAATGGTCGGCCTTAAAAACCTTAACCTATTTGGTGCCAGTTACAAAACATAAATTTGCTGTAAATAAACGTTTAATAAGCTGCAAAGGAACAATGTCAAGGTGACCCTGTCAGTCTTTATTTATATAAACGTACATCATTTGATTCTAGATTGTTTGCATTTCATTTTACCCGATTGCAGTTTGTATTTAATGCATATCTTCTATTTATCCATAAAAGAAACACACTGGTATTATAAATATCTGTGGTTCTGTGGCTTCATGTCTCAATTCCTGCTAAGGAGAGGTAATTCCCAAAATATCCTGTGTGGATTTATTATCTCCCGCATTGCTCATGAAAAGGGTTTTGTGCAAATTTATTGTCACAGTTAATGAGCTGCTTTACCAAATTATAAACATGATTAAAAAGGTCAGTCTTTAAACCGTATCCAGCGTGTTTCTAACATTTTCTTTTATCCAGCCTCTTTTATCTCTTTGTCTGTTTTTATTTCTCAGAGGATAATGATACACAATAATAGTAAAAAGAAAAACAACAGAATATTGCTTGTACATTGAATGGCTTGTGTTCCCTGAATACAATCAAAAGAGCAGTTACCTTGTGTACTTGTATGATCTTCCACCAACCACTGGGCACTTTCCCCTTCTCCTGTACTTCCCAAGTCGTCTTCCACTTCTTTGTCCTCAGACCATGTCTCTTCTGTCTCAGATCCCTCGGGGTCTCCTTTGGAAGTCAATAGCATCTGCCTGGATCTATCCGAGTGGGCATTGAGCTTATAAGTAGGAAATACAGAGGGACCCTGGACATCAAGCTCCTGTTCTTCTCCAGAACCCATATGGACTTTAAGTTCACTAAGTTTTTGTAATAAGTCTGTTGACTTTGTTGTGACTGCTAGATTTTTCAAGCTTCCTTTTTCATTCTTAGGACTTTCAAGCAATCCATTTAAATCACTTTGAACAGTTACGCTGACATGGCTAAAGGTGTAAGGAGACACTGATGTTCCATGGGCACCGTCAACTTTAGTATGTTCTCTAGTTAAGGGTGAACCCTTAGGTACTGTTGCTGTAGAGTCACCGTTTTCTAGAACATCCTTAAAAATATGCTTTGTAGCAGTGTCCCATCCCTCATCAACTGCCTCACCCTCTTCACGTGTCATGAGAAAAGCCTCAGTAGCTGTTTCATACATTTGAGTTAAATGATTGGAATCTTCCTTCCAGTTGAGTTGTGCAGACAACTGATTGTGTGCGCTAAAAGACATCTCAGCCACATCCTTAGAGCTTTGAGTACTGAAAATATGTTTTCCCATGTCTGGGATCAAGCTGTAATTATGCAAATGAGGGGCATCTGTAGTAGCTGGCCCTTCTGTTCTAGGTAGATAGGGCAATGATGGAAAATTGTCATCTGCTCTAGAATCCTGTAATTGTTGTGCATTCTGTGTATTTGTGGTGTGAGTCCCATGCTGAGATTCCCTAGACGTAGTCTCCACTTTCCTCTTTTGTAGTGAGTGGTCATAATCTAAAAATGGAGCATTTGTGGAGAACACATTTAGTTCACTTGGGAAGGTACTTTTTATTTCTACCTGTTTTAAATCTTCCTTTAAAGCAGAGGCCAGTTCTTCTGAGAAAGTTATCTCTTTGCCTTGCCTTTCCTGAAAATTTGCATACAGTTCCTCTTCGTGTCTATGCAATGTTGTTTCACTTACACTAGCTATAGATGAACCTGCAGTGTTAGGAAGTTCTGTGGTTGGGAAGAAGTCATCTAAAACCTGACTACCCAAGGTTGAGTTAGCAGTAAATGGAAATCCTGATGCCGTTGTCTGAGTATTTTTGTGCTCATTCCAGATCTTTATGTCTCCTGAAATACCATCAACATTGTCCCTATCCACAGATATGTTTTTGTGAGGTTTTCCCAATATAACCTGGGTATGTTCATCATAAGAATTGCCGATATCGCCTTTCTCTCTGTCAGTATTGTCTGGGTGACTCCAACTCTGTATTATATCAGACATTTCAGTTGCTTGAATGGCAAGTCTGTTACTTCCATTATCCCCTGATATTGGATCTGCTGTACTTGATGGCCTCACAGTCAATGGTATACCTTTTTCATAACTTGAGTAATCGCTCTTCCTACCCCATTCTTCTAGGTGATAAGCCTTTTGCCTACCATTACCCAGGGGATCTGTTGTACTTGACAGATTGATGCCGAATATATCTGGAACTGATGTCTGTCCGTTGTATTTACCATCATCGCTGTCAACAGCATCAGGGTGGACAGCAGTAGATGTCAAGTTGTCTGCTTTCACGTGATAACCTAGGTCAGTCAATCCTGTGATATAAAGCACAGCAGAATTAGGTTAACATGGAAAAATACGATTATCCTCAGGTGCACTAGCTTTTTAATGAAAATAGAAGGGAAGAAAATATCCTCTCTCTTTATGGCTACATTGATTTTTTTGCTTCAAATAATAAAAATTGTTTGTTTTGAACATCTAATTTTCTTTACCTCGACTTTTGCCTCCCTCCTAGATGTCTTGTTCTTCAACTTACACAATGCAATAAACAATACATATGTAGGTGAGGTCAATGTAAGGAATACTTCAGCTGAATTTTATGTTATTCACCTGGAAAAACTTTATTATCAATCCTTTGCAATCCTTTGCAATACTACATGGTCAGATGGTCATTATACCTCAAAATAAATAGTTAAAGGGCTTTACTTTCAATTAGCTAGAGCTCAACATTTCGGTAATTAATGTGGTGGTTCTTAGAAGAAGCAGAGAGGAGAAAACTGGATGGAATGGAAAATCCAAAAGTGGACAATAGGAAGATAGGGGAAGAGGAGACGAGGAAGGGTGCAAAAAGAGAAGAAAACAAGAGTGGTGACAAATACAAAGACATGGAACATGAAAGAGAATAGAAATAAAATTAAGGCAAAAACAAACACAAAAGGCATAAGAGGATGCGGTAAAGGTAAGGTATAAGTGCAAACTAGAATAACGATATGAAAGATGATGATAATGTGCTTAAATGCTTGAGGCACGGACCTGGTAATAAGAAGAACATAACTCATGGAAAGAGAGTTACTGAAGGAAAAAAGCCTTTCTTTGTATGCAGCAGAAGGTAAGTTCTACCAAATAGCAGATACAACTTAACAGTTAAGGAATCCATTCATACTTCTAGCGACATAAAAATGTAAATCATAGACCATACATAACACATAGGAAGTATATAAATGATTTGTCAATGCTAAGTGCACCTTTCTAATGTTGCTGCTATGCAAGACACGTGCCTACTCACAATGTTTTGCTCCTTTGCAATTAGCAGTGAGTTATTGTGTCATTTACTATGACAGATTGTTTATACATCGGTCAAGATAGTGTCATTGTACTGTCAGAATAAAATGGCACGTGTGGTTTAGAATTAACAGGCAAATTAATTCCAGCTTAGAATGGGATATTACAGGTAACTTGTACGGTACAGGCAACAATGGTATGTTGCAATCTTCCAAATAATCCATGGAATAGATTGTAATATGTAGATATAAGAAGAGGACATATACAAATATTCTGCCATACAATTAATTATTCTGTAATGCTCTGATATTTGAATTACACATTTTAGCCCAAAATAATCAACATAAAAAAATTGCTAACGTGATGCTGGCATACAATTTGCATTTCCCTTGTCATTTCTCCAAATTCCCAAGTTTAACACATAAATCCTAGTGCAAGTATCAGTTGTAGATGCAGGTATTGTAATGAGAGAAGTAAAAGGTGTAATGCATTTAACGACGAGCTTGATAAGAGTTGTTTTTAAAGTGAAGTGCAGGGAATACAGATTGGACAATAGTACAATATGTCTTTGAAGGTGTTCTACATCAGATGTGGCATGATATGTTTCTGTATATTCTAACACAGAGATTAAATTACTTCAGATTACATATTTACATATGGCTAAAATTTTCACTAGCCATTGGCGAGTGACAATTTGGTGCCAGCAAGTAAAAATTCAACTCGGGTTAATGGGCCATAGACCCATAAGTATTATAGTGGCGACTAACCTTTAAGGCCTGGCCATTAGTGCAGGACTTGAAATTCTAAGTCTTGGATAGATGGATGGATGGATAGATAGATAGATCGATCCTAATGTGTCTTATACCCCACATATTATTGTAAAGCGCTACGGAATCTGTTGGCGCTATATAAATGGTGATTATAATAATAATAATAATAAGATAGATAATCAAGTATATGGATCTACACTCCAGCTTCTAAGAACCATGAATTCATTCGGCCAATGATTGTAGTCCCAGTTTCTGATGTGCTAATTAAATGTATCTGATTAAAGCAGCCTAGCAGTTTATTGTAAGACAAGTTTTACTTGTTCAAAGTTTACTGTGTGAAAAGAATAGAAGGAAGCAAAGTCAACACAATAATAGCAATCCATATAAAAATACAAATGCACAAATACAGTGATGCAAATCAAACTTGATGGAATTGGAGTTTGGAAATTGCCCAAGGGAGGTTGAACTGTAAATCCAGTCTTGCCTACACATTATTCGTCTTATACCATTCACATTTGGTAGGTGTGATTTATATCCTCTTGTAGTTAGCCTGGAACAGATAACATGCCTGGGAATTCTGAATTAAATATTCATTTATGGCCATCATTATTTGTGAATTATATTTTTTCATTAGAAAGCATTATGCAACGTCTGTGACCTCCACAGTGAAATAGTACAAGATCATTCTTCACAATTCTCTCAAGTGCCAGATCTGGAATAATTAGATGCTATTCTGAAGATCAATGATGCATAAAGATGTTATATAGAGATCTCAATTCAAGTGGATATGTACTGCAGGAAAAACAGGTATATTACATAGCAGATACAATTATAACTGAAAAAGAATAGTAACTTAAATTACTGGTACAAAACTCTTAAATGTGTATACCCCAAGCTCTATGCACAGTAAAAATGTACACATTGTAAAATGACAAACAATGAAGCATATACATCAGGGTAGGTGTATGGTATCATGATTTGACTTGATGTGCAAATTAAGAGATTCATTAGGTAAGGTTAAATGATTACTTTAAGCACCTTGACTACTTCATTGTTTTGAAGTGGTAATAATGCTCAGATTCTATGTATTCACCATTTCAGTAGGTAACTGCAGATGCAGGGATATTTAGTCTAGTTGCTGGAAGTGTAACTCCACCTTTGGCAGCATTATTCGGTAGCCTTGAACAAGAGTTCTGAATTGGCTAAAGTCAATTCTGTGCATATTTTGCATATTTTTCAGCCCATTCTTTGACTGAGAGCACTGAGGGTCAACATCCGGCTTCTGCAACTCTGCAACATCAGATTGTGGTCAACCAGCCATGACAGGAGTGTTCTGTAGGGGTTATCAGGGCCGTCTTTAACGCGGGGCAAAAGGGGCAGCTGCCCCGGGCCCAGTCATTCCTAGGGGGCCCAAAGCATCTGCCCCTTGAGTCCGCCGGCCGCCGTGGTGCGTGTGGCCCGTGTGGTACTACCACTGCGGGCCGCACGATGAGGGGACCCATCGGGTGGCCCATGCTCTTAGGGCCATCCGATAGCAATGAGTCTGCAATGGCCCGGTCACCGCTGCGGTGCTTTAACAACGCGACCAGGTCCCCTGTGATGAGGTCAGCGCTAGGAGGAAGTACAGTCACTTCCTCCTAGCTAACACAGAGAGTGCTGTACGCGAGGCAGGAAGAGAGGAAGAGCACGGACTGGGAGAGAGCCCATCTCCCAACAGCCTCAAACAGCCAATGGGCCCCAGGGAAGTCACCCTCCTGCAACCAAAATGTAGGAAACAGGAGGGTGACTAAAACTGTATATTTTCCATGTATGTCTGTTTGTGTGTGTGTATATCTGTCTGTGTATCAGTTTGCGTGTGTATCTGACTGTGTGTGTCTGTATGTGTGTTTCTGTGTGACTGTATGTGTATATGCATGTTGTGATGGACCGCCTTGCACCCCGACCGGGTACCTTCATCAATCGCTGCTTCCTAGTACTGGCGAGTACCATAAGCACTGCATTGGAACACCATAACCACCGTAAACCCCATGAACCGCTGCAGCCTGGTTGGGGTCTCACCGTCCTCCACCCACCCTGGACCCAAGACCAGGATCCAGCTTCCAGTGGGTAGGCCTCTCTTAGTGCCGAGAGCATAGCAGGAACAGTTCTTACAAGAGCTTAGTGATTATACTCAGGGGAGTATAGTGATTATAGCAATCCCCAGAGTGTAGTTCTCCAATCCCCCAAACATGAGCCAAGACTTCATGAAGGTGCAAGGTGATCTGAGCTTTAATGGTTCAGGTTGGCTTTTATACAATCCTCCATGCCAGAGGAACACCCTCTGGACCTGTTGGGGCACAGGAACACAAAGGACATAAACCAATCAGACAAACATACAGTCTGTGACACGGCCATGTACAGCACTCAATCCCTCCCCTCTGCTTGGGAGAGAATTGAGTCAAATCCTGTAAGTAACTCAATTATCTCCAGGCAGAAAAAACACATTTCCACAAAGTTCAGAAAGTACCCCAAAACATAACATACCCCCATCCCTGGATAGCCCTGATCTGGGTGAACAACATATCCAAAAATCACCCAGATCAGATGAGGGGTTCAAAAGTTTCGTGGCAGTCTCTTTTTGACCAGCTGCAAGCATGGCTTCATGCCCAAAACAGTTCCAGGGAATTAGGGCCGGCGGTCGGTCTCTCTTTGTGGACTACAAAAGTACTTACATTACATGAATGGAGACTTTTAAAGTGTATTTGGCAAGGTATATTGCAGGGCCCATAGTCACAGGGTAGAAGGCAAGCAAACACAAAAACTTGTGGCAAACCCACAGAAAAAGGGGAATTTGTCACACATGTGTCTGTGTATCTGTATCTGTATCTGTGTGTGTCTTTGTATGTGTATTTGCATGTGTGTATGTGTATCTGTGTGACTGTGTGTGTATATGTGTGTGTATCTGTCTATATGTATATCTGTGTGTCTGTATGTGTCTCTGTATGTGTATATGCATTTGTGTCTGTGTATGAGTGTCTGTTTGTATGCGTTTCCATCTGTGTATCTGTCTGTATGTTAATATGCATCTGTCTATATGTGTATCTGTGTGTCGGTATGTGTCTGTACTTGTGTCAGTGTGTGCCCCTCTGTATCTGTGTGTGTCAATGTTTGCATCTATATGAGTGTCACCATGTGTATCTGAATGTTTGTCATTAAGTGTGTCTGTGTACCTGCATGTGTGTCAGTGTGTCTGTATGTGTATCTCTGTATCTGTATGTATATCTCTTGGTATGTGAATCTGCATATGTGTCAGTGTGTGCTCCTGTGTTTGTCTGTATGTGTCTCAGTGTGTGTCTGTATGTGTTAGTGCGTGTCTGTGTAACTGCATGTATATGCGTGAATGTATCTGTATACGTGTTATTGTGTGTATCTACATATATGTCAAGGTGGGTTTGTCTGTTTATCTGTGTGTAACGTATGTGTCTGTATGTTTGTCAGTGAGTGTATCTGTATGTGTGCCAGTGTGTATCTGTGTATGCACCTGTGTGTCTGTGTATCTGTCTTTGGATGTCTGTGTATTTGGATGGATGTACCTGTGTATGTCTAAGCCTGTGTATGTGTGTATCTGTATGTGTGTCAGTGTGAAAAATAAGTGTGGCTAAGTCTACGATCTATGTGTGTGTGTGTGTTTTTTTATATTCGTCTTTGGGTGGAAGGCGTGTTTGCATGCTAGAAGGTGGGAGGGGATCAAGGGGCCCAAGCAAATGCTTGCCCAGGATCCAATCAACATTAAATATGGCTCTGGGGGTTATGATACTTGGAGTAATCTTTTAAATCAGGCAGGCAGGCTGTTCGATAAGGCAAGTTTACAACCTGTGTACTGTGCTTCAAGCCACCTCAAAGCAGAGGCGTAACTAGAATCCAGTGCACCGTGGTGCAAAAATTGCTCTGGGGCCCACCCATGTGTCCCATTCTCCCCTCCCAGCCCCTCCACGTTGCTTTTTCCAATATAAAATATTGGTCCTTTCAAAATAAAAATTTTAATTATACAGTAAGCATTCTCACATGCAGACACAGACAATCTCACTGACACAAGCTGATTGATACACAGCCTCATAGACAAACAATCTCACTGATATACATAAGGTCATTGATATAAAAACACAAGCTCGCTCAGTAGCAGGCACACACACACACACACACACACACACAAGCAAGCCCACTCACTAGCAGGCGCGCACACACACACACACACACACAGCTTAATGTAGTGGCTCTGGTGTCTATAGCCTGTTCCTGCAGGCTTTTCAACGTAAACACTGACTTTTTAGAGAAAAGGCAGTGTTTACATTGCTTCCTAGTGACAGACACTCAGACGGTCACTAGAGGTGCTTCCTGTGTCAGTGCGGATTGGCTGAGATCATCAAGCTTGATGATCTCAGCCGTAGAGGCAGGACCAGTCGAGGGGAGACCAGCACGATGTGGGGGGGAAAAAAGGTGAGTAAAAACATACATACACACACACATACCATGACAGATACACACCATGACACAGACACACACACTGTGACACAGACAGAAACACACACACACTGTGACACAGACAGAAACACAGACACACCATGACAGACAGACACACCATGACACAGACAGACACACACACACACACACACACACACCATGACAGAGACACACACATACCATGACAGACACACACACACCATGACGGACACACACCTTAAAAAAGACACACACACCTTGACACACACACACCATAACACAGACAGACCGTGACACAGACACACACACGACACAGACAGACACACACACCATGACACACAGACACACACACACCATGACACAGAGAGACCGTGACACAGACACACCCACACCGTGACACAGACAGACACACATTACATGACACAGACAGACACACACACACACACCATGACATACAGACACACACACACCATGACAAACACACACACAACATCACACATAGACCGTGACACAGACAGACACACATTACATGACACACACACACATACCATGACACAGAAACACATTGCATGACACAGACAGGCGCACACACCATGACACAGACAGACACACACACACCATGACACAGACAGAGACACATACACTCACACTGACACACAATTTCTACCTGTGGGGAGCTCTTTTGGCGGCCGCAGAGGGAGCTGGCTGTTCTGTCTCTGCTCCCTTGCCCCAGAGCGCCGCTTAATGAGACCAGGGCCGGAGTATGACGTCATATTCAGGCCCCGGTCTCATTAAGCGGCGCACTGGGGAGGGGGAGCAGAGACAGAACAGCCAGCTCCCCCTGCAGCCGCCAGAACAGCCAGCACCCCCTGCGGCCGCCAAAAGAGCCAGCTCCCCCTGCGGCCGCCAAAAGAGCTCCCTCTGCGGCCGCTGGTGAGCCAGCTGCCTGCCCGGCCCCAGGTGCCGACGGCCCACCGGGAAATTTCCCGGTATCCCGGTGGGCCAGTCCGGCCCTGCTCATCCCCCCAAGCAAGCCCCTCCATGTGTCCTCTTGCCTCCTAAACTCCACAATGTGTCCCATTTCCTGCCCCTTTCATGTGTATCTCCCCCCTCTTGTACCTGGTCACTGCCGTGGTGCCACCGATCAGACAGGAAGTGCTTTCTCAGTAAGCTCTTCCTGTTAGACCGTTCGGCTGTGCTAAATAGGCAGCTTATTACTATATACATTTTTAAATATGCATAGGGATTTGGGCTAGTGCGCAGGTAATTCTTTTTTTCTTTAGCTTAGAACAAAAGCTTTAGGAATACATGCCTGTATTGCTAATGCTATAGTATTACTTTAACAGATTTTACATTTTCACCTGGCATAGTCATTGAAAACAATGAGATAGTCAGTGACTCCTTGCATTTGCTCTCATTTGCAATCTACCAATGCAGCTTAGTGCTCCCTCACTAAAGCATCCTTTTTTTTGGTTGTGCTATCAGAAAAAACAGAAAATTATCAAACCCAACGCCCTTTTTTTCCCCCTTGTGTGGGGAGGTGGAGCATGGGTTAAATAGAACGGAGTATGTTTGTAATCTATTGATTAAATAATATCCTCTGATGTTTTGCTTGTTTTGTGGACTCCAGATCCATAAACAGACAGGATACAGGGTCACTGTCCCTGTGTGTGTATTTATTCTAATAGTAGCATTGTCTGTAGAGATGTGAGTCTGTCCTGTCTGCATCCTTGGTTACAGGAGGTTGGTGCTCTCACCTTTGAAATAATAGATTTTATAGCTATAAGGCTGTTTTAACCAAACTCTCATATATCTGTCCTCCAGTCCTGATTGATGTAGGCTAAGCCCAGACTCACATACAATGTATTCTTATAAAAATGGGAATGAGTCCATCTTGCTGACACTAATTTCAAGCCTGGATGCCTCTGTTGCCCGTTTCGATATTCAGACTACCATTCCTCTTTGATGAATGGGCCTTGTTTAATCAATGACCACTCCACAAAAACAAAGAGATTAGGTGGACGTGTTTATTAAAGAAGCTGTCATTGTTTCTGCCCACAGCTAGATGTTCCTCAGGGACCATTAATCCTTGACAGCACTTATTGAAGCATATGGTCATTAAACACTGCCTCTACTTTTTGTAACAACAATAACATAATATATACTAATAATCCTACAATTATACAGATCAATATATGTAAGTGTATGTGTTTATATATCCACAACATATACTATGGAGAGCAAAAAAGCAAGGCGCGTGTACTGAGAACTTATGTTCTGCACCTTTCTTTTTTTGCTCTCCACAACACATACTATTCTAATAAATAAGGCATTGTATGAGGGTTTAAAGGTTTGTAAAACTAATCTTTCCTCTACCTCCATATTGTTTTTCTTTTTCGATCTTCTCAACCCTCACATCTCATCTATTTCACCTTCCTCTGTAAAGTCTCAAGCATGATTTTCTACATAGAGTCTTATTCAGCGTAGCCTGCATCACCTTAATAGCTTAAATGCCAAAACCCTTCACTAATGTTCCACTTGATTTCTTACCCTGCTTTATTCTGGTTCCAAGAATTATTTCACAGGATTTACCGGAAGAACTTCAAGGCAGCCTGCAGATGCAGATGCAGTGCTTCAGTAAATTTATTGTAAGATTTCCAAATCCCCGATCAGGTACTGTAATAGCTACAAATCACCATGCAGTCCAATTGCAGAGATACTGCAACAGGTCCAAGTTTACCTGCAGAGCAACTACACCAGTTATAAGTTCCCCTTCTTCATATTCCCTTTATACACCAAATTAATCTTTGAGAGTTGTCTACACATCTATAATGTTACCTGTGGTTTCAGCAAGTGCTGCCCACCATTCTGGGTCCTCCTGTGCATCATTTTGGCAACATGTCTGATGTGGTAGGGTACTCCACGGTGTCATTTCTACTAACTTCAGCAGCCATTTGAATGTGTCACCTGTACACCACAATACATGCATGTTGTGGACATGCAAAAAAGACATTAACCTACTGTAGCATGCCAATGCCTCCATTTGCTTATGCAATTACCTTGTTGTGGATTCCTGGTATTTCCAAAAAGGCACTTTCATTTCTAACATGGCTTGGTCCTGCTTATTGTGATTTCTGGTACCCAGAGCAAAGCTTAGCCACTCAATTCTGTGCTTTCTGATTAAAGGCTTACACCAACCAATGAACAGTGTTGTCATAAACCACTGGTTTTGGTCAGAGTAACCCTTGTTGTACTGCAAAATAGTCCCTTCTCAACCCTCACATGTCCACTCTTTTCCTTTCCTTCTAAGTAGCAGACAGAAGCATCTAATAATGCGCTCTGTCTGTGTTGCCCCAGCAAAGGTGCCTGGAATTCCCAGATGTGGGACACAAGGGAACTAATTCGAATCGGGACTGTCTACTCCAGCCTGTAGCCAGTAGGACTGTTGGGACTGTCCCTGTGTCAACAACTCCCTCATCTAGTATCTCCCAACCCCAGTGTTGGAAACACCTGCTTCAGAAGTTTCTTCCACCACCACCATCCATTTAATATAATTGTGTCTGGCAAGGTTAGGACAGAAGAGGCCCATGCAGGCTTCCTAAATGGACCCTGTGGTAATACAGTCCCAGCACACAATGTGATCTTCAGAGAGTCAGTAGAGAAGAAGCAGGTGGTAAACAGAAGGGATTTAAAGGGTACAGAACAATAATGCTTTTCCAGGGTTCCGGGCTAAAGAAGCACACATCCGGAGCTACAGCCCCTTAAAAAAACTGAGGACCGGTGCTAAAATACTGATGAAGGACAGAGCAGAGTAGATCATTCTGTAGAATCCTGTAGATGATGTGCATTGTATATATATATATATATATATATAAATACATATATATATATATATATATATATATATATATATATACACACACACACACACACATATGCATATGCACACACTCACATATATACAAGTTGTATACCAATATACAAGTTAAATGTCTGTATTTATTTCTAGGCACAATGCATTCATTAAATACCACTAATTACAAATTCAAATTACATCTTAGGGAGATGTTGCAGCAGTCTGAATGGCCAGCATTGATTTTAAATCTCCTGGGCAATTGTGTTCTAGATAGGCTCACATGTGTCACAAGCACCGGCTCATTAAAGAGCTCACATTATTGTGTTAGTGGCTTCCTTTTATGCCTAAGTCTAGTGTTAATCCAAGCTGAACCTCCTGCGCTTCTAACGTAGCAAGTTAACACACACCAGTGGGTGCAATAAAATGTTTGACAGCTCCATGACAAAATCTGAAATTTCCTGTTCCAACAGTGCAGACGACTGTTCAGATGGCGGTTTTCTTACTTTGTTGACATCTGAAGCAGCCAGGTTGAGTCCATTAGAGTGAGGGTGTCTATGGGTAGTGTTTGTTGGGCACCACTGGGTAGAGATCCAGCTGTGGGAAGTTCATTATCGAGAGTCCGTTCTTTAACAGAGGTTGTGATTTTCTTGCTAAATGAAGCTTGTAACAACAGATAAAGGCAATTCATCTGCACACAGCAGGGTCCCAAGGAACTGCACAGCTATGTGTGCTCTTTAATATGAGAGAATATAGCCATGGAGATCTGAACTCTAATGGTCAATGTGCACCATCTCATTCTGTCAAGATATTATATTAAAAATAGCAGAACACCATTGCTGTCTAGGTGTGCAGCCATGTTCTATAGATAATCAAAAGTAAGTAATTCATATATGAAGGAATATGAAATGACTTATTGAACTTTAAATTGCTCATTGATTGTAGTGTATTTTAAGAGGTGTTTAGACACCCAGCTGGCACTCATACTGCCATTCCTTCTATCAGGAAATCTGCCAGCGGAATTATATAGCAAGGAGCAGAGGTGTAACTAGAAACCACCAGAAGCCCCTCGCCCCCATCATGTGTCTCATTCTCTCCCCCCCAGACCCTCCTTGTGTCTCACCCCCTTTCCCCTACATGTGTCTTACTCCACATTTCTCACCCCCATCCCTTCCATGTGTCTCATGCCCCCATGTGTCTCACCCCATCATTCCCTCCATGTGTCTCACTCCCATGTGTCTCACCCCACCATCCATTCCAAGAGTCTCATTCTCCCCCCAGCTCCTCCATGTGTCTCACCTCACCATCCCCTCCATTTGGCTCATCCTGCCCAGCCCCTTCATGTGTCTGATTCTTCCCCTCCAGCTCCTCCATGTGTCTCATTCTCCCTCTCCCAGCTCATCCATGTGTCTCATCCTTCCCAAGTCCCTCTATGTGTCACAATTACCCCAGCCACTTCCATGTGTCTCAATTCCCTGAGGCCCCTTCATATGTCTCATTTTCCCCATGTCTCATTCTCCCCCTCATGTGTCTCATTCCCCCTTCCATGTGTCAATTTCCCCATGTCTCAATACCCCCTCCAGTGGGCCCGGTCGCAGCAACAAATAGTGGCAATCAAATCTAAACATACCATCTACAAAACACTTTGAAGGACCAATATAAGCACAGGCAGGGATCATACCGCCCAAGCGCAAATATTTGGAGCTAGTCCATTTTTTTATATTCCCTCCCTAATCTCGAGAAAGTCCTCCACTATATGGTATTCCTCTGTCATTTAGACCCGAGCACAATTAATACCACACTGCTATCCTCTAACATAAGTATGCCAGAACCCCGATATGCTATTATATTTTCACATCAAGTCATCTGAAATTAGAACTATGTTTTTGGATTTATTAAATGTCACAGGGACATTGAAGCACTACACAACAAAAAATAAGTCCTCCTCTAATAAGTTAACATCCACCACAAAATTAGAATAATGAGTTTCTAAACACAATCTTACCTTGATTTCTTCTTTCATCGCCCTTGACTTTATTAGAAAAAGACGGCAAGCCACCCTGAAGAAGATGGATTCTGCTGTGATGACCTTCAGTGGTTTGTTCAATGCCAAATTCTAGCATGTTGCTTACCACATGATGGTTTGGCAACAGCTCTTTCTCACTCTCAGTTTCCAAATTCAGTTTGCTGAGATGTTGGTGAAAATTCTGCTGATCAAGATTTGTATGCACATTAGATACCTCTGATGAACTAGTCTGGTTTGACGCAAAATGAATGTCCATGCTTTGCTCTTCATTGTCTATTAGTTTAGTAGACGAATGAGAAGCAGGTTCATAAGTTTCAGGTTGAACTGTTGATGATGTCAGAAATCCCCTGTCTCCGAAAAGCCAAGGAAACTGCAATGAGTTTTGTGTCTCCTCAGAGATAACATTTGTGTGCTTGGTCAGTGTACGTTCTTCTAATGATTTTTCGATACTTGGAGATTCTTCTGAAGAATCTGGAACTGACGGCTCAGCAAATTCTTGCCAGGTGTTGTGGCTTACTTTGGACTCCCTATCCACCATATTTAATAACCAATCATCTTCTTCTGCTTTGGGAACTGCAGATTGTCTAACTTTTTCCTTGTCTGTGGCTGTAGTCGCCTCTGTCTCATGTATTTTATGTGTGACTATTCCATTCAACCTATACATTTCTGTAACGGCTGATGTCTCCAGTTGAACATTATGGAGATAGCTCCCGCCAAGTGGTTCACTGGTCACTGTCTGTTGTTTATCAGCTGAAGCTGGCGGAAGCAGCTTTGAAGATAAGGCACTGATCTCCTTTTCAATTACCTTTGAGCCCCTGGGTGTTACTGGATCACCGCTCTCCATCTGAAATAACCCATGTCTTGTAGCAGATTTTACACTGTCATTGGCAGGCAAAGCATTATTAAATTCCAATTGTATTTCCTGTCCAGTCTCTTGACTTTGAAGTTCTGGCTTTATCTGCCCAAGGTCCTCCTGTGGCATGAAGTCTGGTCGTTGCTGTTCATTCCACATCGGGGTGGGGGTTGCTTCTTTAAGAACTGTTGAGAGGAAACATGTCAGAAAGATAAATTAGAAATCTATCAAGCTGAACGGGGAGAGAAGATGCCAAATAGAGCAAGAAACTGTGCTTTATTCAACAGTAGATTCATGGAAAAGCAATGATATAAGTTGTTCCGTGCTGGGTTTCTGTTTGTAATCATATGATTAGCATCTCTTCCATTAATACAGTCTGTCATCATTTAACATTCCAAATACATTTCAATTACTAAATGATGATGGACTGTATTTACTGAACATTTTTCAATTTTAAAGTCTTGTAACATTGTGTAGTAGATAATTGCAGTTTCGTGAACAGTCTAATGCTGTCACTTAGAATGTAAACCACATCATCATATTTTTAATCTAAACAAGGTAGGTTATTTAAATGTATTGCAGTCCATGCTCAAAGGAAAGCCTATGCAGGAACGACAGAATAACCGTAGGTCACAACTTCACATTTCAAGTCCTATATTACTAGCCAGTACTTAAAAGTTTCTTGTCATTACAAGCCTAGATGGTCCATGACAGAGGTGAATGTGTACTTGCAATGGCTTTACTTACTAATGGCTAGTGGCAAGTGGAAATGTTGAGCCCTGCCATAGGAAATTTAAAGGCAAACTGTTTCTCTACTGTCATCAAAAAACTCACCTCTTAAAACTCATGGTCAAGTAGACAATACGAACAAGTTAAGAGAGACACTCTAAGACACACTAATAAGCCATTGTCTGGAAATCTATTCATAAACAGGACACAAGGTCAATTTTAAACTGGAAGAAAGGAGATTTAGGCTAAGGTAATATAATGTGTTTTTTTTTTTTACTGTGAGAACAATAAGGATGTGGAATTCTCTGCCTGTAGAGGTGATTTTATCAGAGTCTGTATAGATGTTTAGGTTGAATTGGATGAATACTTGCCAAAATAAAGTATTCAGGGATATAATTTTTTTATTGAAGAATAAGAACTTTCGTGATCCAAGGAGAGGTCTGACTGCTATTCTGGGGTCATTAAGGATTTTTCTCATAGTTTGTTGCAAAATAGGGAGCGTTTCAAACTGGTTTTTTTTGCCTTCTTTTGGATGAACAGCAAAAACAGATATGAGAAAGGCTGAAATTAATGGGCGCATGTCTCTTTTCTGCTCTGTAACTATGTATTCCTGTCTCTGCAATGAGCTGCATTGGTAATTTTCTGAATCATTAAAGATGTACCACCTACATATATTTCGGAAATGTATCTTCCTGCTCTTCCCAGTGTCTCTATTGATTCTTTAACAAGAAAAACAATTTATTGATAAATAATTATCATCAACTGTGAAGTATAAAGAGAGACACATATAGAAATGCTATTTATTTCTTGTGGGTTTTTACCCTGCAGGTTTCACATTAGCTGTTTGCTCCCCAAATCTGGAATGTACACATCAGAGGCTGTGTATGGTTGGTGTGGTTAAACCCCAATGTACTCATCACTTTTTTCCTAGTGCTGCTATCTGATTAAGACCTCCATTAAATATTCATTGAAAAGGATTAGTAAAGACAAACGTATTGATCTAACTGAATCAATATAGCTAACCTTTCTTCATTAATTTTAACTTTTTCTTCTTTATGCAACCTTCTAAAGCTCCGGAATCAGTTTTATGCGATGTAATTCTGAAATATATGCCACTTGGCCATTATGGATGAATGATTGACTTAAACAAATCTCTTTCCCTTTTTCAAGCAGTTATTAATAAAATGTATCATTAATGAGAACGTCTACAAATGGAATAACCCATAAACCAGTGATAATATTATGACCAATATTGATTATACCAGACATTACTGAACCGTTTGCTTCCTAAACTAGTCTCTAGCTCAAGCCCTACAGATTCACTCGCCGGCTTTGTAGGCACAGCAGGTTTTTAAGTTAAATTACTGATACTCACTGATAGCCAATGTATAAGAAACAGGTATATTGATGTATCATCAGTCAATAAATACAGGGTCGTGGAGAAAGTCGCAGGACTGTATGATAATATGTTTTCTGAAGGATTAGTGTAGGTTGTAGCACATTTGAGCACAATATTTGGTTTATTGCGAAGAATAAAGTTGCAAAACAGAAATAACCTAAAGCTGGAATAGAAAGAAATTATGGCACCCAGTCTGTTGTTGCTATGTCAACATACTGGATAATAATCAAATGACATATAGTCAACAACAGCTTTAGTTGAGTGCTCACATTTAGCTATAATTGTCCTAGGTCAATCGAAAAAAATGTATGGCATAAAAATGTTGCTGTGGTAGGGCTTGTTCCTACAATAGCTTTGATGCTTTAACTATCATATACTCAAGTATGGTGCATTCATGGCATATATAAATGCATTTATCATATTGATCTTATGTATTGCTTGTCATTTGACTACTTTTAAATTAACATTATTTCATTTGTAGTGCTAAAAATATGTAATGAATGTAACAGAGAAATATCAACTAAGACCAGAGGTTTTTGATGAGGGAGTAAGGGTGAGGGAGTGTCACTCTATATAGCAGCGGTTCCCAAACTGTAATACTGCAGCCAGCAGGGGAGGGAGAGAAGACCTGGGGGAGCTCTAACTTGCAGCTCCGCTGGGTTCTCCTCTCACTAGCTCAGGGTGTTGCTGCCGTTACCACAGCAAAGCTCCAAATCTGGCAAGAGTGAACTCTAGCAGCTCCTGAGGGCTTCCCCACGGACCACCAGGGATTTGTACTGTCCCCCCTCCCAGGCAAAGGTAAGCAGGGAGGGGGGATATCAAAATTATTATTATTTTTTTTAATTACATTTTTTTTATATTTATTAATCTACCCTCCAACCCTACAGACCTACAATAATTCTCCCCCAAACACACACAACAGCCCCCCATGCACACACACAATGCCCCCATACACACACACTGCCCTCCTTAATACGCACACACTGTATCCCTCACACACACACTGCACCCTTCAAACACACAGACACAATGCACCCCTTATACACACACACACACTACATCCGTCACAAACACAATGCACCCCCGTACACTCACTGCACCCCTCACACAAACACACACACTTAACCCCACACACATTCCACTCCTCTAACACACACACACATACATTGCACCCATAACACACACACACCACTGCCCCTATCCCCTACTACAGCCCCTATCCTGGCAGACCCGAGATAAGTTGTCATACTGTTCCTAAACAGTTTTACTACTTATCCTGGCAGGGTACCGCGGCACTCATGGCACCATAACCACTACAGTGTGCTGTAGTGGTTATTGTTCCTGGATTGTTTCTTTAAATAATCTACCAGTGCCAGTCCTGAAATTAGGTTCTGGATCCGCCCCTGATAGGGAAACATTTCTGCTGAACAGGGGCCCAGTATATGCCCCAGCGATGTACATGTATACAACCTAGACATTTTTTGAATTGGCATGCCTTGGAAAAATATTGAAATTTTAAGGGTGCCTTGAACCTAAAAAGTTGGGAACCACTGATCTATAGAATAATTGTTCTCTGCAATATATGACTGTTGTCCTATTTAAATTCATGTAACTCACGGCTACAAACCAGCCCACTTGCTCCAGATTTATGGTGTCTTCCTTAACATGTTGAAATAAAATCATAACAAGATCTTTCTCTTAGAACTGTTTGATATCAGTCTCTAAAATAATACATTTAATATTTGCTGAACATTCTTTTGTTAAAATAATGGGTACAACACAATATCACTGGTGATTGTTAATTAGCCAATAGCCGGGGGTGGTAGAATGCACATTTTACTTCCCATAAATTGTGCAACTATGGAACCAAACTGGCAGCAGGTAATACACTTCTTCATAAAAGCGCATCAATTAAACTGTTAATAGCTCCCGACTGATTCCTCTCTTGCAACTGTCATTAGTCTAATACTATCCTTACCTTTTGTGTCACTTTACCCCACTCCCTCTAGCATGTAAGCTCATTTAGCAGGGCCCTCAACCCCTCTGTTCCTGTGTGTTCAACTTGTCTGGTTACAATTACATGTTTGTTTGTCCACCCACTGTAAAGCGCTATGGAATTTGTGGGCGCTATATAAATAATAACATAATAATAATAAAAATAATATTCCACTTTTACCAAAACAAGATTTCTAGCCATATTTCCTGTATCAGGAAATATTTTTCAATACCTTTGTAACAATAAGCTCCAAACTTTCTTGTGGGATTAGGGAATCCTGTCCGGTTTGGGTATTGATACAGAGTCCTTACGCCTGGTTCCTGGCCTCCACAATTTCTTCTTGGGTTCCTAATTGGGTAACGCACACTGTTGTCTTCTAGCCACCCTGGGTCACATTGATCCAAGCCATTCCTCCAAGCAGAGTACAGATGTCCCACAGTTGCTAGTAAGCCTCCATCCTTCATGCAGTTGATTCTTGCGCCTTCCAGGGAGCTCCTCTCCGGAATATAATACACATCTCCTACATTATAAAGTGCCAGAAGACACAACATAAAAATGCAATTCCTCATTACTTCAGCTAAGGTTAAGGATGCCCTGGAGATCCTGCAATGTATCTCTGTTTATGACACTGTCAAAAAGGATATAAATATTTGAGACAGAAGAATACAAAAGCTGAAGTGTATATAGATTTTACAGTTAATAAGGAGGCAGGTGACTACATAGAACAAATTACCTGTCAGCAAATTCTATACTTGTGTGTAATATATTGGTATAAAATAAACTATATTTATGCATGTTTCTGCTTTTTGTCTAGTTGAATCTGGTAATTGATGCCTAAGAAATGGTACATTACTGTTTTGATTACAGTGTTTGTACACATTACTCTTTTTTGTTTTTTTACACAAAATTGTAATAAAGCAAGGTTACAAAGGGAACAAAAGCTACAACAGAGCATTGTTCATTACTACAGGCTAATACCTGCATTGCGAGTCAAAGGATCAGTCTAAATCACCTTAATAAAGTTGTTTTGGTACATAGATCATGCTCTGCAGTCTCAATGCTCAATTTTCTACAGTTTAGAAGTACTTTATTTTCTAAATCCTTATTTTTTCTGCAAGTAATGCAGCTATGCTGACTGTCATCCTTGCTCATGCTGGGAGGTGCTTTTATGAATCTTGTTTCCTCCTTTGAAAGTTTATCTAATCTCAAAAAGGATGCAGCTGGCTGTGGTACTAGCATGTTAAACGAGACTCTAGGAACTATAGTCTCTGCTGTAGTAGTTATGGTGCCAGGAGTCCCTTTTATGAAAGGCTTAGCACTTACCATGAAGTGTCATCTAGTAGCTCTCAGCCAATGAGTATTTTTAAACCTGGTTTGTATTGGTTTGATTGGTTCTGCATTACTTGCAGAAAAAGCACGTATTTAGAGAACTGGGAAAATAATTGAATAATAAATGCATATTTTTGTTTTATATTTATTCAAATACAATTGACCTACTCTTTCGCCTTTAAAAGAAAACATGACTTATAACAAAAAGCCACCCAATGCACTAAACATAGCATTTAAAATATTATCGTCACAAACGTCACACAGTAATTGTAATGTAATTGTAGTGATAATGATGCTAGGACTTCCCTGGCACCATTCCCTGGTATTGGGCCAAACAATTTTGCAATGGTTTGTTTCTTACCTAGGTCCTTCTGAGTGTCAACTCTCCTCTAAGGTCCATTGACGAGCTGCAGAAACCAAGATACTTATCCAATGGGCTATTCATTGGCTGAGAGTTCCAGTTGAGCACTCTGGAACATGCAGAATTGACATTAACCAGCCAAGAAAGATGATGCTAATGGAGGTGGAGTTAGATCTTTGGCAGCACCATATCATTTCTCAGTATGTACAGTGTATCAAACCCAAATGCTGCACATGTAGAATGCAAACACCATAACAACTTGAAAACACTGAAGTGGTTATGGTGCGTGGACAAACCCTTTAAAGGGTTACTTCAAGCATTATGGCCACTTCAGTGATTTTAAGTGGTTATGGTGCCAGGAGTCTGTATGTGCAGTATTTCTTGCAGATACATTGCACAAAGGGGAAATTATACATCAACAAGAGTTCCAGGCTAACTAATATCTATTCTGTACAGAACAAGAGTCTTACGCCAACATGCTCTCCTGTTTTTTTACTCAGTCCGCCCTCCATGACATGGCTTCCCCTCCAAGCAGAGGGAGTGATAGCCAAGAAGGATCAGGCTGAGGGGAGAACTTGGCCTCAATCATGGAAAATATGTAAATTTAAGCATATTTCACCACAGAAAAGATTACTCTAACCAAAACCAGTGTTTTATTACACTGCTTTATGGTTGGAGTAACCCTTTAATCTCCATTAAAAATGACTACTTTCATAATAGTGCCACCAAGGTGAGATTAGTGCTAGGGTTATTTAGGAGTGGAGAGTTGTGAAATGCAGGGAGCATTAACCCCTTAAGGACACAACTTCTGAAATAAAAGGGAATCATGACGGAATATATCCGTCGTGTGTCCTTAAGGGGTTAAGAGGTTGTAGGGTTTGAACAGTCTAAGGTTTTAGTGTTAAGGGTATTAAATGGGGCTTAGTGTTAGAGGGTACTTGCCTTCAAGTTCTCCATTATAGTTAAAAAAAAACATTATATAAGTATCCAAAGGTGTCACACAAATATCTGCACACCCATAATGTCCTTGTCAACTGGGTGCAATGTATTGTGTTAAAGGCGACTAGTGGATTGCTGACAGCATGCTAATTTAAAACCAAAATCCAATGCCAACTGGTAAAAGTATGCAATTTGACTGAGAACAACATGATTTCATGTTTAAAAAGCACTCTGCAATTTCAAGGCTTAAACCATTAAACCATTTAGAAAAGTGGGCTAAGGAGCTGGGTGATATAAAAGCAACAATACAATTTTATATAATGAGATTCTAAGGTATGCAGGTGTCCATATAAAACATTTGTATACAGCCAATGTGATGCCATGCTGCCCCTGAGTTGCAATGATCTCTCATGACTGTTGCTTTGCTACTGTATCACTCTGAAATTCTACCTTGGGAATCTTCAGTATAACAATATACATCATAGTTCTCCTGTGGGTCTCGTTCTCCGTAAGTCCTTACACCAGGAAGGTTATTTCTATCTCCATAGCAACCAGGCCTGGGGGTTTTGATTGGGTACCTGTAGAACATAGCAGTATACATTGATTTTTATGATACATTACAATTTTACCCTTTAATAGATTTAATGATTCATTACTCCATGTAGATCACTGATTATGCAATAAAATACCGTATAGATCCTAACCTGTCCTTCCTATTTCCTATTAATGCATCTATTGCCCAGATAACTATTAATTCATATAACCCCTCCTTATATCCCCTCCAATGACCCCTCCCTAAAACTATTCCTATTATTCATAAAACTATTTCCCCATATAACCCCCCACCCTATAACACCTTCTATTAATCCATATAACCCAACCCTATAAATCCTTGTTTTGCTATATTTGACTCTACTCAAATAAGCTTATGCAACTATACTCCAAGATAATCAGATAATCTTGGGTTTTTGGCGAGTTTTGGTTTGTTTATAGACCACAAGATTAACAGGGTTATTCACTAAAGTGAGGATTCACAGTGAATTCAAAGTACATTTCAAATTTAATGCCAAGGTAGCGGAACTGAAAGCTGACTTAGAGAATTTTTCCAGTTCAATAATGTTGCCCTTAAATGTGAAATTCACTAACCCTGTTAGCATGTAAGTAAGACATATCTGGAAGAGAGCAAAATGGAAGTTTTTGGAGGCTGATTTAACCCCTTAGTGACCTGACCGTTTTTCAATTTTCTTACCATTTGGGACCAGGGCTGTTTTTACATTTCTGCGGTGTTTGTGTTTAGCTGTAATTTTCCTCTTACTCATTTACTGTACCCACACATATTATATACTGTTTCTCTCACACTTAAATGGTCTTTCTAAACATACCATTATTTTCATCATATCATATAATTTACTATAGAAAAAGGTTATAAAATATGATGAATATATGTAAAAAAAAACCACACTTTTTCTAACTTTGATCCCCAAAATCTGTTATCTAAAACCGCCAAAAAACACCAGTGCTAAATAGTTTTAAAATTTTGTCCTGAGTTTAGAATTACCCAATGTTAACATGTTCTTAGCTTTTTTTTTTGGAAAGTTATAGGGCTACAAGTACAAGTAGCACTTTGCTATTTCCAAACCATTTTGTTTTTCAAAATTAGCGCAAGTTACATTGTAACACTGATATCTGTCAGGAATCCCTGAATAACCCTTCACATGTATGTATTTTTTAAAAGAAGACAACCTAAGGTATTATACTTGGGGTATTTTGACTCTTTTCATGCAACCATTTTACCACCAATCTATGCCAAATTTAAAAATAAATAAATAATTGGTTATTTTTTTGACACACATAGCAATTTAAGAATATATTTACTTAGAACTTTAAGGGCTGCTGCCCAAAAACACCCCAATATGTGTTCGTCAACATCTCCCATGTATAGGTGTGTTGGGTTCTCTGGGGGCTAAAAGGCCATATTTGGAGGGTGCGCATTCCAGTTTTCCAACTTGGAATTTTCATATCTGGTCATAATGCACCCATGTCCTATTTGGGACATTTTTGAAGCCGGCCCATGTAATTTACCCCCATCAAACCATATATTTTTGAAAAGTAGACAACCCAGGGTATTCAATATGGGGTATGTCCAGTCTTTTTTAGTAGCCACATAGTCACAAAGACTGGCCAAAATTAGCATTTATATTTGTTTGTGTGTTAAAATGCAAAAAACTATTATGAACGCTAACTTTGACCAGTGTTTGTGACTAAGTGGCTACTAAATAAGACTAAACCTACCCCATTTGCAATACCTTGGGTTGTTTACTTTTGCAAATGGTATGTCATCATGGGGGTAATTCTCATTCCTGGGCTACCATACACTCTTAAAGGCAACATAACCAATCTGTCAAATTTCAATGTGAAAAAACAGCCTTGTATTTGACCCTGTAATTTTCAAAAAAACTATAAAACCTGTATGTGGGGCATACTGTTATACATGGGAGACTTCGCTGAACACAAATATTTGTGTTTCAAAACAGTAAAACGTATCACAACAATAGCATCAGTAAAAGTGCCATTTGTGTGTGAAAAAATGCAAATAAACATCACTTTCACTGACAATATCATCGCTGTGATATGTTTTACTGTTTTGAAACACTATTGTTCGTGTTCAGCAAAGTCTACAGAGTAAAACAGTACCCCCTATGTTCAGGTTTTAGGGTGTCTTGGAAAGTTACAGGGTTAAATATAGTGCTAGCAAATTAAATTCTCTGGATTTTGGCCTGGGTTGTCAGGAAGGTCCCCCAAATTGCAATCAATAAAATTACTTAATTATGTAAAAATATTACATAAATGTGCATGTATAATTTAAATATATATACATATTTATATATTTGAAGTCTAAATGTATATTTATGAAATTATTTATGTAATTATGTATAGAGACATGTATATTGTATATTTCCTATTATTTTTATTTATTTATATATACATATATATATATACATATATATATAATTTCATTCTAAGTGTATTTTGATATAAATATTTATATATTAATATAAAAATACAGTTAAAATAAAATTACATATATATATATATAATTTTTTAAAATTATTTTTAAATTTTTTTATTATTTATTTTTATAATATATATATATGTATATTATATATATATATATATATTATTATATATATATTATATATATACGTGTGTAATTTCACTCTAAGTGTATTTTATATTAATATACAAATATATTAATATAAAAATACACTTTGTATGGTGTTATATATAAGATATATATATACCGTATATACTCGAGTATAAGCCGAGTTTTTCGGCACATTTTTTGTGCTGAAAAACCCCAACTCGGCTTATACTCGAGTCACTGTCTGTATTATGGCAATTTACATTGCCATGATACAGACTGGGGGCTGGCAGCGAGCGCTTACCTCTCCTGCAGCTCCTGTCAGCTCCCTCCTCCTCCGCGCCGGTCCGGTCAGCACCTCGGTCAGCTCCCAGTGTAAGTCTCGCGAGAGCCGCGGGGTCATAGTGCGGCTCTCGCGAGACTTACAGTGTGAGCTGACAGAAGAGCTGCACGGACCGGCGCGGAGGAGGAGAGAGCTGACAGGAGCTGCAGGAGAGGTAAGTAACAGCTCTGCCAGCCCCACTCCTCCCCCCACTGAACTGCCAATGCCACTGGACCACCAGGGAAGGAGAGCCCCCCTCCCTGCCATGTATCAAGCAGGGAGGGGGGACGACAAAATAAATAAATTTATAATATATAAATAATAATAATAATAAAAAAAAATAATATAACAAAAAAATTTAAATAATATTAATTAATAATATATAAATAATAATAATAATAAAAAAAATAATCTAACAAAAAATTTAAATATTAATAATATATAAATAATAATAATAAAAAAAATAATATAACAAAAAAAAATTAAAATAATATAAAAATTTTTTTTTATAAAAATGCCCACCCCCCCACCAAGGCTCTGCCACACAAACACACACTGCATCACACACACACACACTGCACTCATACACACTCACTGCATTCATACACACACCCTGCATTCATACACACACTGCACTCATACACACACTGCATTTATGCACACACACTGCATCACACACACACACTGCACTCATATACACACACTGCACTTATACACACACTGCATTCATACACACACTGCATTCATACACACACCGCACTCATACACAAACACTGCATTCATACACACACTCTGCATTCATACACACACACTGCATTCATACACACACACTGCATTCATCATATACACACACTGTAAATAAATATTCAATTAATATAATTTTTTTAGGATCTAATTTTATTTAGAAATTTACCAGTAGCTGCTGCATTTCCCACCCTAGTCTTATACTCGAGTCAATACGTTTTCCCAGTTTTTTGGGGTAAAATTAGGGGCCTCGGCTTATATTCGGGTCGGCTTATACTCGAGTATATACGGTATATATATATATATATATACATATTATATATATAATATATCATATATACATATATATATATATATATATAAAAAAAAAATTTTGATTTATTATCTTTATTTTATACTTTACACTCACCAGCAGGGGGACTGCCTGTCATTTCAACAAAAACAGAATACCCTGCACTCAGGTCCTGCACATATGCTCCGGCCTTCCACCAAGGGGGTGCTCTATGTATAGGATGGACACCACTGAATTCACCAATGTAGTACCAAAGAAGAAAAACACAGGCAGCACTCCAGGATATAGAAGGTGAATTTATTTGTGGGTTCATCACCTCACCAAAATAAGTGGTGGTGAACCCACGAATAAATTCACCTTCTATATCCTGGAGTGCTGCCTTTGTTTTTCTTCTTTTGTGCCTTTCAGTTCAGGCAGTCCCCCTGCTGTAAGCACTGTGGACACCTATTACGGCCATGTGACGGCTCTTGCAGGGTGGTCACATGGCCCCTGGGGGGGGTCCTAATTTGCAGAGGGGGGACTGTCTGGGCTGTCAGACAGTTCCCCCAGATGAAGCAGAAGACCGATTAATTAAAATTTTTGTTTTTTTAGTATAATTATTTTTTAAATTTATTTTTATTTAATTTATTTATTTCTTCACTGAGTGCCTCGAGTAGTACCCCAATGCTTCTCTTTGAGAAGCAATGGATTGGCCTGCGAGATTGTCCCTAGAAAGGATATCCTGAGAGTGATGCAAAGCTCCGTGGAAGGGTCCATCCTATCGAGGGATTGGAGGATTGGACTTTATTTTTGGGATATGGTGGAAGTCCTGAAATGTAAGTAAACAATAGGACATTACAGTGTTATAATTGTATTTATGAAATTAAATGTTTTTAATGCGAATGCTCAAGTGTTCCTTTAACAAACCAATAAACAAGCATGGAAATAAAATTTGAGAAAAACACACATTTTTCCGTTTAAGTAAAAATATAAATGCAGCACAGAGTCATATTTTTTTAAAATAGCCAATTGTTATGTATATGTTTGCACAGTAAGTCCACTCAAATAACATGTTATTAAAGTCTATTAAAGAGTTTATTTTTCTAGCTTTTATTGGGTAACTAAAAGAACATCTAAATAGCAATACTTCTTAAAGTTTGACTACAGTATGCCTGTAAATGTTTTTTTTTTAAGAACACTGAATAAAATTATAAACACAACACTTTTGTTTTTGCCCCCAAAAGAGTGGTCTTTTATTGTGGCCAGCCTAAGACACACTTTTGCAAGAATCATGCTGTCTAATCAGCATCTTAATATGATACACCTGTGAGGTGGATGGATTATCTCAGCAAAGAAGTGATTTGTGAACAATATTTGAAATAGGCCTTTTGTGTACATAGAAAAATGAGTCCAGCTCATGGAAAATGGGTGCAAAAACAAAAGTGTTGCGTTTATAATTTTGTTCAGTGTATATTTAACAAATACAAGCAAATTTTCTTAAAATCAACAGCAAATGTTCAGGTGAATGTTCTTTAGAAGTTAGGTAGTCTAGTTACAAGCTGTATTAGTATTTTTTTAAAACATGTTTTGGTGCAATGTGCTTAACTGGAATATTTTTTTATTTATTTTTTTATCAATCATGTACTTCATTGAAGAAGAAAAAGATGAATAGTTTTCTTGAAACAAAATGTTGAAGTTGATGACAATAAAATCACTCTCTCTCTCTATAGCTCTTCACATTGATTCATGTACCAACTACCTATCTCTTTCTATTGCTCCACATAACCCTTACTAAAATTCAGTGTTACTCTATTAATTCAATCGCCTGTTATATTGCCTCGGTTATTGAGTCAGAAACTGGGTGAATCAGATAACTGATTACAATCATTGGTCTAACAACCCTTTTTCATAGGAACACATACTTCATAAACTTAGCTTGACGTTGACCAAGGTCTATGCTGCTCTTAAAAGCTTGTACAATGGATTTCTTTTCAATGCATATAATTCATCAAACCGTTATGTATCAACTTCAGGGCTGAATTTAGTCACACATATATATAGAAAAATAAAAGAATCTAAAAAAAACAATAAGATAATATCTACTGAAAGGGCAATAACGTCACAAACATTTGTGAGTAGATACTTGAATAATAATAATTTGTTATTCGTGTGTTTGGTTTCAAGGATATTATTTATCACTTCTATATAAAACACCAATGCTCCCTAGTTCACCTTTCTAGAATACCAGAACCACAGCTTATCTAACAGGTTTACAGAACGTAGGCAAGGATAGAACAATGCTTATTGGGAACAATGCTGAACAGAGTTAGTATATGTGACCAAGCTCAACTATTTCAACTGAAAGTTTATTTTTTTACAAAAGAGAAATCTAGTTATTTCAGCTGTATTTGTACTACAAAGTGAATGCTATTCAATTAGCTGTTAAAACAGCCAAATCTCTGTACATTTGCTATTTCAGCTATTCACAAACATCCAAGCTACAACCAATAAACAAAACAATCCCCTTAATTCAGTTATTCCAATTCCCTTAATACAGACTGGAAAGGGAATGAGTATTCAGAGATTCTGGACAGTGATGCAAAGACTACATGGCTGAAGGTTGGATGTCATCCATTATTTTTCCATATCCTTTATAGGACTTTTTTTTTTTAATTAAGGTTGGGTTCCTTTAACCATAGGGCAATAGCAGTTTGAAGGTATCCCAACCTATATGTTCCAGCCGGCTTAAAATTAGTCTGAGTAACACTCCAGGACAGCAGCTGCTATATCACTACATCATGCAAACAAACTCCGTAGTCACTGATACAACGGGATATGGCTGGCATAATCTTATTTCAGGGACCGGTTTTTATTCCCACCCACCCCTGATTTGTAGCTGTAACAATATATAATCTCTCTCTTACTGCACCTTACGGATAGATCAGAAAGCCAGCCAGCATCACAATTGTCCAAACCATCTTCAAACGCGGCCTGCAGTTGATCCGGGGAGGCAATCACAGCAGAGTTCTCTTGGCAAGACAGCACGGCCTCTGGGTATGTCAGAGCGTAGCGGTTACTGGCTGCCCGGTAATGGAACACTAGACCTGGGTGAGAAAAAGAAAAAAAGAACATATTTTTAATTGCTTGTTAAAAAGGTAACAAAATTAGCATTATAAAAATAGGCTGGTATATAGATGCTCATGCTCAGGTTACCCTGATGAGGCACTGTGAAGATTATAAAGAAAACAATTTAATGTAAACATAGCATCAACAAGCCTCATTATGTTGGTTTGATTACATTTTTGTCAAATATAAATCATTTATGCCAGAAGTCAGGTTGGCAGTTAAATGTATGGTAATTTAGCCAATTACATTCTCTTGTATGATCAAAAGCTACAATTTCATGTCACTGGTTGGCTTTCAATGACAGTAGTTAAAGACTAAGCGTTATTGCAAAGTGCATGGTGCTTAGAGCTTCCCAAGCCCACTGTCATTACAGAGAGTGTCTGACAGCAGCAGAGACCTGATACTAAACAGTAAACTGTGATGTGTTTATTAAGCAGTTCCAATCATGTGATGACTGGGACAACTCTTTGGTAATCTTTTACTTTTGAGATAATTCCCTGCTGAACAAGGGATTATGGAATAGGGACAGTCCTAGAATGAGATGCTCCTTAGTTGAGCATCTCATCCTAGTGTTGGAGGGGTCTGCAACTAAGAGGTCGACTAAGCAGAACACAGAGGAACACTTAAAAAGAAGAGCGACAATATTTTAAAATTTTTTAATTTTTTTAACAAAACCTTTTAAAGTCTAGGAGCAATCATAGGGTAAGGCAATGGAAATTAACATGTTGGTACACTTGTTGGCCACAGAGGTGTAAGTACTGAGTTTTCTGGCAAACCCTGTGTGTGCTTGTGCATGTCTCTGTATGTGCGTGTCTACCAGTCTAGGTCTATGTGTGTATGTGTTTCTGTGTTTGTCTCTGTAAGTAACTGTAAGTGTGTCAAGAGGTGTGTTAATCGGTGGAGTTAGGGAGGGACAGTGGTGGGTGTTTTTCAGAGGACAAAGTGGGGCTTTACGGATGCCCAAATTTTCAGGGGGGCTCAAGTCCAGGGTATTTTTTTTTTATCATAGCAACACCCCTGTTTTAAGAAAAGTTTGGGAAAGTAATGTGTTTCGTTTTTTTTTTGTTTTTTTTATTCCTTCTTTTGTGTGAGATATTTGAAGAAAATGTAAGGAATAAATCATTTGTATAGTTAATGAATATTCTGCAGCTCACAAAAAGTGACCAATCCTAAATTATGTATACTTTTATTACAAAAAGTGCATTTTCAACTTTTGTACAATCTGTGATCCTTCCATTGTTGTCAAAATAATGCTACAAATACCAATAACCAGCTTAAAGTGACACTGTCACTAAAATGTTCATTCCAAAAAGCAGTTTGAAACATTGTTTTCAAAGGGTTTAATATTATATATATATTACTATGCTATGCAAATATTGCGCTATCACATGAAGATCTGATAGCATTTTGGTGTGGATGGAATCAATCAGGCACCGTATTACCATTATCACTCAATGACTTATTCAGTTAACTGGAATTAATTGGAACTTTCAACTGACCAAGGAAATACAAATTTAAAGGAACCCAGTAAGGTCAGGAAAACAAACATGTATTTCTTGGCCGACATGATCAGAAGTAATGATTTCAGCCAATTGCAATGATTTCCCATAGGAATTCATTGGATTGACTGAGATGGTCAATTCTGATGATCTCAGCCAAGGAGGCAGACCAGAGGCAAGGCCAAACACCACCCTGGTTAATCAGCATCTCCTCATTGAGATGCATTGAATCAATGCATCTCTATGAGGAAAGTTCAGTGTATCCATGCAGAAGGCGGAGACACTATAAGTCAGTGCTGTACACTATGCAGCACTTCCCCTAGGAAGCACCTCTAGTAGCCATCTAAAGAGTGGCCACTGGAGATATCCCTAAGCTGTAATGTAAACACTGCCTTGTCTCTGAAAATACAGTGTTTACTGCAAAAAGCCTGCAGGGACTGACTGTACTCGCCAGAACAAATACAATAAGCTGTAGTTGTTCTGGTGACTATAGTGTCCCTTTAACTCCATAAAAGCTTAGGAAAGAAAATTGAAGTAGAGACATTTTTCAAGTTACCATTTTTGACCTAAAACTTGAAATTTCTTCGTCAATTCTCCACAATTCTGGGTTGTGTGACTAAACCTATAAATGTCTATTACAAAACAAAAGGCTGCATTGCAAATTAGGTTTATGCATTACACTGGGCAGGAAAGAGGAAACTTTGCTTTGCTTTCTCAATGGTTAATTCACTATACAGTGAATTATCAATGCTGCAGAGGCATAGCGAAGGTTGTCTAGGTTGAAAAATTACTAAAGTCCATCAAGGTAAACTTTGAAACCCATTCTTTTATAGTGTTGATCCAAAAGAAGGCAATAGAAACCCTATTGTAGCCATTTCCCATTATGCCACAAAACGCAAAAAAAATTCTTCTTGGCTTGATAATGGCAATCAGATATTTTCTTGGATCAAAAACCTGTTCGCAGACATATCAATTATGCCCTTGAATATTCTGTTTTTGCAAAAAAAGCATCCCTGTTCTCATACCCAATCTTACTGTGATATCAGAACTGGTACTACATAAAGGGTATTTTGGGGGGTCTGAGATTATGCATCACATTGCATGGTATTATTTGCTGATTCTTATCCCTGAGGAAGTCCACCTTGGGTGGAAGAAACGCGTTGGATATTTTGTATTTTATGTCTATTGGTTTTATTACCTTTTTTATTACTGAAGGCTTATTATTGCCGAAATAAATAATATTTTTTACTGGTTCCTGACTCCATCTGCTGAGATTCCTGTTTCACAAAGGTCACCGATTCCAGTCAAAGAAGGAGAGTGGATGACTAGAGCCCATTTGGGTCTTAAGGCGCTCATTTATCTTTCATTTTGTGAGTGCAATCATTATCTAGCTCATTAAGCATGTGTTACAATACATTACTTTGTGCTGTTTAATTTCAGTTTTTTAGTTACCAAGCTGTATCCCAAACTTGTGTGTATATAAATGTGATGTCAGCATACATAGTGCACATAATGTCTACGTTATTGCGCTCCTGGGCACAACCAACAAGCCTTTTTATGGTGGACATAACACAGAGGTGAAATGATCTCTGATTCAGCTCACAGCTTGTGAATGCAGAATTTCTCATAGAGAATCAGTGAATGTAATGATTTCCAATGGGTATAATTTGATTTTCCACGCATGCGCTTAAAGTCCGCAATGCTTCTCTATGATTGGATCTCACCGATAGGAAAACGATGAAGCATAATGACGCATGAACACTTAAAAATAGAATGTGAGAAGGTAAATATTGATTTTAAAATAAAAAATAAAAAGTTTATTGATATATAACATGTCAATCTATATAAAATATAATATACTGGATGTTAGTACCGTGTTCCTTCAAGCACACTGAGAAAATACTATGCCTCCTCCCTTTAAGTATTTAAGTTCATTGGACCTATTAGGACCTCTGAAGGGGCAGCCCTGGTAAGTATGAGTATATATATCCATAATCATCCACAGATTTTCTGGTTACTGACCACACTTTGTTCTATCTCACAGCAAAAGCAGCCCATTAGCATACAGCTGTGAGGTCTATGTTCAGTATGTCCTGCCTTAGCATGAATCCTAAAAGCCCCATCCCCCCATGGTTCTCCAAGCATATTAAACTTAGTGTTACGGTGTTACTTTTTATATGTCATATTATTGTGTCATTGTTGGCTCTTTAAATGAGACTTATGAAGAGGTGTCTCATTGTATGTTGTTTGCACAATAATCCTTGTTTTCAATTTACGGTTTCAAATTCATTATATCCAAAAATTAAACTGTCTCCTTATGAAACAAATATATTACGCACAGAAGGTAGATTTCTCCCCTCCCCCCCTTATTTTTCTTTTCTCTTTTTCTCCCCTTCTCCTCCTCTTCCTCTCTCTTTCCTCCAAACTCACCCACCCCCACCTCAGACCCCCTAACAGATAACTAGAGCAATCGTCAGACAACCATCACAAACACAGCACCTACTCCCGATACCCACACCAGACCTACACAACTCCACACTACTGACTCCTCACAGCTCTACGAGCAACACACCGCGAAAACACAGCTACCCACTCGAAGGAGACTAGCTACTTACGCTCGCCCTGCATGCTCGCACAAGCGAAGCCAACAAAGAGAGCAACCTCCGACACACACTGGTTGACACAGATGACACTAATTTTCCGAAGACTACGAGCCAGTCACTGCAACCCAACACTGCTAGACACTTGTCGAACCCACCATTGAGACCTCACTGCAAGGTACAATTCCCAGAGTACACAGCTAAGCTAGCTCACCAACATACACAAACTCCTACAGAGTCCCATACCCACACCCTACTCAGTACAATGACTACCCACATCTTCATATTTCTACCAAACAGCAAACTCGATTCTTCTTTCACACTGCCCCTGGAGGCCATAGCTTAGAGCAGTTTAACATGACTTATACAGCCGTAACCTGTTCCATACCTATCCCTTATGAAGGCCTGTTTCGGCCATGCTCCACGCTACACACGTGCATAATCGAAATGCTTTGTTGCACACATATAAGCAGTACAACATACTTCACAGGGGCTAAACCATCTGCTGACGGCAACCGATCAACAACAGATTTCCCATGTTAGTCATCAAACGCTGGTGATAGCACACAGTAGACACCCTGCTACCCACCGACACTCCTGCACGACGTACAGCCACTGAACAGATGACTTTTAATTTCAATGCAGACCGGTTATAGACATGCTCACATGGTGTGCTCTGAACACACTACACTTAACAGGTTCGCCTCACTAAATGTCCTCAGCACGAGAACTGGGACTCTATATATATCAACTTAGACATGCTGAATCGTGCAGGGCCAATCCCTTATGATATGCATTACTAGTTGAAAACTGCACACTGGCATCTTTAATGAAACTGTTCTTGTTGCATTCATCTGTTTCGATGCATATGCCTCTGCGTAGGCAACCTCATGCTTTTTACAATCGCTTGTTTGATGTCTGCATTCATATTGTGACGACAATAAAACTCATTTAAAACAAAAGGTAGATCCCTAGATCTTGTAGAACTACAACTCCCATGAAGCTTTGCTTGCAGTAGAATATCTTTAGAATGACAAAGCATCATGGAAGCTGTAGTTTTAAAACATCTTGTGATCTATCTATTGGGCACCACTGCTTTATTTCATAGAATTGGTTATAGTTCCCTGGCAGAACACCTCCATTCAGAGTTAAACCATTTTCTACCAGTTTAACAGTGAATGAGGGTTCCTGGCAGCCCACAGTAGGGCCTCCACGAGAGGTATGGCAAAGGCAGACATATCACTCTTCTTTAGCCATACAAATTCATACCAGCAATGGGTGGCTGTGATAGGCTAAAAGAAAACAGCCAATAACACCCACCCATTCCTGCTCAGGCCTCAGGCTAATGCGTACTCACTCTCGTTTAGCATTAACACATTAAAAACAATTTAACGCTATATGGATAGATGGATCCTGGAAACTTCAGACACTATAGCCACGTCATTGTGATGAAGCAGTTGCAGTGCTTACAGTGTTCCTTAAACTAGGAATTGTGGAGATTTGTCTAGGAAAATCAAATTTTCAGGCAAAAAAGCTGAATTGGTAAAAAAAAAAAAAAAAGCTGTTTTCAATTTCCTTATTTTAGCTTAAAAATTTAATACCCTTGTGAATTTGCCCTAATAATCAGCTTAAATAATAACCCTAAAGATTTTTAAACATTACAATTCTGAGGTTTATTTATTAAACATTAAATTGAAGGAGTTGAAAACAAAATTGCAAAGTTTTGGCAAATGGGGCTGATTTGGGCAAAAATGCAATGTTAACCTAACATCTAATACACGAAAGGAGGTGCGTATGAAACTACAAAAGTAGACTAAACCCCAGCAGTGGTGGATTTTTTTGTCATGAGTGTGAAAACCAATGAAGATATCATAACATACAATATCAAGTACAGAGTAACGTGACCATTCTATTCTTTCATTTCATGGGAGATTTAGTGCAAAATTCAATTTAGTACTGGCCATGCAGTTAGTTTATTAATTAAGGCTAATTGCTTATGAATGTACCAGCAGCTAGAAAGCAGCTATTTCTTAGATTGCAGTGTAGACAACATGCATGTAAGATGTGCTTAGTGAAAGCACAGACTGGAAACACAAAATCAGTGCCATTTCCTTAGTGACGGTCCACCTAACTCCATATCTCTTCATGTCATTGAACCAGTAATGCTCTTTACAAATCTGCTCTGAGAACTCACAAACAGGCCAAAAAGTCATAATCAAAGGCGGCTCTCTAATTAGGCGATTTAGGCGGCCACCTAAGGCCTTGCATTGTCTGGGGCCCCGGCAGCCATGGCTGCCCAAAAGGTAGATCACCAGATGTTGTAGAACTTCAACTCTCATGATGCTTTGCATGCCTTTGGTATGCCTTTAGAATGGCAAAGCATCATGGAAACTGTAGTTTTAAAACATCTGGGTATTTACCTTTTGAGTGCCCCTTGTCTAGACAATACTTCTTAATTCAAATTGTCTTAGTAGGACACCTACCTTAGCTAACAATAATATGCAAGCCAGGCATTGACATCAATGATTAAATGCAGTAGTGCTGAATTAAGCCAGTCTTGTCCTGCTCTTGTGTTGCGCTGTTGCAGTAAGGGGTTAAACCATTTGTAAAAAGTTTAACTCCTGAAGGAAAGACGGCACCAAGGACCTCCAGGCACCATAACAACTTCACTTGTTCCTTTAAGAATCAGTAATCGATAGAGTTTAACCATATGAATGGAATTGGTACACATACTGACAAATTTCAAAACAACAAAACAGGGGTCAATCAGAAACCAGTCAAAACATTTGATGACCTGATAACCCTATCAGACTTATTCACTAAACTGAGTAATTCAAATTGTACTTTAAATTTTAAGACCCAAGTAGCTGAACTGGAAGCACAGCTGATTAACAAGTTTGGTTATTTTGGCCTTAAATTTGAATTCCTGATAATTCTCATTTTAGCTGTTACATAAAGCAGAAATGGTATGGAAGGGTTTATCTCCTAAACTCGATATTGTAAAAAATTGAAATCTGGCAATTGGCAAAAATAAGTCTAAAACAGCTGAATTGTAAAAATTCTCCAACTCAGCTATAGTCTTAATGTCGCTGGGTAGATTTTAGTGAATAAACCCCTACATACTTCAAGAAGATTCCATAGTTGTACCATGCCTGAGGCTTGAAAATTAGTAAGTAGAAAGTGCAAATGATACCAGCACCTAAAACTGCCACCAAAACCACAGATAAAATAAAAGGTATATATCTTCTATAATCACATAGCTTTCACATGGTGATTAAATCATATTAAATTCAGCATTTTATAGTTCATGACTAATAAGTAACATAAGGTATGGGGACCTACTGGGGCAGATTATAATCAAGAAATAGTTTTATCGTTTCTCGTTTGGTAGCTGGAAGCACATAGATTCACCTAAACAGAATAAATTTCCTTCTACATTTACTGTCATCTGATATTAGGAGCAAATACCGCCTCTGCAGAGTGCAATCACTCAAATGAAAGTCATTTTTGCAAGTAGCACATATTTATTTTTTAAAGCAACATGTTAACAACATATAATATTAAGCAAACATTATTATAAAGATTTAAAAAACTGGGTTTTCCAGAACAAATCAGTTTTCTATGTGTTAATTGGAAGGATGGATGGATGTGTAAGAAATTGCCATTTGCAATCTCTGAATGTTATTTCACTTATATTCATGATTATATAATAATGCGGGTATCATTTAATAATATAATATAGTGATAATAGGTTTTGATGTGTGCACACTGGTGAGCTACAACATTCAAACCACTGACAGGTGAAGTGGATAATATTGATTGTATTGTTACAATGGTACCTGTTAAAAGGTGGGAAATATTAGGCAGCAACATTCCGTTCTTGAATGCCATGTGTTGGAAGCAAGAAACTGGGCCATTGAAAATATTTGAGTGACTTGGACAAGGGCTAAATAGTGATGCCTAGATAACTGGGTCAGTGCATCTCCAAAATGGCAAGTCCTGTGAGGTGTTCCTGGTCCGATCACCCAGAAGAGCTAGTGTAGCGCAATTAACTGATTAACTGCTAGCTATGAACAAAAATCTGCACACACAGACTCAAAGGAATCCATGTTTAAAATGAAATGATGCAAAAATGTGATTCTTTGTTGAACTAATTTGCATATGCCTACCCAGAATCCTTTGTGGTAGTAAAATCACTGCAAATTTGTGATTTCTGTGAGAAAAGGAAGTCTTATGGCTTGACTGGTGTGCAGATTTTTGTTTAACATTGTATTAACTATCCACAGACTTCAGGATTTGTGTGTGTTATGAATAAATGAAATGTATATGTAAGTGCAGTATGTAAAAAAATATGTTTGCACATATGCCTGTATGAGTGTCTGTGTATGTGTGTTGCTAAGTAAGTATGTCCGTGAGTTGTTAGTTTTATATATATATATATATATATATATATATATATATATATAAAAAAGAGAAAAGAAATAATAGTGACTCTGATTCAGAGGTCACAATACCTGACCAATGAATCAGTGCCAAAGAGCCCTAAAATTACTCTCCCTGATTGGGGAATAACCCACGAAGTTAGTATAAGAAAGATATATATATATATTTGTGTAAGGGGCAAAATAGCCGTATATGGAGTAAGGATCCAGCATAAGCTTAGGATAATGTAAAGGGAGCAAGTCGGTTGTGGTGTGCCGATACCGACGATACGGTAGGCCTGTAAATAAAGAGGGCCCACCAAGGAGTAAGAAAGTAAAGTAAATGGAAAGAAAAGAGAAAGTGTTGAAATGAGGAGTGGGTGGGAGGGTCATTCTGATGCTGACCTCAAGCGATATGAGTCAGGTAAGGGGTGTCCCTTATATAGGGGAGTGAATTAATTTAAGCCCCTCCCACAAATACAGGCAAAACTGCCTTAATACTTGTGTAAGGGGCAAAATAGCCGTATATGGAGTAAGGATCCAGCATAAGCTTAGGATAGTGTAAAGGGAGCAAGTCGGTTGTGGTGTGCCGATACCGACGATACGGTAGGCCTGTAAATAAAGAGGGCAAAAATGAATAATCAAAGATTTAATACAGTCAACAAATATATACAAATTAACCAGACATTTCCTTAAATGCATTACAGTATTTTGATTACAGGATTTTGAAGGTAGGAATCTAGGACCGAAAGTGGGCACCATTTGTTGTGGGTAGGATAGTATGTTATCTCTACTGTTGGTGCATGTTGACTCATTTCGGAATGTGGTAGAGCTAATAGGTAATGATATATGTGTTTACGTACGTGGGATCGTTGAAGACAATGATCTGTCTGAGTGGTGGTGATGGTAGTGGATTCTCTGGCCTGAGAAAGGCATAAAAGGCAATGTGCATGGCTGGTAATGGCCGACTTGGTAGTATAAATGAATGGTTGTAGATCTAATAGGTCCGATAAGGATGAACAGTTGGATGGCTATTGGTAATCTCTGAGAGGAACGTGGGGGAATGGATTCCTGAAAACCTCTGAGTATATTCTTTTCTGGTATGATAGCATGAAGTTTATGGTAGTTTTGGCCATAGGTTATCATGTGTTGTTGAATGCCTGTAAAATATATAATTAATGGTGTATGAGATAGTTTAAATTTAAGGTGGCAAAAATAAGCAAAACTTAGGAGAAATTTTGTGACACAGGTTGAGCTATGTCGTGTTCCAATGAGATTCTTTAAGCCAGGTGAAAAGCTGTGTTATGCGTTCTACAAGTATGGGACGAAAGTGGTAGGTGGGATAGTGCATGCTATGCTGCATGAGTATGTCTAATAGATATTCATTAGATGTGGGCAGCTTTGTGTGTCCTCCACTGGTTTTCTTTCTTCAATAGGCCTCAGTTTCTCAGATTTCCATTAACTTGACATGCTCAGGAACAGCAAACAAAATACTGTGTTGTTTTAACAACACAAAAAGGTTTTACTTTTGATCATTTGAATATTTATTTGAATTTACTTTAATGTTGTATAGTTTTTTTTTTTTTTTTTAAATACACACTTAGTGTAATATTCTGGCGGTATATTCACTAAATGCAAATCAAACTGAACAGCAGACAAATACTTAGTGGTCACAATTTGACTGTTTTGACACATTTGGTTATTCACAAATATTAACCGAATTTTCACTTACATTCAGCTGCAGTGTGGTTGTCAGCTGAACCTCCATATAACATGGGTAATTTGACTATACACAACCAAATTGTAACCAAATTGCCTTAATTTATTTGTTCTAATTTCACGGGAATTCGATTTAGCTATTTTGAATGAATCTTACCAGTGGCGTACTAAGGGGGGGGCGGGGGGGGCGGTCCGCCCCGGGTACCAGCCGGGTGGGGGGTGCCATGGCCAGCTCCCCCCCCCCATGCTGCAGCCGCCCGAGCGCTCTGTATTGAGCCTCAGGCGGCTGCAGCTTTGCCCGGGCGGTGCGTCCATGAGGGCGGACCGCACCGCCCGGGCGCAGCCTGAGAAAGGGGGCTGACAGGAGGGAAGCGCTGAGCGCTCCCTCCTGTCAGCTTCCTTTGCTGCAGCGTGGCCGAGCCCTCTATGGCATGGTCCGACCGGTACAGGGAGCAGCTGTCTCCTGTACCCGGCCGGACTAACAGGAAGGGAACACTGAGTGTTCACTTCCTTTTAGTCCGGCCGGGTACAGGAAACA
>OW240916.1:84983548-84998381 GCA_933207985.1 Pelobates cultripes | reverse complement strand
AGAGGGAGGGGGAGAAGGAAGGAAATTAGAGGGAGGGGGAGAAGAAGGAAATGAAAGGGAGGGGGAGAAGAAGGAAATTGGAGGGGGGAGAAGGCAATGAGGGGGGGAAGAAGGAAATTGGAGAGAGGGGGAGAAGAAGGAAATTGGAGGGGGGGGAGAAGGAAATTGACGGGGGTAGGGAGAGAGATTGACATCCGTCACACACACACACAATGCACCCCTTGCACACAGAAAAACACACAATGCATTACACACAGACACACATACACAAGCAATGCATCCCTTACACACAGCAACACACAATGCACCCCTTACACACACTCAGTGCATCCCTTACAGACGCACACTGCATCCCATACATACACAAACTCACCTTGCAGCCCTTACACATACAAACACAGATTCCTTACACACATCAGGACATCCACACACACACACACACACCCCTGTGAACAAACTCATTGGTGGAACATGAAGGTGGACCCTGGGACCCAGACCTTGAGCTGTGTAAAGGGCCCTCAAAAAAATGGAGCTGCTTCCCGTTCTCCCAGAACATTGATTTTTGTGACCACAGTTACAAACCGCTTCCAGAGAGCCTGTTCTACAACAGACCAGTGGAGCCAGACGGCAGCTAGAGCCCATCATCATCCTCATCTGGTTGTAAGTAGGCAATCTAGTATATTATTCGTGGCACTAATATCTAATTTACCTCACATTAAAGGGACACTATAGTCCCCAGAACCACTGCAGCTTAATGTAGTGGTTCTGGTGTCTATAGCCTGTCCCTGCAGGCCTTTTATTGTAAACACGGTGGCACTGCAGCACTGTGTTAGTTAACATGGCAGATCATATGGGTGGGGCATTGTGATGTCACATGGGGGGTGGCAAACTTTACTTTTGCCTAGGGCGGCAAAAATCCTTGCACCGACCCTGCAGACACTGCATCCCTGTGGGCGGACTCGGGGGGGGGACGGGGGACGGACCCGGGTGCAGGCACCGGGGGGCCCAGACCTTGAGCTGTGTCAGGGGCCCCAAAATTTCTGATGGCAGCCCTGCATGTTGTTATTGGGGGTAACGGTTTTGGTATTTGGGGTCAGCAGTCATGAAATTAATTTGAGAATAGCAGGGGTCAATTCATCTTAATTCATTTAAGATTCGGCTGTTAGTGAATAACATGAACAACAGAATTGAGCAAAATGGATAGACCCTTAATTGTGGCTTAAGGCGCTTCCGAACTAGTGTTGCTGTGAGATAGTGTTCAAGTATAACAAACCAATTAACACAACCCTAGCCCTTTTTTCTATTTAATTTTATGTATATTAGTCCTAGTTTGCACTTTGGGCCATGTCCCTCCTTTATTTTTGCAAAAAACTGAGCAAAACTTAACTGAAATCCAGCACTAGGAAAAATCCTCCATGATCACGTCCCCTCCTTCTCTGACATCACACCACATTGTCCACTTCGCATCCGTAGTCCAATCAAATGCTTCACAGAGATGTTGAACCATTAAATGCTGCATTCCACATCTGAAGTTCGTGTTCACAAACAGCTCATCTGGCCACTAAAGCCTGCCCTTCTCCCAATTTCTGAGGAGCGGAATAAGGGAGGGCTGTACAGAGGGTGGTGGGGAATGGACAAGGAACTGACTAGCTGGAGGGTGTTTGGGCTTCAATTTGCAGACGGGCTGTGAAGCATCTAATTACATTGTTTATCAGTCTGCTAACGACAGACTTTTTGCAGCGATTTAGCATAAGTCACGTGTATGGGGGGTGTAATTACACCCCTGCACAAAATAACGGATATCTTGATATAGGAAGTGTTTCAAGCTTAAATGCTGCACACACAGATTTCTACCACCATTATCAGTTCTAAAAGCAGAAGTGGTCATTGTGACCGGAGTAATCCTTTAATTGTTTATCAATTTCTTCTCCCTTAAACAGGACTTTTACATTTTTTACTTTTTTTTATAATAACCAGTAATAGCAAAAACAGTGACACAAAATAATGACTTGTTATAAAAAAGTCAAGAATAAATGGGATCATTTTCAATAGGGGACTGTATTAGCTCCACTTAAAACTATGCTGATCCATTCTGAAGGACAACCAGACAAATGATAGTGAAGGTTTAAACAAAAGACTACAATTACTGGTTAGATAAATGGCTTTAATTTGACACATTCAGAGATTCACTTTAAAAAATTTTGACTTTGAAATGTCGGCATATAAATGCAGTGCGTCATTATGGTCTTGCTAGAATGTTGCTGCAATAAAAAATGCACTTTGAAATTATAGCAGTATTCGTAATGCTGGACATCATTATAACACTGGGTTCACAGCTGTACTTGGTGCTGAAATATGCAGATAAAGAGGTGTATCCCATACAGAGATTTAGTGATACTTAATACTAGGATGATGAAAGGGATTAGATGAGGATCATGAAAGTCCACATCTTGTGGTCAGATACCATCAGCCCTAAGTAGCCTTAATCTTGGCCCCCGTAATGTCCCCCCAAACTTGATATTACCGTAGTTACGTCTACGACAGTGCAGCACTGACAATACAAACATCTGAAGTACAACTAGAATGAATGTCTGAGAAAATTGTAGAAGTATAATGCCAGATATGTCTTTTTTTTGTTGTTGTAAATAAATAAATTGTATTAATTTGGTCCTATGATTGTAGAAAAACAAAATCCAACTAACCAAGTTGGCTGTGCATTTTAAATACAGTTATAAACAGTAGATCAAACTAATCAGGAACAATATTGAACAAGCTGAGTAAACTATCACTGCAATTTAAAAACAATAAATCGGCTGGGATGACAACGTTACTGGGTTTGAATTTTAGTCGTATCAGTAGTATGATAATGAGCAGCACAAGGTATTTATTTTAGTCTCTCTATACGTCTATCCCGACAGAAGAGAAGCACAGTTGTGTCTGTCCAGCGCAGGCTGGAAAATTTGCATAATTGCTATTAATTACCAGAGTAGGCAAGCTGTGAAACAGGCAGACTTGGAGAGGAAATAAGGAATTACACAAAGAGAGGGTCTAGTCACATAAGAAGGGGTGAGATTCAGAGGGAGAAAGAGGAGGGGGAACTGACTGAAGCAGAGAGGAGGTTGGTGTAAAAAAAACAGGGGGATGGGGATGCCAGGAATAAGTAATATGCGATTACTCCTGAATTCAGAGAAAACACCATCTAAGTGGGTTTCGCTAAGTGTGTTCGTATTAATTGTAGGGCATCTGGAGGGAAAAGAGGGAGAGATATATTGAGACAGGAAGCTGACTGACAAGTGTCATAGGATGGGCAATTCAGAGAGATGGGGGAGGTTGGCATAGAATATTTCACTCAGTAATAGAAAGGTGGGGGGAGCTGAGGGAGAGAATATTGTGGAAATGGGTAGTAAATGACAACAAAGACAACAAAGGAGTAAATTACAAACTGTGCGGGGAATAGTAAATAATATTGATTTGGGGGAGCAGAAGATGAGATCTTGTGGGGAGCAGTTGATGAGGAATTGTGGGGGAGCAGAATAGGAGGGATTGTGGGGGAGCAGTAGATAAGAAATTGCAGAGAGTGGTAGATTAAGGATTGTGGGGGAGCAGCAGATGAGGGATTGTGGGGAGCAGTAGATAAGAGATTTTGGGGTGCAGCAGATGAGAGGTTGTGGGTGAGCAGTAGACGAGATATAGATTGTGGGGAGCAGTAGATAAGAGATTGTGGGGAGCAGTAGATGATGGGTTGTGGGGGAGTGGTACAAGAGAGATTCTTGGAGAGCAGTGGTACAGGGGGATGAGAGGGTGAGAGACGGGAGAACAATAGACATCAGAAGTTTAAAGATTAAAGGGGAGAAGCAAATGAGAGATTTGGAGAAGGAATGGAAACAGATCATGATAAGAGCAGTTTATGAGAGCAACTGAAGTAGTAAATGTTAGTAGTTGTCAGGTGGCACAGCAATAAGATTGTATCATGTACTGATACTTTGCAGGAAGCAGTGATGGGGCAGAGGCCTAACTAGAAACCACCGGGTCCCAGTGCGAAAATTGCCCTGGTCCCCCTCCAGCCCCTCGATGTGTCTCATCTCCCCAGCCCCTCCATGTGTCTAATTTCTCCATGTGTTTCATTCCCTCCCCCCAGCCCCATCCATGTGTCTCATCCCCCCATGTGTCTCATTCCCTCCTCCAGCCCCTCCATGTGTCTCATCCCCCCACGTGTCTCATTTCCTCCCCCGGGCCCCTCCATGTGTCTCATTTCCTCCTTCCCAGCCCCTCCATGTGTATCATGCCTTCCCCCAAGCCCATCCACATGTATCTTTCCCCCCACAGCCACTCCATGTGTCTTTCTCCCCTCCTTCCCCTGCCACCCCTCCATTTCTCTCGCTCCCCTCATTCCCCCAGAACCCCCTTAATTTCTCCCCCCTTGCAACCCCTCCATTTCTCCCCCAATGCAACCCCTACATTTCTCTCCCCTCTTCCCCTGCATCCCCTCTATACCTCCCTCCTTCCCCTGCAGCCCCTACATTTCTCTCGCACCCCCCATTCCCCCGGAACCTCCTTAATTTCTCCCCATCTTGCAACCCATCCATTTCTCTCCCCTGCAGCCCCTCCACTTCTCTTCCCCCTTTCCCTGCAGTCCCTCCATTTCTATCCCCTTCCCCTGTAACCCCCATTTCCTTGCAGCCCCTCCATTTCTCTTCCCTCTTCCCCTGCAGCCCCTTCATTTCTCTCCCCCTTCCCCAGTAGATTCTCCATTTGTCTCTCCCGTTCCCCTGAAGACCCTCAATTCCCCCTTCCCCTGCTGATTATTTTTCTATCCCCTTTTCCCTGTAAATCCTCCATCCCCTTCCCTGCAGACCCTTTATTTCTCTATTCTCCCCTACCTGTTTGCCGGGGTTACGGTACCCGTCTGAGTCTGACACAAAGTGCTCTCTCAGTGAGCACTTCCTGTCAGACCGCTTGGTCTCTCTACACACAGCAGCAGACGGGGAGCAGCACAGCACATCACTCCCCTCCTGACGGTTAGCCAGCTGCAGCCCCTACGACCGCGGTCCACCTCAAAAAGTACCTTTAATGGAAAATGAGCATCAGAACTATACCATGGAGCAACAGAAAAAAATGAAGAAAAGAAAAACATTCTGAAAGAAGAAACAATAGGAGAAACGTAAGTTTTTAGGTTACAGAGCCATTTTAATGCTCCCAAAATGTTTGGTGTGTGCTAAAACGTTGGAATATCTCATTTTTTTTAGACAAAGAATAAGAATTAAGAAAGTTATCAAAGACAAAGTTAAGCTTTTTGCAGGCAAAATTAAGGAAGCAAAATTCAGCCAATGGACAACAATAAATTGAAAAGTTAAAAGTTGGGTCCCCAGAGAGCACACAATGGTTAATATGTATCCTGTATGTAAGTATCCATTAATTTATAACATCATGTATGCTGGCTGCTGTTGTTGTAACTAGTGGACTAGCTTATTTATTTATTTTTTACATTTGGTACTGAGTCAGGCATTGCTCAGAAACCGTTCTGGAGCAATTAATGTTTAAGTCAGTCTCGTCATCAGACTGTATTGGGATGATCATCTTAAATTCAGTATATTTCAGAAGTAGTGATGTCCCGAACGGTTCGCCACGGACAGCGAACATATGCGGTAAACTTTGACAGTGTACCTCACAGTCAACAGACACATTCCAGCCAATCAGCAGCAGACCGTCCCTCCAAGACCCTCCCACCTCCTGGACAGCATCCATTTTACATTCATTGTGAAGCTGCAATTTTTAGTGAGCTGTCCAGGAGGTGGGAGGGTCTTGGAGGGACGGTCTGCTGCTGATTGGCTGGAATGTGTCTGCTGACTGTGAGGTACAGGGTCAAAGTTTACCGCATATGTTCGCCGTCCACGGCGAACCGTTCGGCGAACCGTTCCGGACATCACTATTCAGAAGCACTCCAGTTCAGGGCTAATTCTATGAAATTTTGAAGATTACAACACCTTGAATGTCTATATTTTTGCCAAAAAAGGTGTAACAAATTAATCTTACTTTTAAATTATTTTTATTGAACTGGCATAGAAATACTTTAACCAGAGGTTGGGGGCTGGGATGACTGAATGGTAGAGATTGTGGGGGGAACATTAACAATACCTATAAGGATACCAATACAGGGGACATGTGAATATGAGTAATTGAGGTATGTAGTGAATAAAACAAATAGGAAGGGGATGAAACAGAAGGATTGTAACTGACACTGAACGGAAGAGACAAGGGGTGACATTGAACAGATAGAACAGAGTCAGTAGTGAGTACACAAGACAGGGTGGAAGTGAATTAAAATTAATGACCATGTGTTTAATGAATGCAAAACATTGGGATGGGGAGGTCGGATGTGAAAGAATAGAAATAAAAGAAAAAAATACAGTGAACGTGCATTAGTGAAAGAGGCTGAGCTCTGAAGTCATCTCACAGAACATTAAACTGATGGAGGTAGTGAATGAGTGAGGAAGCAAGAGGGTATGTAAACACATTAAAATAATAGTCAGGAGAGCAGTTGTGTGGTAACATTGTATGTGAAATGGAAGAACAAAGAAATGTAAAAGAATGCGATGCATTGGTGAAAGCACTCTATACTCTATACACGCACAATTGAAAAAACGTTGCTTACACAAACATTGGATATTAACCTTGAGTTTGCTGGCCTGATCTTCACTAATTCAGAGGCATATTCGATTAAAAGGACATTCTTAACAGAAAAACTACATCTTAATGAAGTGATTTTGCTGCATAGATGCTGTCCTCTTTCTTTGGCAATGTAAAATATATACTGCCATTACTGAGAAACAGTAATGTTAACATTTTGCTGACAACAAGCCACTAGAGATATATCTTTCTTTACATTTTGGAGGTCTCTATGTTCATAACTTAAAAGTAAATATAGGAACAAATGTACTAATTTAAGTAAGAGCTATTTTATTGCCTACATAAAATATAGGAATTTGGAAATGCATCTGAAATTTAGAACACAGCTGAAATTGATGGCAGTTGTAGTCCAACAATAGCATGTTTTTGGGGGTTGTGTATAAAAAGTGTTGTGTTCACTTTTAGGCTGTTTTTGCTACTTTTCCTATTTTCCTGTTCTCTTTCTGACCAATTTTTCCACCATTGTCAGAGAGGTGGAATTTATGTAAAAGGTGAACAGTTTTCACAACCTTCATTTTTAAGGAACATAAAAACCTTAAAATTGAGAATGAATCTATTTTTCACTATTAATATTGGTTATTTGTCTTCTTTTGTGAGAGTAACCAATGTTAAAATTATCAGGAAAGCAGAGTAAATAATCTGGAAGATGAATAAAAAGTGTAAAAGATTAATTATTTTGGTGCATTACAGAAAAGGCAAAAAAAAATTCCCAATGTATAATGTGTGAAGTAACCATTTTCTATGTTAAAAAATGGCGCATAAGCACAACATTAGTGCAAGCATGAAAAGGTATTCCAACACATTTTCTACATGATGTCCGTAAGCAAATGTATCCCTCCTCCTCATGTTTTAAAACATTCCACCTACCAGTCACTTCCAACTGCACAGTATCCTGCTCATCTTCTATCCCCAGGACCACCTCACAATGGTACAATCCTGAGTCACTGGAACGGGCAGAGGACAAGACTAGGGTGGCATTGTAGCGATTATGAGCATATCCAGGCAATGAAACCCTTCCCTCATAGCCACGAGCAACTTTCACGACATTCTCACGAGCCACCAACACAGGCAATTTTTTCTGTTCTGGCCCAGGCTGGATACGACTCCACTTAATGCGTGGCGACTCATTTGTTTCATTTACGCCTTGCTGGGACTGAGATGTACGTAGAAGAAAAAGGCAAGGGAGAACTACAGACTGGGCTAGCCCACCTTTTACAGTCCCTAGATGGTGTCGGTGGATACGTAGGAGCTTCACATTTTCTTCAGTTCCTGCAGAAAAACATATGAATAGCAGCTTTACATGTTCACATGAAACACAAAGCAAGTGGTGACTTCATATACGCAATATTGTTAACAATGCATTACACTAGCAGGGTCATTCAATAAAATAAGATGGAGTACTAATAAAAAAATATTTCCAATCTGAAGCCAAAAGAACAGCACTATCTCAATTATATTTCCCGGTTAGCTATTTTTGTCAAAAATCTGGAATTCCCTTGTTATCTCTTCCATTCCCATCTCTCAACAATCCACAGTTTAGTGAATTACCTATGTAAAATGATTGAATTATGTGGACTGGCTCATTACGACATCATTGCATCTTTCTAATAATGTCACTCCATCAAGCCTATGGTTTATGTGAAAAACAATAGACAAAAGGCAACATTTTAAATTAATTCTACCTGGTTCATAATCTATAACTCCATTTGTAGCAAAATAGGCATCTTTACTTGGCATAGCTGGTCCCCTCCTTGTACTTAAATTCGATATATTACAATTAACAAATGTCCTTTCTGTTATGTAGGGACACTTTTATTCGTAAGAATCAGAGTCTTTCCTATTGGAGTTTCAGTAGATTCATGGGACTCAGGAGGCACTAGAAAGGGGCAGCAAATTGTAGCTTCTCTAGGTTCCTCTTCATCAGGTGTCAGCAGCAGCAGGCCCCTTCTTGTTTATATTCATACCTTACCAATGGTTAGTGGCAAGGGATTATTGGGGGACAGGAGATTTGTGATTGATCTGGAGAAGGCAGTAGAAGGAGGTATGAAATAATAAAGGAATTGTATATTGTAATGAGAGTTAGATTTTTTTTGTGTGGGTGTAGCTTTATAAGTTGGATATGGTAACATCAGTATCTTTTGACCCAGGCAGCACAATGTCTTGGGATAGCAGAGTACACAGATCTAGGTCTTCACACTGTGCAAGTTCCATTCTACTTCATGTATTTTATAATAGTGGTTAATTTTCCCAGACTTCATCATCAAACAAGATCTTTAACCAAGATACTTTCTACAATCCTGAAATGGGTTTCTAGGGTACTGGACAAATATTAAAAAGACACTTGACTTTTTCCATGTGTCCAGCACTCTAGTAAACACATTTGCACTACATGGTAGATAAGGACCTAAGGACTTATTGAACTTCTTGTAGGAAATTATTCACTAAATATGTAAGTTCATAATGGACCTAAACATTTTAACAAACAGTCTAATGCTATAAATCAAAATATCTACAGTGAGGTGAAAAAGTATTTGATCCCCTGCTGACTTTGAATGTTTGACCACTGACAAAAAAATAATCAGTCTATAATTTTAATACTATGTGTATTCTAAAAGTAAGAGACAGAATAACAAAAAAACAACAACAAAAAAATCCGGAAAAACGCATGTCAAAAAAGTTATAAATTGATTGCATGTCAATGAGTTAAAAAAATATTGACCCCTTCGACTTACTACTTAATGGCAAAACCCTTGTTGGCAATCACACATGTCAGGCGTTTCTCGTAGTTGACCACCAGGTTTGCACACATCTCAGGAGGGATTTTGTCTCACTCCTCTTTGCAGATCCTCTCCAAGTCATTAAGGTTTCGAGGCTGACGTTTGGCCACTCGAACCTTCAGTTCCCTCCTCAGATTTTCTATGGGATTAAGGTCTGGAGACTGGCTAGGCTTACTCCAGGACCTTAATGTGCTTCTTCTTGAGCCACTCCTTTTTTGCCTTGACTGTGTGTTTTTGGTCATTGTCATGCTGGAATACCCATCCACGACCCATTTTCAACACCCTGGCTGAGAGAAGGAGGTTCTCACCCAAGATTTGACGGTACATGGCCCGTCCAACATCCCTTTGATGCGGTGCAGTTGTCCTGTCCCCTTAGCAGAAAAACACTCCAAAGCATAATGTTTCCATGTTTGACGGTGGGGATGGTGTTCTTGGGGTCATAGGCAGCATTCCTCCTCCTCCAAACACGTTGAGTTGAGTTGAAGGCAAAGAACTCGATTTTAGTCTCATTTGACCACAAAACTTTCATCCAGTTCTCCTCTTAATCACTGAGATGTCCATTGGCAAACTTCAGACGGGTCTGTACATGTGCTTTCTTGAGCAGCGGGACGTTGCGGGCGCTGCAGGATTTCAGTCCTTTAAGGCGTAGTGTGTTATCAATTGTTTTCTTGGTGACTATGGTCCCAGCTGCCTTGAAATCATTAACAAGATCCTCCCATGTAGTTCTGGGCTTATTCATCACTGTTCTCATGATCATTGAAACTCCACGAGGTGAGATCTTGCATGGAGCACAAGACTGAGAGAGACTGACAGTTATTTTGTGTTTCTTCCATTTGTGAATAATCACACCAGCTGTCTCACCAAGCTGCTTGGGGATGGTCTTGTAGCCAATTCCAGCCTTGTGTAGGTCTACAACCTTGTCCCTGACATCCTTGGGCATCTCTTTGGTCTTGGCCATGGTGGAGAGTTTGGGATCGGATTGATTGCTTCTGTGGACAGGTGTCTTTTATACAGGTAACGAGCTGAGATTAGGAGCACTCCCTTTAAGAGACTGCTCCTAATCTCAGTTTGTTACCTGTATAAAATACACCTGGGAGCAAGAAATCTTGCTGTTTGATAGGGGATCAAATACTTATTTCACTCATTGACATCCAAATCAATTTATAACTTTTTTTGACATGCGTTTTTCTGGATTTTTTTATTTTTTTTTTGTTATTCTGTCTCTCACTGTTAAAATACACCTACCAATAAAATAATAGACTGATCTTTTCTTTGTCATTGGACAAACGTTGCAGGGGATCAAATACTTCTTTCCCTCACTACATTTATAGACTTACAGTGTTCCTCTTCTTTAGATTGTGATTGCCACACTGTTAAAGTAAAACAAACTCCTCTTTTATCCAGCCCCTTTCTGGTCTTTCAGTGGCAGCCCATTCTCCTTTGTTGAGATTCTCACGATGGGTCCAATCTGATGCTTCTCATTGAAAAGCACTGTGGCCCTATGGAGCATGCACAACAATTGCTGCATATTTGTGTTTTTGGCTGAAAACAACCAGCAGCTGGAGGTAATATACGCCTGTTACTGGCTGTACTGATATCAGCGTAGAGTATATGTTAGGGTTAGGGATAGGGTTACATTAGGGCAGAGCCGGACTGGGGAAAAAAATTCAGCCCGGGCATTTTCTTATTCTCAATTTGGATGTGTTTGCTTACATGGAATCTAGTGTGTGCATAGGGGATCCAGAGTGAGTATGTCAGAAATGTAGTGTGTGTGTGTGTAGCTGGTGCAGCGTCTGTGTGTAGGGGATCTAGTGTGTGTTTGAAGGACTGAGAGTGTGTATAGGAGATCTAGTGAGTATGTGTGTGTATACAGGATTCAGAGTGTATATAGAGATCTAGTGTGTGTATATCTGTAGATGATCCAGAGTTGGGTAAGGAATTTAGTGGTTGTCTGGAATTTAATGTGTTTAGGGGTGCAGTATGTGTGTGAGGTGTTCTGTAGTATATATACATATATGTTTGGAAGTATTGTGTGTGTTTGTGTGAGTGGTGCAGCGTGTTTGGGGACTGCTGTGTGTATGTGTGCAGCGTGTGTGTGAAGGGTGTAGTGTGTATGTGTGAGGCATGTAGTATGCATTTGTGAAGAGTATAATGTGTGTGTGAGGGTGCTGTGTGTGGGGGGGGGGTGCAGTATATGTGCGTGAGGTGTGCAGTGTGTGTTGGTGCTGTGTGTGTTAGGATGCTGTGTGAGGGTGATGTGTGTGTGTCAGGGTGATGTGTGTGTCTGTGTTAGGGTGCTGTGTGAGGGTTCTATGTCTGTGATTCGAGTGAGGGGTCTGTGTGTTAGGGTCCCCTGTGTGTTAGTGTGCTGTGTGTGTTAGGGTGATGTGTGTTATAGGGTGATGTGTGTTATAGGGTGCTGTGTGTGTTAGGGTGCTGTGTGTGTGTTAGGGTGCTGTGTGAGGGTTATGTATGTTAGGGTGCTGTGTGAGGGTGATATGTGTGTTAGGGTGCTGTGTGAGGGTGATGTGTGTGTGTGTTAGGGTGCAGTGTGAGGGTGATGTGTGTGTGTGTGTTAGGATGATGTGTGTGTGTTAGGGTGCTGTGTGAGGGTGATGTGTGTGTGTGTTAGGATGCTGTGTGTGAGTGAGGATGCTGTGTGTGTGTGTTAGGATGCTGTGTGTGTGTGTGTGTTAGGATGCTGTGTGTGTGTTAGGATGATGTGTGTGTGTGTGTTAGGATGATGTGTGTGTGTGTGTGTATTAGGATGCTGTGTGTGTGTGTCTGTGTGTCTGTGTGTGTTAGGATACTGAGTGTGTGTGTGTTATGGTGCTTTCTGAGGGTGATGTGTGTGTTTGTAAGGATTGTGTGTTGGGGGAGGCAAGTAAATGCCAATATTGATGTATTTTTTTTTTTATATTACTAATAAAAAAATAAAAAAACAACAGACATTATACCCCCTCTCCCTCCCTTCTTACCTGAAGCCTGGAAGGGGGTCGTGCTGCTTACATCCATCCCTGGTGATCCTCGTGGTAAGTGAACTGAACTCTAGCCTGTGGGGCTAGAGTTCACTCTCGCGAGACCCGGACCGTTGCCATGAGAAACCCGGCGAGAGAAACCCAGCGGAGCTGCAAGTTAGAGCTCCGCCAGGTCCTCCTCTTCTGGCTGGCTGTCTCCCTCCCTCTCTCCCCGCCGGCGGCCACGTTTGACAGCATGTGGCCATCGTAGTCCACCAGGCATTTGCCGGTTTGCCCGCTTGCCAGTCCGGGCTTGCATTAGGGGTACATTACGATAAGGTTAGGTATAAGATTAGAGTTAGGGTTAGTATAAGAGTACTGTTTGGGTGAGGTACGGGTTAATGCTAGGTTTGGGTTAATGCTGGCTTAGGGATAGTGTATATGATAGTGTATGTAAGTTAGTGTATACAGTTAGAATTAGTATAAGCATAGAGTTAGGGGTAGAGTTGGTATAGTGTTAGAAAGAGAGCTGGTATTGGGTTAGCTTTAACTACCAAAATTGCATTTAGATCCTAGACATGTTAGGATTCTAACAATGAGGACTGATACGTGAATATATTTTGAATTATTTTTCTGTAGCTGCACAGGATGTGTAAATATTATTATAGGCAACGCTGTGAAAAAAAAAAATATATATATATATTTTTTTTTTTAATTTCCCACACTCAGTGCTGTGCTATTAAAAGAAAATCCTTTCTGTTCTGTAAAAAGAAATATAAAATATGTATGGAGGGACTTAATGAGAAATCCTTAAATTACAGGGGAACACATAGTGCAAATACTAGATTTTGTTTTGGTTCAGAACTTGGACAATTGCATCGGTCCTTAAGGTACTAAACTGGTAAACAAAACATCTTTAATGAGATCCAACTGTTTCCAAATACCAACTTGCCAGAACTCACTGTTTAGTGCATAAACCGCATAGCTGCAGTAAAACAGGTTCAACTGTACAAATTATTTGGCTCCGGTCAGTAAATGAGATACAGTAGCGTGTGCAGTTTTGGAATTTTATGTAAATGATCCCCAGTTTGCACATAAACAAAAATTACTTCACCTCAGATAGTTCAAATGCATAGTCAGTAGCTGCAATTAGTAAATACATTGTGCCAAGCATATTGCCTTTCCCCACACTGTCTAAGAATAACTCACTAAAAGCTGATTAGAGCAGTTTTGCTGCATTGTTAACCTTTACACATCGCTTCCAACGCAGTTTGTATCGAGATACGTTCTATTTTAATAAGTAACAGTGTATCTCCCTGCACAGTCCAACATCTGTTGCAAAGAAGATGCCACATTTCTAGTAAATATAGAACTACAACCACCATCACTATACAAAAAGATGTAAAACTGAAATATGTGTAAAAGGTCTATGATGTGACAGAATACCATTTCCATTTACAAATCCTTTCTTCTAGACAATGTGCTAGAAAAACAGGCAATGCAGAACAGATGCTATTCTTGGGCAGGTGCAAAATGTTGAGTCATTCTATTAGTTTCTATGGTGATAGCTTCCCTTTTAAAGGAACACTATAGGGTCAGGAAACGTGTATTCCTGAACCTATAGTTTTAAAACTACCATTTAGATGGCTTGCACCCAATTGCCTCCCTTAAAAGGAAAAAAAATATACCTTATTTCCAGTGATGGTGCTGGCCTTGCTCCTGATTGATTGATCTTAGCCAATCCAATGCATTGGCTGAGATTGTCAAGGAAGCAGGGTGGGGGTGGCGGTGGGGCCGGGCCAATCAGCATCTTCTCATAGAGATGCGTTGAATTAATGCATCTCTATGGGGAAAGTTCAGTATCTCCATGCAGAGTGTGGAGACACTAAACATCAAGGCTGCACACATGGGCGTCCGCAGGGGGGGGCAAGAGGGGGCACTTGCCCCCCCTGGATTTTTCAGCTTGTGCTGCTATTTTTGGTTTGTGTGAGAATACACTGCAATACCGGCTCCGGCCAGTAGGTGGCGCTGTGAATGGAGAAAGGCAGGAAGCTACATCTTATCCCTGCCTCTCCATGACTGAAACCGCAGGGGAGCAGCACAGAGGCAGCCTACAGAGCAGGTAAGTGAGGGTACCCCCCTCACCACCCTCAGCATTGCCCCCCCTCAGCATCACCCCCTCACTCTCACCACCCCCTCATCACTACACCCCATCACCCACCCTCAGCATCACCCCCCTCACTATTACCCCGTCACCCCCCCTCACTATTACCCCCCTCACTATCAACTCCCCTCACTATCATCTCCCCTCACTATCAACTCCTCTCACTATCACCCCCCTCACCACCCCTCACTATTACCCCCCTCACTATCACCCCCTCAGCATCACCCCCCCTCACTATCACCCCCTCA
>OW240916.1:84961832-84983448 GCA_933207985.1 Pelobates cultripes | reverse complement strand
ATTACCCCCCCTCACCACCCTCAGCATCACCCCATAACTATCACCCCTCGAACACCCTCAGCATTACCTCCTCCCTCAGCATTACCCCTCACCATCACTCTCTCCCTCAGCATCACCCCCCTCACCACCCACAGCATTACCCCATCACCCCCTCCCTCAGCAGCATTACCCCTCAGGTCACCATCACTTACCCCTCTCACCATAACCAGCCTCTCCTCTACCATCATAGCCTCTCCCTCTCACCATCACCCCCTCTTCAAACATCGCCCCCCCTCACCACCACAACATTACCCCCCATCACCCCTCCATCAGCAGCATTGCCCCCTCAGTCACCATCACACCCTCTCACCATAACCCGCCTCTCCCTCACCATCACCCCCCTCTTCAAGCATCACCCCCCCTCACCACCCACAACATTACCCCCCATCCACCCCCTCCATCAGCAGCATTGCCCCCTCCGTCCTTACATCACCCTCTCTCACCGCAACCAGCCTCTCCTCTCACCATCTGCCGCCTCTCCCTCTCACCATCACCCCCCTCTTCAAGCAGATGGTGACGGAGGGGGTAAGAGGGGGGTGATGGTGAGAGGGAGAGGCGGGTTATGGTGAGAGGGTGTGATGGTGACGGAGGGGGTAATGCTGCTGATGGAGGGGGTGATGGGGGTAATGTTGTGGGTGGTGAGGGGGTGATGCTTGAAGAGGGGGGTGATGGTGAGAGGGATGGTGGTACCCCATACACATAGGGTACCAGACAAAAACGCAAACATGCTAACAGAGACACACACACACTCTGTCAGACACACTCTCAGGCACATACACAGGTAAACTGTGCATCAATGTGTATATGAGACCGTGTGCATGTATTGCAACTCTATTTTTTTCACTTTTTTGTTAGTGGGGACACATGTTTGAGTTTCACCTAAGACCTCATAAAGTCTAGAGCCGCTACTGCAGAAGGAGCCTCAGAAGAAAAAGAAGACTGTGTCAAATGAAGGAGAAGAAAATGAGATTGGAGCACTTCATTCTGGACACCACATCATAAGGCTTTGGTACCTGGGCCTGGCAGGGAAACTTTGGACCTTCTCATCTCCCCAAGTAAAAAAAAAAATATCATTGTTAATGTGTTCACTTTAATTTACTGAGTGTCAGGAAGCACAGAGGGCCGCTGGGTAGGGGCGCCGCTGATTGGCTAGAGGGTCAGCTGCCACTCTAAGCCAATCAGTAGCTCCCCATTCATGAAAACGTAAAACATTTTTATGAATCGGGAACTAGCGATTGGCTTAGAGCGTCAGCTGACCACTCTAGCCAATCAGCGGCGCCCATGCCTGACGTCAATCTGCATTTCCTGACACTCCGTTTAAGAAGCTGAATGCCACTGAGCGACCTGGAGGTCTGGTGCTGGAGGAAGCCTTTGGGGGTAAACCATTTGAGAGTGGTTTCACCCCTTAAAGGAAAGAGAGCGCCCAGGGGCCTCCTTGCATCATAGCCTTTTCATTTAGTTGAAGTTGTTATGGTGACCAGAATGTTCCTTTAATTTGATTAAAGGAACACTATAATGTCAGGAATACAAACATATATTCCTGACACCATAGTTGCAAAAAAGCTATTCACCCTGGCTTTATGTGAAAATGACTATGCTCCTTCCCTTTCATGACACTGTCAAAAAGGGGCCAAGCATTGTTGTCTTTACAAATATGCCCCCCCCTGGAAAAATTCCTGCGGACGCCCATGGCTGCACACTGTGGAGTGGCCACTAGAGGTGTCCCTAGGATTTACTGTAAACACTTCCTTTTCCCTGAAAAGACAGTGTTTACTGCAAAAAGGCTGCAGAGGCTGAACATACTCACCAGAACAACTACATTCAGTTGTAGCTGTTCTGGTGACTAAAGTGACCCTTTAACATCTTCACACAAAATTGTACCTGTTTATGCCTGGATAAATAGGCCCCTACATGTTTTTGTATGCCCATTTGGATCATGGCTGGTTGCACATACAACATGTTCTATATTATGTAAACAAACAATACAAAGTTATTCACTATAGTGAAAATTCTAAGTAAATTTAAAATTTAAGGTCAAAATAGCCAAACTGCAAAAATTCTCTAAGCCAGCTATGCTTTCAATTCAGTTACTCTGGCCTTAAATTTGAAATTCACCTTGAATTTACTTTGTGTGGGGTAAATAATTATATACTAGACAGATTACCTTCAGTTTCATACTGGGTAGAGTCTCTATTTCACTGAAATGCCATAAATAGCACTGAAGACCTATACTGGGCAATGTAACAAAGCCTGGTCACATTGCTTAACCCAGAGGCCAGCTGCGGAATGCTGCTGTATCTTATAGCCAATTTACAAAATAAAGGTATAGCTTTTTTTCTGCTCATTCCAACTGAATAATGAACAGCATGCTTGTGCCACTAGCATGGGCGGCATCCAAAGCAAATCTGGAAAGGAGCAGAGCTCTGTGCTATTGCTCCTTAATATCACAGCATGAAATGCTTCCAATATTGGATGGTGATGTGTGCTCAGCAGCCAAAGCTTGGCTGTAAAGAAAGCATTTGCTTTTTGTGTTCAATTCTCTTCGTAGTATCATATTCAGAGACAAAAAGAATGACAGCAGAGTTGGATATACAATGGTTATTCACTAAAGAGAGAAATCAAAGTGAATTCGGAGTGAATTTCAAATTTTAGGCGAAAGTAGTTGAACTGGCAACATAGCGGACTATTTTTCCGATTTGACTGTTTTGGCCTTAAATTTCAAATTACATATGAATTCTCACTTTTAGTGAATAACCCCTAGAAACTGCAATCTCCTGGTGGCAGGATCCACATTTACAATTTGTTTCAGTAAAGTTGTCTCACTACACCCTGTTCCAAATTTTTATGCAAATTCTATTTAAGTGTCACAAAGATTAAATATTTTGTTTTTCAGTTTAACTCATGCATGCCATTGTGTCTCAGGGCTCTTTTGATCACTGAAAACAATCTTGGACACCTGTGATAATTAGATTGCCAGGTGAGCCCAATTTAAGGAAAAACTACTAAAGGAGGGTGTTCCACATTATTAAGAAGAGCACCATTTTCATGCAATATGGGGAAGAAAAATGATCTCTCTGCTGCTGAAAAGAGTGAAATAGTTCAATGCTTGGACAAGGTATGAAAACATTAGATATTTCACGAAAACTTAAGCGTGATCATCGCACTATTAAGAGAATTGTGGCTGATTCAGAGCACAGACGGGTTCGTGCAGATAAAGGCACATTGAGGAAGATTTCTGCCAGATCCATGCATCAGATCAAGAGAGCAGCTGCTAAAATACCATTACATAGCAGCAAACAGATATTTGAAGCTGCTGGTGCCTCTGGAGTCCCATGGACATCAAGGTGTAGAGTCCTCCAGAGTCTTGCAACTGTGCATAAACCTTCTATTCGGCCACCACTAACCAATGCTCACAAGCAGAAATGGCTGCATTGGGCAGAAAAATACATGAAGACTAATTTTCAAACAGTCCTGTTCACTGATGAGTGCCATGCAACCCTAGATGGTCCAGATGGATGGAGTAGTGGATAGTTGGTGGACGGCCACCCTGTTCCAACAAGGCTGCGATGTCAGCAAGGCGGTGGTGGAGCCATGTTTTGGGCCGGACTCATGGGAAGAGAGCTGGTCGGCCCCTTTAGGGTCCCTGAAGGTGTAAAGAGGACCTCTGCAAAGTATGTGGAGTTTCTGACTGACCACTTTCTACTCTGGTACAGAAGGAAGAACTATGCTTTCCGTAATAAAATCATCTTCATGCATGACAATGCACCATCTCATGCTGCAAAGAATACCTCTGCATCAATGGCTGCTATGGGGATAAAAGGAGAGAAAGTCATGGCGTGGCCTCCATCCTCCCCTGACCTCAATCCTATTGAGAACCTTTGGAGCATCCTCAAGCAAAAGATCTATGAGTTTGGGAGGCAGTTTACAACCAAACAGCAGCTCTGCAAGGCTTTTCTGATATCTTGCAAACAAATTCAAGCAGAAACTGTCCAAAAACTCACAAGTTCAATGAATGCAAGACTTGTGAAGCTTCTATCAAATAACGGGTCCTATGTTAAAATGTAACGAGACCTGTTAAAATGTTTAAAAAGTTAAATGTTGTTATAAGTTTGATTGAAATAACTTTTGAATTCAGTAAATATGCTGCAAACACAAGAAATTACAATTTCCAGTTCTTTACAACCTATAAAGTGTTTTGAAACTTACTGTGCGTAATAATTTGGAACAGTGCATTGTAAGTTTTTTATGTTTAAAAAAAAATACTGTTATCATTAGGAGGTTTGTTCAATAAAATTTGAATTGTACTCTTAATAGTTGATAACATGAGAATTATGCTGACTGTTATTTACATCAATTATTTAGGTAAATGAGAAAAATATCATTTGCACAATAATTTGGAACAGGGTATATTTGTACACTGAGGCAGATTCATAAAAGATGGTATGAATTCTAAAAGCAGAATTTTTTTATTTATTATTTTTTGTGTCCTTGCCATCATTTTTTTTCTTTTGTGTTATTTTTTGCATAGCGTGTTTCATTTACATCTTTATTTAAGCAAGAAAAGTATTCTATTTTTTTGTGTTCTCTTAAACCACCCAAATCTTCTCGAAGAAGGCAAGGTCGGATATTAGCAAAATATTCTCACTGTATTCGTAGTTAGAAATCATTTGGGCAGAAAATAAATCTTTTGGCATATACAAAGAGGAAAGGTGACACTTTTCAGACTACTTGTAAAATATTTAATAAATGGGAAATGTTTTTTGAGGCCCTGAATAAAGAACACATTCAGAACACATTAATAAAACTCTCTCGCTGAGTATAGCCATTTCACAGGGATGCAGAGTATGTTGAAACTAGTGTGTAACAATAAAATAATAACGTATTAAACTTTATTAGAAGGGGAGATAGCAGGAGATAAGTGACCATGCCTGCCCTATATGGCTGAGAAATAAGGAAGGAGTAGATATAAAATGTCAAGATGACATAGTGTAGGCGGGATTTAAATTAGCACTGCCAAACTATCTTGGGATTATGGGATAGGTATTATATGGCACAATCTAAAATGGCAGTTCGATTTGTTTCGTAAAAGATGTCAATAGACCTCAGAAGTAGTCCTGAAATATGTGCCAATGGAGAGTGGAAAATCGTTGCTACTAGAGAGACAATCTTCATCGTGCATTTATTATGTGGCCAATGATGAGGCCCAGTTCAGTTGAGATACTTGAGCATTTCTGAGATAGCAGTTTGAAGGGTAATGAATAGTATGGGGTGTTCTACCAAAACAGACAACTGTTAACAGAGTTAATTGAAATTCTTAATATGATAAATTTCTTTCATTTTCATGATGGCACTGTACATAGAGTTCACTAGCACACATAGTTTGTTCTATTTTATGGCAATTGGTTTGTCAACTTACAACCAGGGGCCACCATGAAGCTTGGCATACTTATTTTTTGGGTGGAGGCAAGAGAGGGGGAAGCAGCGCCTTAAAGATGTCCTCCAGTCCAAAGTCATAGTGGGTCGATATGTGAAACAAGAGGGCATGAGACAGAATATAGTGTAGTATATAAATAATCTCTATAAACACCCTTTTTTTTTTTACTTTTGGGGTTGCTGGCATAATGGTTCTGTCTTTGTAGAGGCACAAATATTAATTTGTACAGGCACAAGTTTCATATTTGGATCTTTAGTTATGTACAGTCAATCTGTATGTCCGAGAATAAACTTGTGGAACTAAAAATTGTTAAATGGCAGCCACTCTTAGATATGCATTTCTACCATTAACTTGGCTCTCCCCAAGTTAAAAAGGTAATCCAAAAATGGACCCTGTGCTTACTGTGCCTAGAGGGGTATCAGCTACATGTCACCGACTAGGCCCAAATAAGGCCAAAACGATCGTCTGGGGGTTGCTGCATCTCTCCTGCAGAGAGAACCTGCCGTCGTTTCAGTTCTGGACTGCCCATATTGGAGGGATTAGTCTGATAGGCAATGGAATAGGTTTTCTCTGTAATGGCACAAGTGAGAAAAAACAGTTTTGAGACCTGAGCGTGGGTTTATCGAAGGTCAAGATACTGAGTTTCTGTAAGCTTTTGTCCGTTAGAATTCTCATATTCTCTGTTCTCATTATGCCTTTCTAATGTTGTCTTTTAAAATTATATTAAAGATTTAGCTAATGACATCACAATCCAATCCATTCCAGGCATGGTCTGGGCATGCATTGCAAATGAGGAGGAGAAATAGAAACATTGTTTCATACTTGGTCTTCGCAATAAGCTTTTTCTATGCCGACTGCCAGGTGCAATGAACACAATTTATAATATAAATATTGACAAAAAGCCAAGATGAAGGTACTCACTGCGGGATAAGGAAGTGTGGATTTTTATGTGAAATTTTATTTCAACTCCTCAAAAAATACATGTTTGTGAAATATAAGGGATGAGTGAACATGATTAAAAAATCTGTGAAATGACATATGCCTTTTAGTTTCAACCATGAGTTTATTTTCACCCAGTGCAACCTGTTTTATTTCAGAAAATGAAAGCAGATAGGATTGTGGGAGATTTAAAGTTGCATTATGAAAAATCCAATAAGTAGAATTATCCTTAAAGCAGGCCTTGCTGAAAATCCAGCCCCGTTTTCACTGTGCAGATTGTGCAGACTGCATGCATCCAGCAATTTAAGCAATGTCAGATTTGGAGTAGGGTGTGCAGCGCTAATAGAAACAGCTCCACCAGATCACAGCTGAGATTAGAGCCAATTTCATTCCTGTCAGTGGAATGATCTGTCCTGTGAGGATTTATTATCCCGGCTGCCAGTGATAAGGATCATCGGGGCCAACGGTGCCCTGCAGCCTAAAGAGGGGACAGACGTACATCTGTGCTGAGCACACCTCTGTGTGGGGCTGTCACTATTCCAGGCACGACTATTGTTCTATTCTATGAATCTACTTAGATTCCGAGCTAGTATTAAACAGATCCCTGGAGACTCATTCTCACCACAAAAAAACATTATAAGAATTGCTTACATTACAATCCTTTCTTTCTCTTTGTTTAACTCTTGTATTCACGTTATCTTTCATGCTTTCTATTTTGTTAATTCCCAAGTTCGTGAGTTCCCTTCTGGATGTACTCCAGCATTTAATTGTTTGACAATATACATTGTTTAACTATTTTATGACAAATTATCCTTCACCCGCTTCATTTCAGAAATTATTATTCAAATTTTTCTACTACATTTTTCATTTTCGAGAGTGTTTTAATTTCTCCCCATCTCCTCTTAATGGATGGTGCTCATAAAAAAATGTATATGGAAAACAAAATATTCTTTACAAGAAAATTTCTGTAAATGTCTGATGGTACATTTGAACAGTTGCTGGTATTCTAGACAATTTTTTGTTTTCCTATTTTTGTTCTCTCCTTTTATCTCTTCTTACATGAAATGGTTCATTGGTCGACTGACATCAAGTTCCAGCTATGCTGGTCAAAGTACTATGTAGTGGATTAGAGTATAAGAAGTGCAGTAATGAGAAAATGTAACTTAAATATGCCAAATGCCTCTGTGTTTTAGAAATTTAATGACAGTCTGTAACATGATAAATTGTCTAGAAGGAAGTTTTATAATGATCCATGACAGTTTGTGATGTTCACAGTCTCAGAGACAAGGTGAAGTGCCAGCTACCAGCTTCTTATTCTACATTAATTAAGAGAAACCTGGTACTCCTAGTTCTGCCCACTGATGTCGTGGGTGAAACCCTTGCCTTGTTACAGGTGACTCACTCAAGTATCTTTAAATCCTGAAAAATTTGTATCAAATGGCAGTCAGAGAGCTCAGGATTTGCTCAAGAATTAAAGTCTGTGCCGTAACCTGCTAAGGGGTACAGTGTAAAATGAAACAGATAAATAAATGAGCAGGTGGTCTGATAGAACCCAAATTGTGAGGGGAACCAGAAATCCCTTTCCAATTTCCAGCATGTCTTGTGCACGTTTTAAAATTACATAATAAATCTATCCTCCTTCCCAAAAAAATGGGACAGCCTTGGGTGAGGAAGAAAAGTCTTGCACTGTAATCCACCCGGATGCATCACAATATTCACCCCGGCTCTCTCATGCCCGCTGTGAGGGTGAGAATTATCATAACCATCCTTAATTAAGGTTTATGTTGGGGGTCCCAGTCCTTTGTCCCATAGCAAAAATATTTAAGAGCTGCTAAAAAAGAGAGTCAACACACACCATCCCTTCAATCCATGTGGGGGTATGACTGTATATTGTGGGGTGTGAGTGTTTATTAGGGGGTACCAGCAGTAGTCTCTTTTCTTTGGTCTTCTTTGGTCTTCACAGCTGCAGAATTAAAGTTAATGAATGGCTTATAATTTATAATAATTTTATTGTGTCATCCTCCACTCAAAAATTACATTGCAAGGGTGTGTTGTCCATATCAAGTTTGTTTCTAGTTAAAGCTTAGGAAAGACAACAACCCATATATATATATATATATATATATATATATATATATATATATATAATTATGAGACTTAATTAGAGTTTTACATATTTCTATCTGTCTGTCTGACATTGGCGTTGTTTTGACCCTGTACCTTGAGCAATTCAATATTTTTTTAGGAAAGGGGATTGATTCTGCAATTCACTTAATTCATTACGTGAATGATAGTGCTAATTGTATCAATTCGACTGTTGTATTTATTTGCAATTCAGTTTACTTTTTTAAACAAAAGTGATTCATCCAGTGTCTGGAATGCCTTTTCTAACAGTCTCTAACTATATAACACCATCTGTGATTCATCCATTGAGTGTTAATGGGTCTGGAGTAAAGAACTGCATACATTTGTTTCTATAATTTACCATTTAGTATAAAGCTAAAATACATTAAATGGACAGAAAAATCAATTTGGTAGGAATGACTACATGTGGCAATATAGGGTGAGTGACTGAATGACCTACAAATGTTTATGTAATTGGGAATAACACAATATTTTATTTGTACAGTTGTTTCAGAATTCATAGAAAAGACGGTGAAATCACAAAATTAAAACATTCCCATTCATCAGTTCCTTTTTATTTTCTGCCTTGTACAATCTCCATCAGCAAAGGGGGTTAAGTATTCACAGCAATTATGAGTGTTTTTCCAAGAGTAGATTTATTCTGCACTCCTGATGAGGCTGTTTCCCAAACTGTGCAACTGATGATCAGTGTCTCTGCATCTGGTAATTACAATCTGCACATGGGATCTGCTCTTGTCATAACACTGCCAATAACTGACTTTCTGCTCTATACAAATTAACCCATTCAGTTCACAAGTTCTCAAAGCAGTCATTGGGGACCATTAACACTCAGGTTAATCCCTAAATCCTGGACCAATGGCGGCTCCAAAGGACTGCTTTGAGATCAGAGACAGACTGTACCTAGGGTGCAGGCGGTCTGCATCTATATTAGGTGCAGCCTGTGTGTATAGCACCCTATAGTGGATCAGAATGTTGCTGCAGGTTACCATGGCAATTCTCTGATTGTTAAGTCAGCACCTGCATCAGAGAGCTGTACACTCGGTCTGCATCCGTCTTATTATTTTTTAATAAATATTTTTTTTGACATGCCCAACACACATACTGCTCCTACAGCCCTTATTTTTCCTTCTATAAAACAGCCCTATATTCCCACAACACTACTCCCCTACCAGCCCAGAGAACAGCCACTATCCCCTACTGAATAGCTCTATCTTCTCATGCTACAGCCCCTTTCCACCTCTACACTACAGTCCCTATTCCTCTCTACACTACAGCACCTATCAGTTCATATATCCCCTATACTACAGCACCTATACCCTCCTACACTACATGCCCATCTTCCCATGCTACAGCCCATATACCCTCACACTAAAGCCCCTATCCCTCTCTACAATACAGCACATATCTGACCCTATTGCCCCCTATACTACAGCACCTATACTCTACTGTCCTATTTCCCGCCCACACACAATAACTCCCAGAGAAGAATTAAAATCACACAAGACCCTGGGCAAGTTACTGGTTTGGGGCCCCCCTTTCATTCCTCACATAGGGATAATGAATATGCACGCACATTCATGGTTGTGGGGTTCATATCTTATCCCTGGGTGCTAGGCAGCTGCGTAAGGTCACCATATGGTTAATACTGCTCTGACAACACCTATCCACATACAGACTACAGCCTCTACCACTTACACAAACGCACTATATTACATTACACCACAAGTGGCCCTCTCCAAACACACTACACCAAAAACAGCCCCACACACACAGTTCCACCAGCAGCATCTCCCCCCACACATATCCCCACAGACATGCAACACCACAAGCAGCGTCCTTACAAACACAATACTACAAGCCGCATACACACTCACACACCACAGGTAGCCTACCCACACATTTGTAACAACACAAACAGCATACACAACATCCTCTTCCAGTTCTGTCTCTCTTGTCTTCTGGTGTCCCATTTATTAATCATGGCATTTTCAATTGCAAGAGCTTGTCACTGACTCTGGGCATTGGCTACTGTGGAGGGACACTGAATTGAAATGCCCACTTTGGAAGAAGCATATGCAGGGCCAGCCTGTCCATTGCCACCCCTGAACTTTTAAGAAATCTTGAGCAAGGCCCGTGGCGCCTATTTGCACAAATATATAGCGATTACCTCGATACATGTTCCGGGGCCTGCTGTTGTGTACAGTGAAGAGGGAGCCCTAAGAGTGATCTTACATCCCCAGCAGCAGCAGGTACTCTTCTCTCGCGAGTCGCGAGTGTTGCCATGGCAACCCGTAGTAACGCTCTTGCGGCTCGCGAAAGAAGAGTACCTACTGCTGCTGGGGATGTTGTGACGGACCGCCTGCCACCCCTACCAGGTGCCTCCGTCAATCGATGCTCCTAGTGCTCACCGAGGACTCCAAGCACTCCACCGGACACCATCAGCACCTAGCTGCCGTCCCTTCCCATCCTGGACCAAACTCCCGGATCCAACTCCCAGTGGGAAGGCCTCTCCTCCAAGAGAGTATAGCTGTAAAGCTCTTATAAGAGCTAGTGATATAGCTTGTATAGCAGGTCCCTACAAACACGAGGCAAGGCTCTATGTTGAGGGTAAAGCAGGACTCAATTTTAAAGGTGCCACAATGGCCTTTTATGACAGTCACCATGCAAGAGGTACGCCCACATGGACCTTGTTGGGTCAGGGATACGAACTTACAAACCAATAATAACAGAGTTGCAACGCATGATATTCCTACATACAATACAATAAGCCTTCCCCTTTACTTAGGAGATAATTGAGTCAAGCACTATACTAAACTCAATTGTCTCCAAACACAAAAAACAAAAATTTTTACAAACCCCCCAAAATACCTTAAAATACATAAAATCCCCATAAAAGTTACATCCCCTGATAGCCCTGATCTGGGTGACCAACATATCCATTTTTACTGATCGCAGGCATGGTACCATAGCCGAAAATAGTTCCAGTCCTCCTGAAGTCTATTCGCGTTTTTGGTCCATGCAAACTAGATGGCCGCCTCCTCGTGGTCGTCCATAGAAATTGCAGCCACCCAGACAAACACTTAGACCGCTGCGGTGAAAATTGCAACAATGTATCAATTAAGCTTAAAGGGACACCGTAGGCACTTTATCTGCTTCATCTCATTAAACTGGTTATAGTGTCTGGAGTCTTCTGGTCCCATCATTTCTATCAGCATTAAACAGTTTTTAAAGTTTTAATGTTTTAATGCTAAACAAGAGTCCCTGGCAATCCATCCCCTCTGTGCTGCTTTGGCTAATAAGGAAGTATTAGCCTGAGCAGAAATAGGCAGCTGTGATTGGCTGAGAGTGTCAGCTGACTGCTTTTAGCCTGTCAGAGTTCCAACTGACGGTATGAGTGGGTATGACAACAAGGAAGTGTGTAATCTCTGCCTTAGCTACGCATACTGAAGGGGCCGGACTGTGGGTGGCCAGGGACTCTTATTTTGTGGCATACTGCACAAACATGGTGCAACACTGAATGGAGGGACAGTGCCAGGGTACTCCAGGCACTATAACCAATTCAAAGAGATGAAATGCTTATAGTGACTACAGTATCCCTTTAACCAGCAGGGTGGTCTCTGGTTCATGCGGCTGTTCAGTTACCGAACCATATAATCAAATAGACAAACAGAGACTTTTATATCACAGTTTACAGGGTCCATAGTCTGTGGGCAAGAGACTGGTAAGTATGCCCCTCCAAGAACTTGTGACGAGGTCCAGTTCATCACATATCTTTCCTCCCAAGGGGAGACTAACCAGGTACCTGACCTCCTGTCGGTCGGTAAAACACAAAAAAGGTAAAAGCGTGCACACACACCAAGGAGGTGGTTTACCTGACGTATAAATAGTAGGTATCTCCTCCTTATATACAATTAATGTATTGAATATTGGATTGCCTATACAAAGAATATAAACATAAAACAAAACATAGTGTAATCTGTATATTGTACACAATAAAAATGGAAGTTCTGAGTTAAAAACACTCACACTTTAATGAGCCGTTTAAAGTAGGCTCGGAACTTATATGGCTTTTATGTCACTTCAATGGGACATACGCATTTTCTTTACTCATCAGGCAGGTTCTCCTTTGGTCTTAATAATCTTCTATAATGAAGCAGGAGTCAGAAGCCAGGAGCCAGGAGTATCAGGATAAAATATTTATTTGTAATAAAACAAAAATAATAAAAAAATAATAAAAATCCTGTCGGTCGGTACCTGAGTTAGTCGAGTAGCCCACCTATAAGTATACTGGACCTGGTGTCTTCTGTAGCCCATCTCTGTCCTGTATGTCCCCAGTGGTCAAGTGGGCATCTGGTACTCCTTGTCTCCCTTGTACTCCGAGGCATAAAGTTGTTAGTGCTTGGTGGGCAGAGGCCAGCAGCTGGGTAAGCCAGGGGGTCGACCGGTCTTGGACTGAGGACAAGGGGAGGGCAGAGGCCAACTGCGCTCTGCCCTGGTGCCAGGGCTTCTGTTGGGAAGATGGGTACGTAGTCCTGCCCTGTAACAAGGGAGCAGGTAGGGCAGAGGCCGATGCCAGCTTTTCTGCTGGGATGGGGTCAGCGGATACTACCCCCTGGGACCGGTTGAGGACCTGCTGCGGAGAGGAGGGATCGTCCACCTCCTCCCCCTGGTATTCCTGCGGGGTCGGTTTGGGATCTGGAACGGCCGTTCAGCATTCCTGTAGGTTTGGTACAGAGACTGCGGTCCCATCTGCACCATTGGGGTCAGGGTTGCTGTCTCCCTGTAGTTCGGGAGACGGACCAGTTGTCTCCTCTTCCGGTATCTCCGGCGGTTGTTGGAGAGAGACCGGTTGTCTCCTCTCTCTGCAATGCACACTGCCACTGGGTAGTGAGACCAACTGTCTCCACTCCCTGTAATACACCCTGCCGCTGGGAAGAGAGAGTCACCTCTTTCTGTTAGGTAAGCTGCTGCTGGGGAGTAGGGCTGACTGTCCCCACTCCTGGTAACTTGCTCTGCCGCTGGGGAGGAAGGATGACACCTTCTGCTCCCTGTACTGCACACTGCCGCTGGGGAGAGAGACCGGTTTCCTCCTCTCCCTGCAAGGTAAGCTGCCGCTGGGGAGTAGGACAGACTGTCCCCACTCCCAGTAACTCCAGCTGTAGCTGGGGATCTGGGCCAGCTGCCCAGCATCCCTGTAGGGTCGGTGGAGAGACCTAAGTCCCATCTCTACCTGCCATCTGGGGGTCTTCCCAGGACCAGTCTATGAAGTCTCTCCAGCTGTAGGGCTGTAGTTCTGGATCTGCCACCTAGCTCTCCTGCTCTGCCTGCAGGGTATATTGGGGCCGACTTGAGCTGCGTAGGTGTTAGTACTTCTGCTCCAGATCCCATTCCATGTTGGCCAGATGGATCAGGTCTGACTCTAGGTCTCCAGCTCTAGGGAGATCCAGTAAAGCCTCCTTATGGTATGTATGACCCAAAAGAGTGATTCTGTAGTGCTCCCGAACTCCAGTTTGGCAAATGCCTCCCATAACAGGCCAGGGCCATTGTAATACCTTGGGCCTGTAGTGCTCAGCCATCAAGGAAATGCGCTGAATTGCGTACCACCATTGCGCCTGGTATGTGTCGTCGATCCACAGTTCCTTCCATACTAGTCTCTTGAGCTTCGTCACCCACTCATCCAGGGGCTGCTTTCCCAGGAGGCATCCGCAGTGCCACTCGTACCTGTAGCCGCTGCTCCTCGCTGGGGACACTCTCACCTCACCAACGCTGTACACCCGCCAAGGCTTCGGTCCAAAGCTGTTTTCTGGCGGCCTCTCTGTAGTCCACTACTGGCCTCCTCTGATACAAGCCCATCCTGTAGGGCCAAGAAGTCCTGCAACCTCCAGTGAAACTCCTCCTCATATGCGAACGCCGCATGGTAGCTAGCTCTATCCCTCCATTTATAATTCAAAACTGGTGTCTTCAGGATGCTGCTCCTCGCACTAGGAAGCCATCCCACCTCTTCCACCAAATGTGACGGACTGCCTGCCACCCCGACCGGGTGCCTCTGTCAATTGATGCTCCTAGTGCTCACCGAGGACTCCAAGCACTCCACCGGACACCATCAGCACTGTAGCCCCCTAGCTGCCGTAGCTTGGCCTGGGGTCTCGCCGTCCCTTCCCACCCTGGACAAAACTCCTGGATCCAGCTCCCAGTGGGAAGGCCTCTCTTCCAAGGGAGTATAGCTGTAAAGCTCTTATAAGACCTAGTGATATAGCTTGTATAGCAGGTCCCTACAAACACGGGGCAAGGCTCTATGTTAATGGTACCACACTGGCCTTTCATGACAGTCCCCATGCAAGAGGTAAGCCCACATAAGGCTTGTTGGAGACAGGGACACAAACCTACAAACCAATAATAACAATGCATGAAACTCCAACATACAGTACAATAAGCCTTTCCCTTTACTTAGGGGCTGGATAAACCCTCAGTTACTATGAAACTGCTATGTTTTCAGCTGCAGGGTTAAAACTTGAGGGACCTGGCACCCAGACAACTACATTGAGCTGAAGTGGTCAGGCTGCCTATAGTGGTCCTTTAAATTTGATATTCAGTTTGACTGTTGACGATTCTCACTTTAGCCATTGAATTGTAACACCTGGGACAATATAGCAAAACTGTCAGCCACTATAACCTAGATATTGCACTATTCTTACCAAATCACCTCAGTTCATGTTTTAGTGAATAGAACCTTTAGCAGGGCCACCATCAGGGGGTGACAACCATGATGGTTGTCACGGGCCCAGCGGTCCTGGGGGCCCCGGACTGCTCTGGCAGTCCGGGGCCCCACTTTCCCTCTCTGCACACATATGGGTCTCGCGAGAGTTATTGGAGGCAATGAACTGAATGTGAAGAAGCTGTATGTTGGGCCCCCCTGTGCGGTAACAGTGAGCCGGGGGGGCCCCCATGCCACCGGACCACCAGGGATGGAATCTCCCCCGTCCCTGGACACAGGTAAGCAGGGAGGGGGGAGAAACATTTAATTTAATATTATAAAATATATATTATAAAATTAATTTGAAAAATGCCCCTTTCCCCACCCCTCCACACTGCATACACTCCACTGACACACACACTGCATACACTCCACTGACACACACTCTGCATCCACTACACTGATACACACACTGCATCCACTACACTGACACACACTCTGCATCCACTACACTGACACACACTGCATCCACTACACTGACACACACTCTGCATACACTACACTGACACACACTACATACACTAACACAACACACACACACTGCATATACTACACTGACACACTCTGCATCCACTCCACTGACACACACACTGCATCCACTAACACAACACACACACTGCATCCACTCCACTGACACACACACTGCATCCACTAACACAACACACACACTGCATCCACTCCACTGACACACACTCTGGTTACACTACACTGACACACACTGCATACACTACACTGACACGCACTCTGCATCCACTCCACTGACACACACACTGCATCCACTCCCCTGACACACACACTGCATCCACTCCACTGACACACACACTGCATCCACTAACACAACACACACACTGCATCCACTCCACTGACACACACACTGCATCCACTCCACTGACACACACACTGCATACACTACACTGACACACACACTCTGCATACACTACACTGACACACACACTGCATACACTAGTACAACACACACACTGCATACAGTACACTGACACACACTCTGCATACACTACACTGACACACACACTGCATACACTACACTGACACACACTGCATTCATTACACTGACACACACTGCATACACTAATACAACACACACTGCATACACTAATACAACACACACTGTATACACTAATACGAGACACTCTGCATACACTAACCTGACACACACTCTGCATACACTAATACAACACACACTCTGCATTCACTACACACTAACACACACTCTGCATTCACTGCACTAACACACAAACTACATTCATTACACTGGCACACACTCTGCATTCACTACACACTAACACACACTCTGCATTCACTACACTAACACACACTGCATTCATTAAACACTAACACACACTCTGCATTCACTACACTATGCACACACTCTGCATTTACTATACTGACACACACTCTGCATTTACTATACTGAGACACACTCTGAATTCTCTACACTGACACACACTCTGCATTAACTATACACACAGCATCCACTACACAAACCTCCTGTATTCACAGTACACACACTACATCCACCACACATTGAAACACTCTGCATTCACTATACAGAGACACTGCGTCTAATACATACCCTACATCCACTACAGACACTGCATCCACTAAACACAGCATCTAGTACACACAAACACTACATCCACTACACAAACACACACTACATCACTGTACACACACTACATCCACTACTCAAACACACTCAGCGTTCACTATACACACTGCATCCGCTACACAAACACACTCTGCATTCACTGCACAAACAGTATCTAATACACACAAACACTACATACATTACACACATTCTAATTCACCTCCACTATACACACTACATTCAGTCCCGCATCATTGTCAGCAGACTAGGTAGGGCATGGGCGGGCCCGGGGGGAACAGAGGGGTGCCCCAGACCTTGTGCTTTGTTAGGGGCCCCAAAATTTCTGATGGCGTCCCTGACCTTTAGTACATTAGTCTACTCATATGCAGCAAATATTTTGGTGTTAAAGTTAATGGGGCCCTAGACACTTTTATTATTATCATTATTTATAAAACAAAATACTTGTCCAATTACCTGCAATCAGTCAGGAACATGGAAATGCTGTGTTTGGAGCACAACTAAAGGACTTGCACTCCTTAACACATCCTATTATCCCTACCTGATATCTTTCAATATATGGAAAAAAAGTTACCAAGTCTCACAAAGCAATGAAGCTTCAGTTGGTGCATACCAATGAGACCGGATTAACAAGAGAATATAGAGCATTGTATCATTGTCTATCAGACATCAGCTCACCTTCAACTTTACATAACAAACACATGTAACTTCTCTTCAAAATGTACCTACTACAACCAAATGTAAGTGCTCTTTTAGCTGCTTCTCCTATTTCTACGTAAACTCTTCCAGTAACCAGTGACAGCAAACACTCAGAACTTGTCCCTGGAATGGTACTAAATTGTTCTACAGTTGGGGACGTGGCCTGACCACCGAGAAACATGGAAGCCTAACTTGTGAGCTCCGTCTTAAGCAGCAATCACTAGCACGCTCAGACACCACCGAGGGCGAAATATGGGCCGCACAAAACGCCCAGAGGGCCCCCAGACACCCAGGAGCGTCCCCACCAATTCCCAGGTGGGCCCCATGGACAGCTACCTGCAAACCCCAGCAGCCGCGCCGCACGAGCAAGTAGGCCCAGAACGGACCGACTCCCCACCCTGCGCACGGCCCCTTGAGCCCGAAACTCCCACGCTCGCGGTTATCAGGGCAGATATCAGGGCGCTGGCGTCCCAGATGGTCACTAAAAGTGACTTCCAGGTCCTATCAGACGACCTCCATGCTGCAATCCGTTTTGAGGTGGCGGCCCTGCGGTCAGAGATCACAGCACAGGACGGCAGACTCCAAAACCTGGAGGAAACGATGAGAGAGGCGACGGAGAGAGCGGGGACCAACACCACTGCGACCACAAGACAGGGGCACATGCTACTGGCCCTCCGACGCCAGACAGAGGACCTAGATAATAGGAGCCGCCGCTCTAACATCCGTGGACTACCCGAGCCATCCACTGAGGAAGATGTGGAAGCCACGTTGAAAGCCCTCTTTTGGGAGATCCTGGGAGCTGACATGCCAGATAGCATAACATTTGACCGCGCACACAGAGCTAACAGACCCAGGCCGGCAGACAACACACCACGAGATGTCATATGCTGCCTGCACAACTACAAGCACAAGGAAAAAATAATGCTCAAAGCACGCTCCAGACCGCTATGGAGGTTCCGCGGTGCGGACGTGGCCTTATTCCAAGACCTATCATCGCTCACACTCGATGCCCGCAGGGCCCTACGCCCCATCACATCACTACTCAGAGAGAGGAACATCCCCTACAAATGGGGGTTCCCCTTTGCCCTGCTTGCAAGACACCAAAATGAGTGGGTGCCCCTGCGCTGGCCGGAAGAGGGCTCAGGTTTTTTACGTCACATGGGCCTACCACCCACTGAAATAGCGGATTGGATCCTTGGACCTTTGGAGCAGAGACCTGGACCCCACACGCCACGACAACAGGAAGGGAGGAGCTGGCAAGACGTCCCAATGCCGCAGACGCCTGGACCCAGCAGAACCCGAGGAGTAGAGTCAGATGTGAGCCCCCCCCCCGATACAACCACCCCCCCTTGAGAGACTGCAGACAACCCTACATGCCCAGGAAACAACTGGATACCAGACGGCTGCAACTACCGCCAAGAACCCAGATAAGTGATACACTATACCCTAACTACACCGCATGCACTGAGCAAAGGGCGTAAAGATAGGGGTTAAAGACGGTGATATAAGCCTCCCGAACTTAAAAGGTCTAGGCTGCATTTGGGGTGGGGGGACTATTGGTAGGGGGGGAAGGCGCAAGACATGGACCCTGCTCACACCGGAGGAAACTGGGTCAAGGACTAAAGTAGCTAATGCTCTGATGTTTTAATGGTTTTAATGGTTTAAAGTTCTAAGGTTTGAATTTTACATGATTTGCTCAGACACACATTAGGGGAATACGCAAAGATCCCATGCACCCCCGCTGCTGAACCCCAGGACACTAGGATGGCGACAACACACCGCTAATAGGCCAGCCAAAACCCCTAGTCTGTCGATGTATGGGTACTGATGACTCGACAAGTAACTAAAATTTATCTCGCAACTCCATAATCCGGTTGACATGATACCACGTTGCCCACGATAACAATAAGATTAGGGCAGCTCTACAACATATCGACTGGCATAAACTCCTTAGTGATAAAAACACTGAGGATAAATGGAAACTATTCAAACATATATTAGAAAGGTACATTTCTCAGTATGTACCATTGGGTAATAAATATAAAAGAAACAAATTAAAACCAATGTGGCTTAGTAGAGAAGTAAAACAAGAGATTAAAAATAAGAAAAGGGCATTTAAAGCATTTAAATCAGACAAATCAAAGGCATCCTATTTAAGATATAAGGAAGCCAATAACACTTGCAAAAAGGCAATTAAAGTGGCTAAACTAGAAAATGCGAAATTGATTGCTAAAGAATGCAAAACCAACCCCAAAAATGTTTTCAAGTACATCAATTCTAAAAAAAACAAAAAATGAAAGTGTAGGTACACTTGAAACAGAGTTGGGTTTATTAGCTAATGAAGACCAGGAAAAAGCAGAAATTTTAAATAACTATTTTTCTTCAGTATATATTAATGAGGATCCTATGGCAAGAGATATGCAAATGTTTGCTGCAAAAAACTTGCAAATAACTTGTGACTGGATAACTCGAGACAAGGTGCTACAGCTATTAATGAAAATTAATGTAAATAAAGCTCCGGGGCCTGACTGTATTCACCCACGAGTACTTAAGGAGCTAAGTGGGGAAATAAGTGAACCTCTGTATTTAATTTTTCAAGATTCTTTTGTTTCAGGTGTTGTACCGGAGGATTGGAGGAAGGCAGATGTTGTTCCTATATTTAAAAAGGGTTCAAAATCCTTGCCTGGAAATTATAGACCTGTGAGCTTAACTTCAGTAACTGGGAAAATATTTGAAGGGCTATTAAGGGATAATATTCAGGAATTCATTGGGAAGAACTTTGTTATTAGCAATAATCAGCATGGTTTTATGAAACATAGGTCATGTCAAACTAACCTAATTGCATTCTACGAAGAAGTAAGTAGAAGTATAGATCAGGGTGTTGCAGTGGATGTGATCTACTTGGACTTTGCCAAGGCATTTGATACGGTTCCTCACAATAGGTTAGTCTTCAAACTAAAAGAAATTGGTCTAGATGAATATTCCTGTTCTTGGGTAGAACATTGGCTTAAGGACAGAGTACAACGAGTTGTCATTAATGGTAAATTTTCAGGCTGGACAAAAGTGGTAAGTGGTGTCCCTCAGGTTCTGTTTTGGGACCACTTCTATTTAACATATTTATAAATGATCTTGAAATAGGCATTGAAAGCCATGTATCAGTGTTTGCAGATGACACAAAACTTTGTAAAGTAATAAAATGTGAGCAGGATATTGCTTTGCTGCAGAGAGATTTGGATAGATTGGGGGACTGGGCACTAAAATGGCAGATGAAATTTAACATAGAAAAATGCAAAGTTATGCACTTCGGGGTTAAGAATGCACAAGCAACTTACACACTAAATGGTAGTGAATTAGGGATAACCACACACGAGAAGGATTTGGGCATTGTTATAGACAACAAATTAGGCAGCAATATGCAATGTCAATCTGCAGTTGCTAAGGCCAGTAAGATTTTGTCATGTATTAATAGGGGCATAAATTCTCGGGATGAAAATATAATTTTGCCTCTTTATAAATCGCTGGTAAGACCACACCTTGAATATGCTGTGCAATTTTGGGCACCTGTTCTAAAGAAGGATATCATGGCACTGGAGGGGTCCAGAGGCGAGGCTACAAAATTGATCGAGATAAGGCATTTTACATAGTTACATAGTTACATAGCTGAAAGAGACTTGCGTCCATCAAGTTCAGCCTTCCTCAGAAATGTTGTTGCTGTTGATCCAAAAGAAGGCAAAAAACCTGGTCTGAAGCACTTCCAATTTTGCCACAAACTAGGAAAAAATTCCTTCTTGACCCCAAAATAGCAGTCAGATGTCTCCTTGGATCAATCAGCTATTACCCACTAATTAGAAATTATATCCCTGTATGTTATGTTTTTGTAAGTATTTATCCAATTTCAGTTAAAACATCTGTATGGACTCTGACAAAACCACCTCTTCAGGCAGAGAATTCCATATCCTTATTGTTCTTACTGTAAAAA
>OW240916.1:84918355-84934809 GCA_933207985.1 Pelobates cultripes | reverse complement strand
TCTCCTGGTTTAATGTTAAGCCACATTGGACAGTTAGGATTTCACATAAATTAGGGTTCTTCTCTGCACTCATAGGTAGCCTCTCTGTCAGCCACATTCATCATTCAGAAGTTACATTTCTGTATTATCTATTTAAATTTTCTCCAACCTGGAGGGCAGTGATTGGTTGACAGTGCTAGGGGGCGTGTCAGAAAATTTTGAGCATATTAATGAAAAACTAATTTTTTTGTTGATGCCTTTTTCTCTTTTATCCACTTTATTAAACACTGTTAAATTGTTTAGGATGTTTTTTCCCCCCCTTTTTAAATTTACATATAATGATAAGAGTTTACTGTTATTAATGGCATGTAACTCATGTCCAATCATTCCATGCAAGCACATATCTCCCAACTCCAGTGTCCTGAGAACGCTAACCAAACGTTTCTCTGCAGTACTTATTGCTGTAAGTGCAGCTGGATTACATAACCTATAGAAACATTATAAGGGGAATCGTCCCCATCTTATTATAAAAAAAATATAACATTACCTAGTTCAGTCCCCAATAATGTGTGCTTCCAATTATTATTATTATTTTTATATAACGCCAACAAATTCCGCAGTGCTTTACAATGGGTGGACTAATAAACAGGTAATTGTAACAGGAATAGAGGAATTGAGGGCCCTGCTCAATGAGCTTATATGCTAGAATGAGTGGCGTAAAGTGACACAAAAGGTAAGGATAGTATTAGAGAAGTAGATTGGTAGAATAGTATTCACTGAAGGCTTGTGTTTTTTTTTTGTTTTTTTAAATGACAGTTGTAGGAGAGGAATCAGTTGGGAGCCATTAGCAGTTTAATTGATACGCTTTTGTGAAGAGTTTTTAATGATTTTTTTGAAGGAGTGAAGACTTTGTGAGTGTCTAACAGGAAAGGGAACAGAGTTCCACAGAAACGGTGCAGCCCTAGAGAAGTCTTGAAGGTGAGCATCAGAGGTAGGAGTACAAACAGAGAATAGACGTAGGTCTTCGGCAGAATGTAGGGGCCTAGACGGGACATATTTGTGTAATAGTGAGAATATATAGGTGGGAGCAGCATTATGTAGAGATTTGAAAGCAGGAAGCAGAATTGTAAATTGAGCCCTATATCTTACGGGAAGCCAATACAAAGACGGACAGAGAGGTGAAGCGTGGGATGTGCATGTGGACAGGAAGATGAGCCTCGCCACTGCATTCATTCTAGACTAACAGGGCAAGTTGGGAGCACATAAGACCACTAGGATGCAGATTGCAGTTGTCAAGGTGAGAGAGTACAGTGGCATGGACCAGCACCATAGCCGCATCTGTGGTTAAGTAATGGTAAGGTGGATGCGTGCATTGTTTTTGAGATGGAAGCGGCAGAATTTGGCGATCGACTGGACATGAGGGGACATGAGGGATGAAGGAGAGGTCGGAGTCAAACAGAACACCTAGGCAATGAGCCTGCATAGTGGAGCTGATGGTAGCGTCATTGACATGGAGAGAGAAAGAAACAGGAGTAGCAACACTTGAGGGAGGAAAGACCAGAAGTTTTGTTTTGGACAACATGAGTTTAAGGAAGTAGGCAGCCATCCAGTTAGAAATAATAGACAGACAGTCAGAAACACTGGTCAAGAGGGGCAGGAAGAGAGATCAGGAGAGGAGAGATATTGGAAGCCAAAGGAACTGATGAGTTTACCAAGGGAGGCAGTATAGATCGAGGACTAAACTTTGGGGGAAGGGGTAGGAGGGGAAGAGGCAGAGCCAGAGAAACACTGAAAGAACACTGGGAGAGGTAGGAGGAGCACGAGGAGAGAACAATATCTCATAAACCAGAGGATGAAAAAAAGCTGTTGATGATCAAGAGTGTAAAAAGCAGCAGAAATGTCAAGGAGAATTCGGATAGAAAAGTGACCACGAGATTTTGTAGCGAGTAGATTGTTGAATGCTTTGGTCAGAGCCATTTCCACAAAGTGCTGAGAGCGCAAACCAGACTGAAGTGGGTCAAGCAGAGAGTTCAGAAAGGGCTTCACTTAATGCACTGTATAGGGATGTTTATTTCCCTTAGCATTAAACTGAGAGAGTGGCAAAGCTCACAGTTCCATAATGCCATCATTCCCTATTTGAAGCAAAATGCTCTATGTATCCCCCTTTAATGCTGCAGTCACTGTATGAACATACCATAACTATATCCATATAAAAATACTTCTGAATATTCAGTTAAGAATTCTCCAGAAATTTAACATTTTCAGTGCAGACCTGTACATCACAACCTATCTTGTGCAGAGCATGCAGGGGTTCATTTCTACTTCTTCTCCCTCAGTCCCCTTTCCCTTCTCTGTTGCTAATGCTCTGACCCCCATCCCTTCTAATATCTTGCTTCACACAAATTGACCATGTGCATGGTCCAGTGAGGCAGATCATCCTATTCTTGGGGCTTCTATGCACATAAACCCCTGGAACGTGGCCAACCGTTTGTTTTCATACAAGATGCATATTTACTAAAGTGAGAATTGTTGTAATTTAATTCTCACTTCAGTGAATAACCCTATACTTGTATCCTTAAGTTTAAGTCATAGTTCATTATGTATTCCTCTCTAACCCTTTCCTCTGTTATTCAAGTTCTATCACAATATAATATCAGGAACTTCAAGGAACACTGTACTTACTATAACAACTTCCCCTAGATGAAGTTGTTTTAGTGCTTGAATTTGTTCCCCTTTCCTTAGTTGCCCCAAAAGCTCCATAGTTTAGTAGTTCGAAGGCTTGGAAACGTGGCTTCAAGCCACTCCAAGGCCTCATTGTATAAACCCTGTTGAAACTATGCTTCCTGGCTCTCATTACCTTCCATACCATCACACGCATTTACACAGTGCCATCATGTTCTTCCATAGAGAATCATTGCTTGCAAACATTCTCTATAGCAGAAATGTAGGTGCATCTCAGAATGCATCTACGTTCCACAATGCTTCTCTATGAAGGGCATTGGATTGGCCCATCATCAAGGAGGAGTGCCTCCAGGATGACGTCACTTGAGGAGGAGGAGGTCGGGGCAGCACCGAGGGAGACACGGCACTAGAGAAAAAGTAAATTATCTGATTTATCATTTGTTTTTTTATTTTTACAAATAGAGGGGATGCCGGACATGACAAGGGACATTAAGACTGTAGCGTTAGAGATAAAGATATATATCCTTAACACTGCAGTTTTTTTTTTAGTGTTACAGATAGAATCAGAAACAATATGTTCGGTAGAAAACCACATAATCAGTGACTAAAAACCATAGACTATGCTCAAATCACTCTGATTAAATTTCCATCTCAGAATATGTTTTGTTTTCTTCTATTTCTCTGCCTTGATCCTTGAAAATTTCAACATGTAATCAATAGTTTTCTCTCTATTTATTCCTAACCAAAAGTCATTTTTCTGGTCGTATTTCTAAGATGTCGTGCTAATATTGTTTGTATAGAAAGATACAGGGATTGTAGTGTGAACATTATGGCCTCAATTTAATATTTTTGGATAAGCTTTTCAAATGATTTCATATTTTTGCATAAACTTTTAGAATGCTTTTTTACTTCAAAATATTAAAATATGAAAAAATATGTATCGTATATATAAAACATATATCAATATATATATAAAAATTAAAATATTAAATCATTTTAAAAGTACCGGTATATTAAAGGGAAACTACAGTCACCTAAACAACTTTAGCTTAAGGAAGCCGTTTTAGTATATAGATCATGCCTCTCAGGTTTCACTGCCATTTAGGAGTTAAATCACTTTGTTTCTGTTTATGCAACCATTGCCACATATCCCCTGCTATGATTGACACAGCCTACATGAAAAAACTGGATTCACTTTCAATCAGATATAATTTACCTTAAACAATTGTATCTATTTCTCTGTAAATTGAACTTTAATCACATACAAGAAACTCTTGCAGGGTCTAGCAAGCTTTTAACATAGCCGGGGATAAGAAAATCTAAATTAAATAGAATTTGCAATAAAGGAAGGATAAACATTAGATGACTCTTTACATGAAGTGTTTAGAAAGGCTGTGCAAGTCACATGTAGGCAGGTGTGACTAGGGTTCATAAACAAAGTGATTTAACTCCTAAATGGCAGAGGATTGAGCAGTGAGACTGCAGGGCCATGATCTATACACCAAAACTGTTTAATTAAGCTAAAGTTGTTTTGGTGACTAGTGTGTCCCTTTAAAACCATTGCTGTAAGGTGGATCAGGTATGTGAAATTTCTGTATATATTTTGTCAGTGCTAGTAAACAAATTCAGATACGTATGGGTTCAAGGAAGAAACATCCATATTTTTCTTCAGTAAGTGCTGTGTTTGCTTGCAGGCTATAATCCCATGTTATTAAATTACTTTTTTATAAAAATATTACTAGTAAAATATATTTAAATATAGTTGTAATTGATATATATTATCTCCTGGGATATTGTGATATCTTGTAAAGGTAGCTAAGACAAACTTATTTATGGTGGGGATATAATTTACTTGAAGCATTTCTGTGACAATAGTACATTATTGATTTTTTTATGGCAGATCAAGTAGTAGCGTACATAATTATAGTAATTTCAGCTTGAAGAAGTAAAATGCAACAAACAAAATAAAAGTGCAGGCATAAAGATGAATGTTATCATATATTAAAGAAAAAAAAACACAGCTTAATGCTCTGCAATAATAGGTTATTTTTGTATTTCTAGGTTTAGAAAAAAAAATCCCTGCGTAACATGAACACATGGATCCTTGTAGTTAAACTCCTAATAGAGTTTTTACATTGTATATATTTGCTTTCATTGTGCGTGGGAATTATACTTTGAATTATGTTTCACAGCAACATTCCATCTAGTGGGTTATGTATCATGTTTAGTTTTTATGCAGTTTTTTGACCCTTTCTTATTTATATCTACAGTAATTATTTCCTTATTCCTGCCTTTTTCCTTTTCAATTTTCATTTATTTGTGGTTCGCAAACTTGTCTCTTTCATCATATAAAAAAAAGGCAACAAAAGTGTGGCTTTTTATTTTAAACAAAATTTTACCCCACTATCAGATCACGGGGTGAGCAGGTGTCACTTTCTTCAACTTGTGAATGTTACTTTTATTTTTACTCTTATTTGTGAATGTAATCAACAGTAGAATCTTCGGGAAAAAATGGGCAGAAAAGAGGAATAAACAATGGAGGAACAAATTATTTTGTTGCATGACAGAGAAGTAGGAAAAAAAGACATACATCTGCAAAGTGTGAACTAACAATTTTGTAAATGGTGAAAATAGTGCATACACATGGAACCAGTGCAAATGTGAATGAGAACACAGCACTTTTGTACATAACCCGCAATGTGCTTTAAGACTTTATTCACTGGTATGTCTGTGACTAGTGTGATAAACAATATAAATATGGTTCAGAAGTGGATATTCTAATGTGTCCAGGAATTTGGGTTTGCCAGAGTGAATAGAATGTGTCCAAGAACTTAAAGGGACACTATAGTCACCAAAACTACTACAGCTTAATATAGTTGTTCTGGTGAGTATAGTCAGTACCTGCAGGCATTTTGCAGTAAACACTGGGATACATTACAGCTTAGGGATACCTTCAGTGGTCACTCCTCAGATGGCTATTAGAGGTGCTTCCTGGGGCAGTGCTGCACAGTGAGTAGCACTGACATTCAGTGTCTCCACCCTCTGCATGGAGACACTGGATCTTCCTCATAGTGATGCATTGATTCTCCACAGTGAGAATACATCCATTGTTTTATATTTAGATGTAAGTGATTGTGAGAATACATCCATTGTTTTATATTGGGCAATTAACTCGGCTGTGTGGCTTGCGGGTCCGCAGGGGGGGTGTATGGGGTGCTCATGTATTCTGTGCTTTGGTTAGGCTGTGCTTTCCCTCCGTGTAGCCAGCTATCTCTTAAGGTGTTATTTCGTTTAATTTGGTGTTTCCTCCCCCTCCCACCAATGCCCCCGTTTGCATTGAAGATACACTTTTATGCGACATGGATTACATCCATTGTTAAATGGATATAAGGTGCTGTTAAGTCAGTTTTAATAAATTTTAAAATAGGATAGAACAAATAGGTTAGAGTCGTCATTAGATATATATGCAGCATATGATATTAATGTAACGGAGCGCCCAATACTCCAAACGAGTACCTCCATTGATGGATGCTCCTAGTGCTTCCCGAGGGCTCCAAGCACTTCTCCAGGCACCATAAGCACTGCAGACCGAACCTCTCTTCCTGCAGAGAGCGAAGCTGGAACAAGCTCTTAAAAGAGCTCAGTGATTATAGCTAGGGGAATATACAGAGTATAGCAATCCCCCAGTGTAGATGCAGCCGAATCCCCTAATCATGAAACGAGGCTCTATGTTGAGGGTCAAAACAGGAACAGACAGAGCTGTGTTTTTATTGTTCTTATATACACATTCTTACACATTAGTACCACCCACAGGGTTTTGTGGAACATCCACTCAAACACGTAATATACGTTTTAATAAACAATGAACACTCCCATTCATTCCAGCAAAATCCTCCCCTCTGCCTGTGGTATAATTACTGAACACAATGGGCTAATGTAATTATCACAGGCAGGAAAATACACAGTTTTACACAATATTCATAACTATAAAAGTATACCTCACATTCACTTAATAATCATCATACCCCAAATACAAACATACTCAAAATCAGACAATTCCCTCCAGTGGTTTAAAAGTTAGGTCAAAAGTCCTTTGTGACCACTGAAGCATGGCTTTTCCACCCCAAACCAGTTCCACAGAGTCCTCTATCCTTGACATAATTGGCTTAACTGGGTGTGGTAAGCCAACTATCTCCAGGTACAGAAAATATCTCTATTCACAACAACAGCAAAAATACACAAAAATACATAATTCCTATCATGATGAAAAGAACCCCCACATTCAACCTATCCCCAGATGGCTTGGATCTGAGCGCTCAATATATCCAAACAGCACACAGATCCCACAAACACAGTCACATCGCCATGGGATTTACGTTTAGCATGGGCTGATGAGAGGGGCCATAGTCATGAGGCAGGAGGCTGGCAATCAGGCTTCTCCATAACCCAGTGGTGAGTTTAGTTTCGCCACAATTAGAATTAGAGTAATTGATATAAATTCAAGACAGTTAGTGAAGAATTGGCCTCCCTTGCATCTATCTAACATACCCCTAGCTAGAGCATAGCGTGGCTAGATACTATGGAACCACAAAGCAGAATGAGCTTAAAAACAAATGCACAACATGTGCATATAATTTAAAGTGCAGTCGTTTTGACACACGTTTTGGCGCACCAGCACCTTTCTCAAGAGATCTGAAACTGGAAGGTCCGAGTCCACTCTTAAGTATTGTATAGCCCGCCCCCCTTTTGACGTCTCATATCCATTCCATCGTCGTGACGTCATCAGCCTACGAAGTAATGTAACATCACTCTGGGCTGTACTACACCTTTTAAATGGGAGATTGGTCTCATTATTCCTCTATTCCCATATATTTGATCAAAGGAAAACCCAGTTTCTATATAATGCATCCAAATAGTGTTATTAGGTCTCCCTAATCTTTTAATTTATCATAAAATGGGAGCAAGAGATCCCCATGGGTCACTTAGCCCAACATCTAATTGCCATCATTACTTAATGCTCAAAGATGATTACACCGTTTGTTTTTTTCAGAGTAATATATATATATATATTTCTGTTTGGCTGTTTAAAATAAATAATAAACTTTCTTACAATGAAGTGACAAAACAGAATAACTGCTGGGTCCCTTCTGAAACAAAACATGGTCAGCCTGATTTCTTTAAAGGGATACTGTAGTGCCAGGAATACGATGCGCGAGTGGGGGCTTTTAACCCCTTAAGGACCAAACTTCTGGAATAAAAGGGAATCATGACATGTCACACATGTCATGTGTCCTTAAGGGGTTAAACTAAAGGGGGGACCTATTGCCCCCCCCCCAGGCCCCCTCCCCTGAGCGGCAGGTGGGAGCCCTAACTATTAATAAGGGGGGGACCTAATGTCCTCCCCCCGGCCCCCACCCCTGAGCTGTGGGTGGGGGCCATAAAAAAAATTGGGGGGGACCTAATGTCCTCCCCCACAGCCCCCACCCCTGAGCGGTGGGTGGGGGCCATAAATAAACAGTGGGGGGGGGACGTAATGTCCTCCACCTGGCCCGCCGCCCCCCACCCCTGAGTGGTGGGTGGGGGCCATAAATAAAAATGTAACCCCCCCAGGTGACTAGGGGTCCCCAAACCCCTAGTCACCCCCCTCCCCCCAAAAAAATAACCCCTACCTACCCCCCTCATCCTAAAAATAATGAGGAGGGACCCTTATCTAAATACCTGTAAAAAAAAAAAATTTAAAATAGACTTACCATTTGATGTCTGGTAAATCCCCGCTTTACTCCTTCTGCACCTGGTGGCCTTGACAGAGGGGGAAGCTATAGTGCCAAGAAAACACGTTTGGTTTCCTGGCACTGAGGTTTTCTTTTAACGGCGGGGTGGCTTGGAGATTGGTGACTATACATCAACATTGCTTCATTAAGCCAAATTTGTTTTGATGCCTATGGTTTCCCTTAAAGGTGCCCATTAATACAAGCTTAAAAAACTAAATGGAACCATATTTATTGCTTGTGCAGACATAGCTAGAAGACTCCTAGCTACCATCTATTGGATTACATCTGTTAATAAAACAGCCAAAAATAGAGACTGGGCACTTCATACAACAATGGAAGCCACTGGATCGGTAGATCAATACGATCACTGGGGTAGAAAAAAGGCTGCCCAAGCTCTACTAAACCTAATAATTGTATTTAAAGCCAAAATGCTCCAACTACCTCCTTACCATGCTTTCTTCCAGACAGTTTAATATCTTTAACCTGGAGATTCCCAACAGCATAGGCTGCACCTGGGTGCTTTCAAGAAGAGAGAAAACCCCTGAAAACCTCTGCATCATCACAAGTAACCAGGGCAGGTAAGTTTTACTGTCATCATAGGAAAAAAGACTGAGAGGGACTATCCTTAATACCTTATTAATTAGTTACTTAAATATTATATTAATTTTCTGTCAGCTGAGAGAGGGGAACAAACCCAATAGTGATGCTGCCATGATTAACCAGGAAATTAAATTTTCGCACAATATCAGCTGAAACGTCTGGTGAACCGTGAGCTGAATTAAACACCCACCAGCTATACAATAAATCTGCTTAGCTTGGCATAGGACGTGATAATAAATCACAGTGAGTAGTCTGTCAAGCTTTTATTTAGTTTAACATTTAAAGTTTAAATCATACCCTTGTGTCATGCTTTAGTAACCTGCTTGACGTGCCGGTTTCACTGATTGTGCAGAGCTGTTTATTGACCCTCATGTTGAGGTGATGGATTTTTATCTTCCATTTCATTCTGATTGAAGTCTATATGTGTGAAGTGAAGCTTTTTTTGGTTTTATTAAAGCAGATCTTTCAATGTATATATATATATATATATGCACAGAGGAGGAAGCATGATTTAAGAGGACATAGGAAAGAGCAGCTTCTGCTGTCAGATTTGCACACGTAACCCTTGTATGAGCCACTTTTAGGGATGTGCCCCCTTTTCACTTTCTGCAATAGACCACACTGTGTTTGCAATTAGTATGTAACCCCCATGGTGAGAACTCCCATGGTGACAGTCCTTTTTGTTGTTAGAAATATGAGAAAATGGCCGCCCAATATATACTTTTGCTAATGGATATCACATACCTCCCCAGTGTCAATATTTAGCAGGGACAGTTATTATCCAAGATCCCAATCCTTTTTATTCAAGTAGCTCCATGTAACTGGGGTGTCTGAGTGTATAACAGAGCTCCACAGCAATAATACTCACAGTAATGTGCCTTTAAACTATAATAAATGTATTTAGAAATCGGTCTATGTAAATAAGGTACATCGTGGACTAGTGGACATATTTTAACCAAATTTTCAGGTATGGTCACAAATAAGTTCTTTATGCCATTTGAGAAAGCCTTTTCGGTGAAACGCGTAATGGTTATTTTAAATTGTGTATTTTAGATCAATTAAAGATTTTTGGTTACTTTACAGTGCCAATTCTCTTTTTATTGTATTTTAAAGCACTTCGACTATTTTTACTTTCTTGGCTTTTTATTATTGTTCCTGCACTTAAAGAAATCTTAGGTGTGGATCATACCACCAACGCTTTATTAAAAGAGCAGTATTTTCTGCTCTATACCTGTAAGTATTATTCTAGTTATTTTTACTTACTGTTATCAAATTGAGAGCACTTTTGTCGCCTCTTTATATTTCCCCTGGAGCTTCGGATGACCAGACGGCGCTGATAGACGCATTTCCTTTACACATCCCAGCAGCGGGGGTGATTATACTGTTGTACGCTCTTCACACCAGAGCTGGCCATAGCTCTTTTAAATGTGAGTTTTCTACCTTTTACTACTATTTTAACCTTTGGATTTTAAACGTATTGCACTACTAGCTGTTCCTGTATCTCTATCTTTCACATATGCAAATACCCTGAGACACTAGGCCAACCCCTACTGAAACAACTACTCATCTATATCCCATCAAGCATTGTTGCTCTAGTCAGACTCTTTTGGACTATTTTACGTTATTTAACTTTTCTCCATCTCTTTGTATGGTCACAAGTAGGATTAAACAATAGAAATAGAACCAAAGGAAGTTTCATACAAAGCAAGTTATAAGAGAGAACATGAGCAGGATACAGATTTTCTACCATTATATTGTTGCACATCAATATCTTTAGACAGGACACGTCAACTAGTTTTGACAAAGAGTCCACTATTTTCTTTGGCAGCCATGGTCCAATTAATCGATCCATTCTATAAACATCTTTGTGCCAGCCACCTTAAAAACACAAGCCAAAAAATATATTTTCTAAATATGCTTTTTTTTGGCAGTTCTGCCTTTGCACGTAGCAAAACTTTTAATCAATTTTCTTGCACAATTTTACTATTACATTTTATTTGCTCTAAAATATGTAGGTCTTTATATAATTTAATTGCATAACCCACTTTTCTTCCCCCACCCACGGTATGCCCTGGCAAGTCTGGGATCATACTTAACAGAAGCTGACAAAATAATGTAAAATGTCATTCATCATTATTATTCCTGTGTAGCTGCATGAAACAGCTGAGACCCAGGAGCACAGACAGACAGAGATTTCAAAAACAAAATCATATTTATAACCCGTATCTCTCAAGATTGGAAAAGGATGACAATTTCACTCAGAGCAACACAGACAATCGGCTCTATTTAAAAAGCATCCCTTGTAGTCAATGGTTAAAAGGTTACATGCATTGCAATGAGGATATTGAAAAAGGCAAGGGAATTCAGAATCCTCAGAGGGTCATGATAAGGCATGACAGGATAAGCCCTCAGAGGCTTTTTGTGTATTTAATGTGAGACTTGGCAAGTCTAAATTATATGTTGTGTAGTGCAATAGGATTTAAATGGAGAATGACAATCCCTTGATTGAAGTGTATATGCATAAAGGATGTCCCCTCAAACTGTCCGATTCTGAGAGGGGCTCATATTTTAACCATAATCTAGTCTTGGGATATATGTTCACCATAGCCAATGCCATTATAGAAACATGAGTTGACAGATGCCTCCTATCTCCACTATGTTGACACTGCCGCTTGAACCTCGTCTGTCTGCTATACAAGTTAATTCAGATATGCAGGGATTTCTATCTGTCATCACACACCATATAGTTGACACATATGCAAATAATGATTTGTGGTTCCCATTCAACCGTGACATTGTTGAATAACTTATTACAATTAAAAATCTATGGCGCTTTGTCCATTGTTTAAATCAAGCGTGTTCACGGGATAATTCAACGTGAATGTGCCATTTTATGCTAAAATAGCTGAATTGGCAAAAAAAGCTGGCTGAGAGATTTTTTTTCCCAGTTGGGTTATTTTGCCTTTATCTTTTAAATTCACTATGAATTCAAGGCAATTAAGTGAATAACCTTGGCAGGTGGGTTGGATGTTCTTAAAAACAGAATGCCTGTTTTTCTGGTTTTGCCACCAAACTGAAGTATATGAAGGTAAGACTTTTCCCATCCCATAAGAAAAATGTACTCTCTCAATCCCAACCTACTGCTGACACATTGATCATGGAGCTTAAAAAGGTGGAATTCCATTGCCTTTCTTATGTTAGAAGACAATATATTTCATGTAGATATATATTTTGTTATTTTCCTAAAACCAGATCTGGTATAGCAGGTAAACCATAATTGTATGACTGGTGCACTTAAAGTACTTAGGGTATTATTATTATTATTAGCATTAATATACCTTAAGCACATTTTGCAACATTTGTTTTTTAACTATTTAATACATATATCCCCAATGAAATCATGTAAGCATTTGTTGCTGCATTTTTAATTAAATGGATGGTATATCTTTAAACAGCTTACAAAAGCTGCAGATTGGCTTTCTGATGCCTTTGTAAGCCATCCCTTTCTTCACCAACCTAGACTTTCGGTGGCTATCCTATCTCAGAATTTCCAATGCAGCTCAATGAGAACTCTTTGCAAGGCAGGTGCTCTGAACAATTGCCTGCCTCTTGAGTTTACCTCCACTGAGCTAAACAACCAGGAAGTAACAGGACTGGTCGCTTGATTGACGGCCAATCGGTGTAATAAGGGTTCATTTATAAATGTACCAATTTCTATTGAAATCTGCCATTTTGTAAAATGAGAAAATAAACACTCTTCACACATAAATCACATCAGCTAGTGCTTTAGGTGTTTTGAGTGTCATTTTAATGTAAGGATAAGAGACAAACTACTACAAATCTTAAAGGAGCACTATAGGGTCAGAACCAGAAACATGTATTCCTGACCCTATAGTGTTAAAGCCACTATTTAGCCCTCTTGGCCCCCTTTGCCTACCTAAAGATAGTAAAATCTTACTTGTATTCAAGTCTGAAGCTGCTGCTTCTGTCTGAACTTCCTCTGACCTCTGACATCATCAGAAGTGGTGGCCTGATCCAATCACAATGCTTCCCCATAGGATTGGCTGAGACTGTCAAGGAGGCAGATCAGCACAATTCAAACACAACCCTGGCCAATCAGCATCTCCTCATAGAGATGAATTGAATCAATTAATCTCTATGACGAAACATTTTCAATCTCTCCCTTTCAATGAATCTCTATGACGAAAAATTTTCAATCTCTCCCTTTCCTCTGCCACATTTCCCCAACCCTTCAAACATGCAACTGTAACACCAATTCGGAAAAAGCCCAGCCTTGATCCCAACTCCCCATCCAACTACTGTCCTATCTTGCCACAGCCATTTGCCTCCGAGATCCTCGAGAGGGTTGTGTACACCAGACTGACTGACTTCCTCGAATCCAACTCTCTGCTTGACCCCCTTCAGTCTGGATTCCGCGCTGGTCATTCTGTCGAAATGGCTGTGACCAAAGTATCCAATGATTTAATTGCTGCTAAATCTTGCGGCCATTACTCTATCCAAATTCTCCTTGATCTTTCTGCTGCCTTTGACACTGTTGATCATCAACAGCTTCTCCACATTCTCCATAATTTTGGTCTACGGGATACTGCTATCTCCTGGTGCTCCTCCTACCTCTCCCAGCACTCTTTCAGTGGTTCTTTCTCTGACTCTGCCTCTTTCCCCCAACCACTCTCTTCCATTACCATTTCTATGCAGATGACACTCAAATCTACCGGTCCTCTCCTGATCTCTCTCCGCCCATCTTGACTCGTGTCTCTGACTGCCGCTCTGCGATTTCCAACTGGATGGCTGCTCACTTCCTTAAACTCAACCTGTCCAAAACAGAACTTCTGGTCTTTCCTCCCTCAAGTGTTAACACTCCCGTGTCTGTCTCCCTCCACGTCAACGGTGCTACCATCACCTCTACCCTCGCAGGCTGGCTGCCTGGGTGTTCTTTTTGACTGCAACCTCTCCTTCACTCCTCATGTCCAATCAATCGCCAAATCCTGCCGCTTCCATCTCAAAAACATAGTGCGCATCCGCCCCTATTTAACGCCAAATTTAACAAAATGCTGTTGTTCTCTCTCGCCTTGACTACTGCAATCCCCTTCTCAGTGGTCTTACATGTTCCCAGATTGCACCGCTGCAATGTATAATGAATGCGTTGGCCAGGCTCATTTTCCTGTCCGCTCGCAACTCCCCGCCTCCCCGCTCTGTCTGTTAGATAAAAGGCCAATTTAAAAGTCTGGTGCTTGCTTACAAGTGCCTACATAATGCTGCTCCAACCTACCTATCCTCCCTAATACACAAGTATGTCCCGTCGAGGCACCTACGCTCTGCCAAAGACCAACATATATCATCTGTCCGTACTCCCACCTCTAATGCTTGCCTTCAAGATTTCTCCAGGGCTGCACCTCCTCTGTGGAATTCCCTTCCCTTCTCCGTAAGACTTTCACCCAGTCTCCACTCATTCAAAAAATCATTGAAAACTCACTTCTTCAAGAAATTGTTAACAGGTTTTATCCCCCACTCCACATGACTCCTCTCCTGCAACTGTCAAAATTACCTACTAAGCCCTGAATGAATATATTTCTAACAACCTACTTCGTACCCCTACTTTTACCCTTTGTGTCACTATACCCAACTCCCTCTAGAATGTAAGCTCATTGAGCAGGGCCCTCCACCTCTCTGTTCCTGTACATCCAGTTGTCTGGTTAAAATTACATGTCTGTTAGTCCACCTATTGTACAGCACTATGGGATCTGATGGCGCTATATAAATAATAAAATAAAAATAATAATAATAATAGAGTAACGTGGGGGATAATATCAACACAGGAGTGTCCAAGAAAGCAGTACATTTGCAAGGTAGTATAGTGGACTGTGAAGCCACTAATTATGACACAGAATGGGTAGACAGCTTAAAGGGATACTACAGGTTTAAAATAACTTTACCTTAATTGCAGAATTTTGATGTATGAATAATACCCACTGCTCAATTCTCTGCCATTTAGGAGTTAAATCCCTTTTGTTTCTGTCCATGCAGCCATAGCCCCACCTCCCCTGCCTGTGGTTTCATGTTTAACTAGATGTTAACTTTCTTTAGAAGTTTTTATCTCCCTCTCTGTAAATTTAACTTTAATCACACACAGGAGGCTCTTACAAGGTCTAGCAAGCTATTAACAGAGCAGGAAACAAGAAATTCTAGTGTAAACAGGCTGTGCAATAGAGGAAGTTTAAACATTAGATGACTTTTCAGGAAGTGTTTTGGAAGGCTGTGTAGGTCACATGCAAGGGAAGTGACTAGGTCTGCATGAACAAAGAGATGTAACTCCTAAACGGCAGAGAATTGAGCAGTGAGTTGTTTTTGTGACTATAGTGTACATTTAAAAAAAAATAATAACCTAGACTAGGAGAAAGTCTGATAGGAAAAGAAAGTTGTCCCATGGAATGAGAATTGCTCTTTAGGAATCTTGTATGCAAGAATTAGTAGCATAAGTGAGAGCAGTACACAAGAGAAGGTTACTGGCAGAGCAGAACAGCCGAGGACAGGTGTACCTATGAATTAGAAGAAATGTATTGAGAGGTAAAGTTGTTAAGAGCTTCATAGTTAAGAGTGTTCGTATCTTGAATATAGAATTAGACAGGAAGACAACGTAACAATTGGCAAAGGAGTGAGGTATTAGAGGAGTGACAAGAAAGGAAAATAAACCTGGCAACATCATTAATTGTGGACCGTAGAGAAACAGTATGGGTTCTGGAGAGACCAATTAGGAGAGAACTGCAGTAATCGATCTAGGAAATTATAATAGCTGAACAAGCTCCTTAGCAGCAAATTATAAGTAAGGGACAAACAAGGGCAGTTTATTAAGGTGAAAATTATAAGATTTGGTACAGACTGGATATGGAAATAAGGTGAGGCCAGAATCAGAGATAATACTGAGCTTTCAAAGGTGGGCTAATGATTGTATCTTAACTCGTAAAGAGAATGATAGTGGATGATTAGTTTTATAAGGAGAGAAGACAGGAAGCTCAGTTTTGGAAAGATTTGAGTTTTAAAAAGCAGGAAGACGTCAGCTGGCGATGAAAGAAAGGCGGGTAAGACATGTCCTAGAAGAGTAAAAAGGAGGTATAGGCAGGGACGGATTAGCCGCGAGGCAAACAAGGCATTTGCCTTGGGCGGCACTTTCCAGAGGGGCGGCAAAAAAAAGCCACCCCCAAACGACCAGGCAAATGTCTGGCGGCTAACTGACAATCCAGGAGGGCAGGCGGTGATGGCGAGGGAACACTGATGAGTGAGCTGTCTCTACTCAGCTGAACAGGAGGATCAGTGCTCCCTCGTCACCTGCAGTCACCGGCCATGTGTTGGAGGTGGAACAATATATATTTTAAACTTCTAAAGGTGATATGCTCACTTTAAGAT
>OW240916.1:84884472-84916656 GCA_933207985.1 Pelobates cultripes | reverse complement strand
TAGAATAGATGCTTTGATGTCAAGAAATAGGGGAAGACAATAGATGCATATTTTGAGGCTCACACACATTGTGAAACCACACTAACAACGCAATGGGTCGCGCACAAGGTAGTCATGAGGGGAGAATTCATTAAGCTGGGAGCCAACACCAAAAGAGCAGCGGGCATAGAACAAACAAACCTCACTCGAGAAATTGCTGACACTGAAATTCGTCACAAATCAAACCCATCCAAGCAAAACCACACACGACTACAGACACTCAAGACCAAATTACGCGAGTTGCAACTACAAACGACAGAGAAACATATGCGATACCTGAAACAAACTCACTACACACTAGGGAATAAAGCAGGCAAACTTCTAGCCGGCCGCTTGAAACAAAAATACCTCCAATCCAAGATTCCCTACATAATTTCCAAACGAGGTGACAAGCTCTACAACCCCCAAGACATAATGAACACACTAGCGGAATACTATGCATCACTATACCAACTACACACAGACCCAGAAACACACCAACCTACCAAAGCAGAAATAGACTCTTTCCTGGAAAGAGTCTCCCTTCCCTGCATATCTCCAGACTTGGGCACATACCTAACCTGTCCCTTTACTGACGAAGAAATCAGGGAAGCCATCAAATCACTCCCTAAGCACAAATCCCCAGGCCCAGATGGCCTCTCCAATTACTACTACATTAAATTCATAGACCAGTTAGCTCCCCACCTCCTACGACTATTCAATGACATTAAACAGACTGGAAAAATGCCTCGAGAAATGCTGGAAGCTTTTATTGTCACATTACCCAAACCTAACAAACCTTCAAATCAGTGTGCCAACCTGAGACCAATATCTCTTCTTAATTCAGACACTAAATTATACGCTAAAATGTTAGCCACACAGGTCAAAGCGCTCTTCCCTACACTTATCTCCGCTGAGCAGGCGGGATTTGTGCCGGGTAGGCACCCGCCACTTTCTAGACCTCATTGACTGGGCAAACCAATCCTCTCAACAGGGCCTGGTGCTGGCGTTGGACGCCGAAAAGGCGTTTGACCGCTTGCACTGGGGATACATGGAACAAACTCTGGCCAAAATGGGGCTTCCACCAGCCTTCCTAAAAAGTATCATGGCCCTTTATCATTGCCCATCAGCAAAGGTCTTCAGTACCGGCTTCTTATCAGCACCCTTTACAATACATAATGGCACGCGCCAGGGTTGTGCGCTGTCACCACTCATCTTTATCCTATGTCTTGAACCCTTGACGAGACTTATAAATGATAACACACAAATTTGCGGACTGTCAACACCAAGGGGTATGCAGAAGTTGACTTTATTTGCCGACGACATACTCATGTTCATAACACGACCCATCAACTCCATCCCTGCACTTCTAGATCTTCTTAGAGAGTATGGAAGGGTTTCCTACTACAAGACGCAAGCACTACCAATCAATCTACCGCACCAAACGCAAACACAACTATCCTCTGATTACACCTCCATAGATCTCCATAGATGTATTGGCATATATGTGCTCAAGAAAGAAATGTATATAAAAAAATATAAGATGCACATTCAGAGTGAAGTACAAAAAAGTATTTAATAACTTACATCAAGATATAAAATCATCAGTGTAGTCCCTCTATGTCCCTCTATATATTTTTTTATATACATTTCTTTCTTGAGCACATATATGCCAATACATCTATGGAGATTTTAACTCAGACAGAGGATTTGGAATTCCTATTTTGAAAAGGAAAATATTCAAGGCTCGCAAACTTCAGCAAAAGTGTGAGTGGCCATTTGTGAATATAACTTCTACAATTTGTCGTCATACACAGTTATACGCTATGTTGTTTTATTTATGATTGGTTCAGCAGATCATCCCCCTTTTTTACGCATTGGGTGCATTCTGGACACAGATCCAAAACCTTATTTCAAGCACTGCAGGTCTCCTTGTTCAGTTGCGACCAGAACACTACCTGCTACACATGATTCCTGGACTTTCACCACACCCCCACAAGAAAGTACTGATAAACATACTCATGGTAGCGAAAATTCTACTAGCCCAAAACTGGAAAAGCCAAACAATACCAACCATGGCAACAATCATGGAAAGATTGGATGTCATAAGTTCCTACGAGAGGATAGCTAGCAGGGTACAGGGACAGGAAAGAAAGTACGTTAGAGAATGGGCAAGTTGGAACCTTAGGTCATGAGCCCCGCCCCTTGTAGAGCACCCAACTTAGACAATACTTATCACAAAGTTGACCCGCCGGACTGCAAAAATAACCGAGAAGGGAAGAAACCTGATAAATACGAGAACTCCAAGATGAAAGCCAAAATATTGGGAAGCAAGGCTGGGGACCCTAGGTCTCCCCCCCAAGTTACGGTTCCCCCCATCCCCCCCCGTGTTCCTACCCCTCCCCCCTATAAAAGGCCAACACACCACAGACAACATACAGGTCACTCCATGGTTTACAGTCAACAAACATCTAGGGGCAAATAATACGCCCATATTAGCATGTAAAAAGAGAACAAATGTACCACATGCTGAAAAATGTAACCAGTGAAAACACCGAACCATAATGATGGCATCTATACCTGTAATGTAATAAAATGCATACCTGGTGAAATTACTTGACTGTAATGTAATATGTTTTCATGCTGTTGGCGAAATAAAGACTACATATGAAAAAAAAAAAAAGAAATAGGGGAAGAAATTTAGCAACCAAATATCCTGACTGTTAAATATGAAACATGAATTAGAATAGAGTAATGTGCAGGTCAGAGACCAGCATTCGTAGTGTAGATACAGTGTTATCTGCTTCTCCAATAATTAGCATTATTATTATTATTATTATGATGATATTTATAGAGCTCCGTCAAATTCCGCAGCGCTTTACAATGGGTGGACGAACAGACATGTAATTGTAACCAGATAAGTTGGACACACAGGAACAGAGGGGTTTAGGGCCCTGCTCAATGAGCTTACATGCTAGAGAGAGTGGGGTAAAATGACACAAAAAGGTAAGGATAGTATTTGACTAGTGACAGTTGTAGAAGAGGAATCAGTCAGGAGCTATTAACAGTTTAATTGATACGCTTTTTTGAAGAAGTGGGTTTTTAAAGATTTTTTGAAGGAGTGGAGACTGGGTGAGCATCTAACGGAGGAGGGAAGTGAGTTCCACAGGAACGGTGCAGCCCTCGAGAAATCTTGAAGGCGAGCATCAGAGGTGGGAGTACGGACAGAAGGTAGACGTAAGTCTTCCGCAGATCGTAAGGGCCTAGACGGGACATACTTGTGTATAAGGGAAGATAGAGAGATGGGAGCAGCATTATAAAGATATTTGAAGGCAAGAACCAGAATTTTAAATTGAGCTTTATATTTTATAGGAAGCCAATGTAGGGACTGACAGAAGGGTGAGGCATGGGAGGTGCGGGCGGACAGGAAGATGAGCCTTGCCACCGCATTCATTATGGACTGTAACGGCGCAAGTTGGGAGCACGTAAGACCACTGAGAAGCGGATTACAGTAGTCAAGGCGAGAAAGGACAGTGGAATGGACCAACACCTTAGTCGCATCTGGAGTTAAGTAGGGGCGGATGCACGCAATGTTTTTGAGATAGAAATGACAGGATTTGGCGATAGATTGAACATGAGGCTTGAAGGAGAGGTCGGAGTCAAAGAGAACACCTAGGCAGCGAACCTGCATGGTGGAGCTGATGGTAGCACCGTTGACTTGGAGGGAGACAGACAAAGGAGTAACAACACTTGAGGGAGGAAAGACCAGAATTTCAGTTTTGGTCAAGTTTAAGGAAGTGGACAGCCATCCAGTTAGAAACAGCAGAGAGACAGTCAGAGACACTAGTCAAGAGCGACGGGGAGAGATCAGGAGAGGACAGGTAGATTTGCGTGTCATCTGCATAGAAATGATATTGGAAGCCAAAGGAGCTAATGAGTTTACCAAGGGAGGCAGTATAGATAGAGAACAGTAGGGGACCAAGGACTAAACCTTGGAGGACACCAACAGAGGCAGAGCCAGAGAAAGAAACACTGAAAGAGAGCTGGGAGAGGTAGGAGGAGCAATAGGAGAGAGCAATATCTTGTAGACCGATATTGCAGAGGATGAGAAGAAGCTGTTGATGATCAACAGTGTCAAAAGCTGCAGACAGGTCAAGGAGAATTAGGATAGAGTTATGACCATGAGATTTTGCAGCGAGTAGATCATTGGATACTTTGGTCAGTGCCGTTTCCACAGAGTGCTTAGCGCGGAAACCAGACTGAAGCGGGTCTAGCAGAGAGTTGGACTCGAGGAAGTCTGTCAATCTCGCATACACAATTTTTTCAAGGATCTTGGATGCAAAAAGCAGTAGCGAGATAGGACGATAGTTGGATGGGGAGTTAGGGTCAAGATTGGGCTTCTTTAGAATTGGGGTTACAGTTGCATGTTTGAAAGGCAATGGAAATATACCAGAGAAGAGAGAGAGAGATTGAGAATTTTAGTGAGAGGTGGAGAAAGAGAAGAAGACAGAGTACAGATGAGATGTGAGGGAATTGGATCTAGGGAGCAGGTGGTGGGGCAGGAGGACTGGAGCAGAGCTGAAACCTCTTCCAATGTAGCGGGTGCGAATGAACATAGAACTGCAGAGGGAGTGAAGTTAGGGGAAGTATTGTGAGGGGAAGAAGAAAGATGAGAGATCTCTTCTCTGATTGTAGAGATCTTGTCAGTGAAGTGAGTTGCAAAGTCTGAGGCGGTCAAGTTAGTAGGTGGAGGAGGAACAGCTAGGCGAAGAAGAGAGTTAAATGTGTGAAATAGTCGTTTGGGTTCGCGGGAGAGTGTGGTTATGAGGGTATTGAAGTAATTAACTTGTGCAGAGGAAAGAGCCAAGCTGTATGAGCTCAACATAAATTTATAGTGGAGAAAGTCAGACGCACAGTGAGACTTTCTCCAACAGCATTCAGCAGTTCTGGAGCATTTTTAGATGTATTGAGTGAGCTTGGTGTGCCAGGGTTGTTGTTGGGGGGCCTGCGGCGTTTAAATGTACAAGGTGCCATGATGTCTAGTTGAGAGGAGAGGGTGGAATTGTAGAAGGAGGTTGCAGAACTAAGACAGGTGAGGTTTGAGATAGGTAAGAGGAGAGTTTGGAGATTAGTGGAGAAATGCTCTACATAGGCAATACGAAAAAAAAAAAATAACTTTGGCCTTAAGTTTTCTTTAGACAGAAACCTGTGTGTGCTTGTTTTTAGATATTTCTATACCTTTGCCATTAAATACCATTTAGACTCCATCAGAGATTAAGAACAATATATGGGCAGAATGATTTATATTCAGACAGTGTGTCTGTCATAGTGCACACAAGGTAATCTCCTTTTAAAGAACATTAAACTCCATTTATACATTGTGCTAGCAGAAATGTATAGTTTTCAATTTAAAGCTCTTAAAAATGATGGCTCCTACCCCATCTGTCAATCAAATTATCTGCATTACACCTGTCTGCCACACAGCATCTGATTCCAAGGAGTGGGTGACAGGGAAACAAGAGAACAAGAGGACTCTTCCAAGTGATTCTCTTGATTGAGATCACTGTACTACCCCCAGCAAGTATTACTCACTGATGCCACTGTGCTGGCAATGAGGCCAGCATATCGTCGCCATGGCAAAACTCTGAAACATGCCCCTAAACCGGCCGGAAGGAGCTGTCAGCACCCAGTGTTAGTGCAGACAAGTATACTCCCCCACCGTACCACCATGAATAAGGATTCGCCGCTCCCTGGTAAAAGGTCAAGTTCAGGGAGGAGGTAGTAAACACTTTTTTAATGTATATATTTTTATTACATTTATTAAATTATCTCCACACTAATGCCCCATCTCTCATCACAGCTCCTACCCCAATCTTCTGCTCCTATCCCCCAGCACAGCCCCTATCACCCAACCATCTTTACACACTAATGCCCCTATAACCTCCCCACCTACAGCAGCTCATGTTAGCCCTGCACCCACTACATCTCCCAACCCCTTGCCTCCACTTCAGCCCATGCTACCCACTATATTCCCCATTGTCCTCTGCACCCACTATAGCCCCTATACCCCTTGAATCCACCACAGCCCCAATTACACACTGCACTCACAATGGCCCCTATACCCCTGCACCCACTACAGTTAGAGCCGGTACAATAATTTTTGGCTACACAGGTGAAGATGCATTTTGCTGCTCTCCCTCCCCAAAAATGCATATTCACCTGTGTGTCCCTTAACCCTTTTCTTGAATTTCTTATCCCCTTTGTGTTTCCTATCCTCTCTTTTGTATGTCTTAAACCCATTAGTATTGGGGTACATCCAAACTTTGGGGAATTTCCGTTACGTTTTAATTGTGTTTACTGGTTATCTGAGGGGAGGAGATGTACAGTATGTATATTGTTAGGATTGGATGTATGGCTAATTATATGGGAGGCTCCCTTGCATGGGCAGAATTCCATAAAAAGAGCATGCCTGTCAATAAACCTTCAGTTCATCTTTGTACCCTTCTTCTGACTACGTATGCTGTTTGGGAGTTCGTGTCTCTTACTGTGGGAATTATCCAGAGACACTATTGGATTTACAATTGGGATTCGTCTACCACAACTACCGAACGAACGGCTATATTCACTGGGCTCTGGCGGTTCGGGAGGAAACTACCAATTAAGGTTTAAATGCACTTGGTTTCCTTACAACTGGTGGCAAGCGGCGGGATTCGAATCCCGAACGGACGTTTTAAAGCAAGCAAAGGAATGAATGGCTCAGCAGTACCAACAGCTTAAGAGAACCACGCTCAAGGATTTACTGGAAGCTCGAGGCGTAATAGCAAGCAACAAAACAAAAGCCACGTTAATTGCAGAGCTGTTACAGGGCGACAGAACCAGCACTACAGAAATGGAGCGTGAGGAAGAAACTGAGATGCAGAAAGACATCAGGTGGATGTTCAGTTTATTGGGACCTAACCCAGCAACAGAGGCGGTTCTGCAGGTCATGGCACAAGCCAGGCAATCACAGAAGGAGCGAGATGACCGTGACAGACTGCTACAGGGGGATTTGCTGCACTCCCCGGGAAGTACAAATGACATGCCGAAAAAGGTAAATTATGCTGCATTTAAAAGCTTTAATGACAATGAGATGGAGATTGATAGTTATCTGCAGGACTTTGAAAGGCAATGTGCACTGGAGGGATTAGACTCCACCAAATGGGCTGCAGTACTGAGCAGCAAGTTGTCAGGCAGAGCATCAGAGGCGGCACGAGCAGTACCTGATGAGGATATTCATAATTATGGGAAAATAAAAGACATTTTGTTGGCTAGATATGCGGTTACCCCTGAGGCATACAGGAAGAAATTCAGGGAACTGAGGAAAACAGGGAGTGATACCCATACTGAATGGGCATTCCGGCTGCACAGGGCAGCCCGAAATTGGATGAAGGGCTGCCAAGCAACCACTCTGGAGGATGCGTTACAACTCCTCCTATTAGAACAATTTTTTAACCATACCGCAGAGGATATCAAGGACTGGGTTAAAGACAGGAAGCCTAAAACTGTGGAGGAGGCAGCAAGACTGGCAGATGAATACCAGGATAACCGGAGGCGAGAACAAGGGGTGAGCCGACCGGCGTTTAAACAGCCTTATTCAGCCCCAACCACGGCCGCACCACCTAGAGCCCCCCTGAGTAACCCGCCCCACAACCCAGCAGCAGCACCCCGACAACCTGCAGTGTGTCACTACTGCAAACAACCAGGACACTTTAAAAACCAGTGCCCACGTTTAAACCGGGGAAGCTGGGAAAGGCAACCTCCACAGTCACAACCCAGGGCCGCTGCTCATTGTGTACAGCAGGAGAGTACATCATGGGTACCTCCCCACGAGGAACAATGGAACAATGGGAACGAAGTTAACCCTGTGCAAGCCGGGGGTGACAACCGGGACCACCACCGTCAATGAATTACGGTAGACGTGGTGGGGGCCCGCGCCTTAAGAGACTCTGGGGCCACGTTAACTGTGGTTCAACCTCACATTGTCAAGGCCCAAACTCACACGGGCCGCACTGTGGCAGTAAGGGTAGCCGGGGGTGCCATCCACAAATTACCTACGGCTAAAGTTCTTGTGGATTGGGGCTCGGGATCTAAACAACTAGAGGTTGGCATTATGCAGGAGCTACCAGCCGAAGTACTGTTGGGAAATGATGTGGGCTGTTTAACTTCCCAGCTAGCCCGAGACACCGCATCCGAAGCCTATCCGGTTACCACCCGAGCTCAAGCCAGACTGGAAGCACCGCTGCACTCTGAGGAAACCCAGGTAGGAGTTGAAATCCCCCCTTTACCCGACCCCCCTCCCTCATTCTGGGATACTCCCCAGGGGTTTGAGCAGGAACAACGGACTGACCCCACTCTAGACGGGTATAGAAAAGCAGTAGGGAACAATAGGGGCGACAACCCCCACGAAAAGTTTGAGTGGCACAAGGGACTGTTGTATAGGGTGACGGATGGGGCGGGACACGGAACCGCCCAGGTTACGAAAAAGCAGCTAGTAGTGCCCCGCAAGTTTCGGGCTGAGTTACTAAGAATCAGTCATGATATCCCCCTAGCCGGACATTTAGGGGTTAAGAAAACTAGAGACTGCCTGACCCAAACCTTCTTCTGGCCCAGGGTCACTCAAGACCTCAAATACTATTGCAGGACCTGTGACGTTTGCCAGAAAATAGGGAAACGGGGTGACCACCAAAAAGCGAAGCTTCACCCATTACCCATCATAGAGGAGCCGTTCCACTGGGTAGCGGTAGATTTAATAGGACCCCTCAGTCGGCCCAGTCAGTCTGGTAAAATGTTCATACTCACTGTAGTGGACTATGCCACTCGGTACCCCGAAGCCGTGGCCCTCCCCAATATAGAGGCCGAAACGGTAGCCGAGGCCCTGGTCAAAATATTCTCCCGGGTAGGTTTTCCCCAGGAGATCCTATCCGACAGAGGGACTCAGTTCACAGCTCTCCTGACACAACAGCTGTGGCAGAGCTGTGGAGTGAAAGCCCTCTTTAGCGCCCCATATCACCCTCAGACTAACGGTCTCTGTGAACGTTTTAATGGCACGCTCAAGCAAATGCTAAAAATGTTCGCAGAGTCCTGCAGGAACTGGGAGAAGTATCTTTCCCATCTTCTGTTTGCCTATCGTGAGGTGCCCCAGGCATCCACGGGGTTTTCCCCCTTCGAACTCCTGTTCGGGAGAAAAGTTCGGGGCCCCCTGGATCTCGTACGGGAGCACTGGGAGGGCAACACGGATGATGGGGGAATCCCTATAGTCCAGTACGTACTGGAATTCCGCGACCGGCTGCGGACTCTCACCGAATCAGTTCGGGAGAACCTGCAGGCGGCCCAGGACTGCCAAAAGAAGTGCTACGACAGGGGTGCCCGAGACAGAGTCTTAGACTTGGGCAAAAAAGTGTTAGCGTTGAGACCCGCCAAGAAGGATAAGCTCCAGGCGGCCTGGCAGGGACCCTTTAAGGTGGTGGAGCGAATAAGCGATACCACCTACATTGTAAGCAAATGTTCAGATGAGAGACTGACCAAAGTCTTCCATGTAAACATGCTGAAGCCTTACTACGAACGGACGGAAGATGTCGGCGCCGTATGCGCCACTTCTTCCGAAGATAGTGAGGGACTTCCACTCCCCGATCTGTTAGACCCCTCACCCTGCAGTATTGACCAGGTCAGCCTTGGTCAGAACCTACAACCTCTAGAGCGACAGGAAGCGTCCGGCCTGCTCCGGGAATACCAGATCATGTTTTCTGCCATCCCAGGCTATACCTCCGCTGCGGTACACCGGGTAGATACCCAGGGAGAGACGCCACTACGGCAACAACCGCATTTCCGAGGCCGTGCGTGAGAGCATGCTGGCAGAGATTACCGACATGCTCAAGTTAGGGGTAATAGAACCCTTTCAAAGCCCTTGGGCCTCTCCGGTGGTACTAGTACCGAAGTGTGACAGCACCACACGCTTCTGTGTAGACTACCGGAGGCTCAACGACCGCACCATAACAGATGCATATCCCATTCCCAGAATAAATGAGTTACTGGACTGTATGGCTGGAGGTAATTACTTGACCACTCTGGATTTGTGCAAAGGGCACTGGCAGATCCCCTTGGAGTCTACAGCCATCCCCAAGTCAGCATTCGTCACTCCCTTCGGGCTTTAACAATTCAAGGTTATGCCCTTTGGGATGAAGAATGTCCCAGCTACGTTTCAGCGGATGGCTGACAGGCTCCTGGAGGGACTCCAGGACTTCGCATGTGCGTATTTAGATGATATTGCTGTCTACAGCCGCACATGGGGAGACCACCTAGGCCACGTGTCCGGGGTGCTCGAGAGAATTCACCAAGCAGGGCTTACGTTAAAACCGGACAAATGTCACGTTGGTATGGTGGAGATACAGTACCTCGGCCACAGGGTAGGGTCAGGTAAACAGCGGCCTGAGCCTGCCAAAATAGAGGCCATAGCTAATTGGCCCCAACCTCGGACTAAGACCCAGGTCTTAGCCTTCCTAGGAACAGCCGGTTATTACCGGAAATTTGTCCCCGACTATAGCGCCCTGGCCAAACCCCTCACTGACCTCACCAAAAAGGCCCTTTCCAAACAGGTTACCTGGACCCCAGAGTGCGCGGCAGCCTTCCAGAAACTGAAAGCAGCATTGAGTGAGGCTCCTGTTGGCAGCACCCGACTACTCTAAACAATTTCTTGTCCAAACAGATGCCTCCATGTTTGGGCTGGGAGCCGTGTTAAGCCAGGTGGGAGACGACGGCATGGAACACCAGGTGGCCTATCTAAGCCGTAAACTGTTGCCCCGGGAGGTCAGCTATGCCACCGTGGAGAAGGAGTGCCTAGCCCTGGTGTGGGCCCTTAAGAAACTCCAACCTTATTTGTACGGCCGGCCGTTTACTCTGATGACCGACCACAACCCATTGGTGTGGTTAAACCGGGTGGCTGGCAACAACCCTAGACTTTTACGGTGGAGCCTAGCCCTTCAACCGTACAACTTCATCATGCAATATCGTCCGGGCAAACAAAATGGTAATGCAGACGGTTTGTCCCGCCAAACGGAATTGAATGCTTAACCTGGACTGTTTCTTTGTTTTCCCTCGGACATCCCCAAGCCAACCCGTCAGGGTCTTGGCGGGTATGCCGACCTATGGACTTATAGGGGAGCAGTGTGAAGAAATGCCCCTCTTATACTGTAAATGGACTCCTTGTATTCGTTTGTTTAATAGCAATGTTCCCTATGGCATTCGGTAGGTAAAACTACCGAATGCAGACCACCCTGTTACCCATTATACAGACTGTACCCCCTTGCTGGCTGGATTACATTCAACAGAAGTTCTGCACGAACGGCATGTCTCGCCGCCATTTCGGGACCTCCACGTGTTCGCGGCCATTTTAGCTCCCGAACAGCGGTGTTTGCCGTTGAATGTCTGGAACTGAAAACGGACACTCAAACAGGCGAACACCGCAAAGCCTCCATCCCTTCGGTAAACCCCCTTCCAAACTACCGAGCGACCGGGCGTTCGGTAGAAAGACTTACTAATGAATGGGGAATCAAGCGAACCAAGGATGGTAGCTGGATGGCTGGCCGTTCGGGAGGTTTTTCATGCGACCTAAGACCGACTGCAGGGCCAGAATTCATGGAACTGTTTTCGGCTAATTTGCCCGTGCAGTTGGTCAAAATTTCTAAGTCCCATATCTCCGGAACGGCTGAACCGAACGAACTGATTTTTTTTATATGTTGGTCCCCCAGACAATAGCTATCTGGGGACACCAAAGTCCTCCAAACTTTGGGGGATTTCTGTTACGTTTTAATTGTGTTTACTGGTTATCTGAGGGGAGGAGATGTACAGTATGTATATTGTTAGGATTGGATGTATGGCTAATTATATGGGAGGCTCCCTTGCATGGGCAGAATTCCATAAAAAGAGTATGCCTGTCAATAAACCTTCAGTTCATCTTTGTACCCTTCTTCTGACTACGTATGCTGTTTGGGAGTTCGTGTGTCTTACTGTGGGAATTATCCAGGGACACTATTGGATTTACAATTGGGATTCGTCTACCACAACTACTGAACGGAGGGCTATATTCACTGGGCTCTGGCGGTTCTGGAGGAAACTACCGATTAAGGTTTAAATGCACTTGGTTTCCTTACAGTGTGCTCCCCTCCCGCCAGTCAGCTGGATCCTGCGCCCACCAGGCCGGTGCGCTCTAAGTAGGACGTCTGTGCCACCTTATGGTAGCACTGGCCCTGTTACCTCTGCAGCTACTACAATCTCTTACCTTCCCTGCACCCACTACAGTCCCCATCCCTCAACAGTAATCCTTAAAGCCCCATACACCCCAAGGACTTACCACAGTCTCTGTTACCCCTGCATCCACTCCAGTCTATAACCCTCTCCAGCATTCACTACAGTCTCTATCCCTCCCCTGCACTCATTACAGCCCCAATCCCTCTACTGCACTCATTTCAGCCCCAATCCCTCTCCTACAACTACTACAGCCTCTATACCCCTGCAAACAATACTAATATAATTTAGTGGTAGAAATTATTAGTGCCAGCCCAGTTTTGATTGTGGTATCGTTTGTGCCCCCCTCCCCGTGTACTGTTCCTAGAGTCTCCACCTTTGCCAGCACAGAGAATGTCAGCATGTCTTCAGCAAAGAGGATGGCCCTTCTTGGTTAAGTATTTCAAAGCAGTGCCAGACACAGCATTGTTGGTTTTAAAGCACTGTAACACCAACGTACCTCTGAGAATGGTGACGCTGGAGTAAGGGGCTGCAGGTAAGATATAGCATTTCTTAAAGCACATTTAATATAGGATTTATCAATTGAGAAATCATGTATTTACTGTCTTGAGAGCTGTTAATTGTTAAAGTGAACCAGTGATGACAGATTCCCTTTAAGTTATGGAGCAACTGGATTGGTTTAAAGGTTCTTGTATTTATAAATGGTACGCAACTCCACTTCGTTGAAATTCGGTGAAAGAGTGAAGCACTTTAAGCCACAAGCACATTCATGTTCCCTGCCACCTCTTTACAACTAAATAATGAATGGTAATAACCCTCTACTGACTTTATTCCTTATCATTCCTAGTTATTATTCAAGATTTTAAAGTATTAATAACCCACACACTGTCTTTTTATTATCTGTTATAAAATCATACCATCATTTTCCATTGTTATCAACTTAATCATTGTCATGACCATCTAACCTAATAATTAGCCATGAATTAGATAGTGGACAAGTCTGCCTGTTCACCCAACATCATAAGCTTTTCATTATGAAATGGAATTTAGCATATTTACACACAAATATGGAAGGGCAAAAATAGCAAATTTAAACCTACAAAGCAAAACATTAAAACTAGAATTAAAGCTATAAGTTAAGAATCTGAAATGTAGTTTAAAGGAGAACTCTAATGTTAGGAATACAAATGTGTATTCCTAGTGCTATAGTTCCCTGTTTAGCTATCTGATCCCCACCTGCAGGGAGTAAAAAGATATATATTTTTTCTCACACAGCGCCGGTCTCCGCAGGTATTTCTTGCTTGTTTGGATGAGTTCATTGTCATGCGCTAGTCAGGAGGTCTATATGAGCCCATCTAATAGAAATAGCAAAGTTTTATTCTGCTATTTCATTAGAAGAGCCTCTGATGGCTGTCTGAGTGACAACCACTATAGGCTGATCATTTGTGGCACTTGATATTGTTTTGCTGTCGGCCATTTTGCTATTTAAACCCTGCAATATTTACAGCTGCAGGGTTTAAACAGGGGGAGAAGACAGCCAGACAGGTGCTTATAGTGTCCCTTTAAGTGTGAATTGCCCACAATCACAACATTGGACTCCCTTTGCCCACTCCAATGGATACTGAAATATGGTATATTCAAAAACACTTTTTTAAAACTTTTTAAGATAAATCTTTTTTGAAAATCTAGTCCAGTGGCTTGTTACATTTGTCCTCACCACCTCCATACATCTCATTTTTACTCTGACTATTTAATTACTTTTTAATGGACTTCACATACATCCTGCACTGGAGGTAAACACAGTTTAAAACTATGAATGGTACCCCTCCATCTATCTGAATAGTTCTTTGTGATTTTCCTCCTTGTTTTTTCCTTCTTCTTTATTCTTTTCCTCCTATTATTGCAAACCTACTGTTTAATTGAATATATTGTGTATAAAATACAATATTTTATGAAAAACTTCCATTTTAAAAACTATAATGGCAAGTGTATGTTGAGCCTGCGCAAGTAGCTGTGGTGTAAAACACCTGCTGGCTCTGGAGGTTCAGAGGCCAAGAGTCCCTGCCCATTAAACAGAGCGCAGCCAGTAAGAGCTGTACTTGAGCCAGTTCTAAAAAAACTTGCTCTGTAGTTTATGCATCACTACAGAGAGCAGTGAGGGAGCTGTGTTTAGAACCAACCCCAGTATAGCTCCCTTATTCCACCAGACACCAGGGAAGTAACAGACTGGAAGAAGAATGGTATGAAAGAAAAGAGAACAGTTTGACAACTTACCTGCATCCCTTGAGAATCCGGTCAACTCCACTGAGCTAAGCAGTGACATGCAGTGTCGCTCTTATTGGCTGAGAGTATCAGCTGGGCATTCACAGCCAATGAGGAAGGCCCTGTATTGGACCTGCTTAGGTCAGTGAAGACATCTGGCTTGCTTCTCCTGCAGAAAAAGACAACAACAAGGGCACCAGAGGCACCTTGAAAAACTGTTCTTAAACAGTTTGATACATTAATCGGGGAGGGTGCCGGCGCACTCCTGACAACATATCCACTTCAGCATGCTGTCGTGGTTATGGCGCCTAATGTGTTGTTTTGGGAGCAATATTCAATTCCTTTGTAATTCAATGTCTTGATGCCAACTTTTTATTTGCACTCCACCGGATTTGCGCTGTCTGAATCCAGTGAGGTCCTTCTTTAGAGTTAGCCTACCTATATACCTTACTTATTCCTGTTGACAATGTGCCATGAAAAACGGAAGTAATGTAACAATGGAAAGATAAAAGTGAGGGAATGGGTTTAGGCACTTGTGATGAAATGCCTTTTGTCACTGGATTGTTAGGTGACAAGCTGCCCTTTACCCCCGGCTGTTGGAGGAGCCTGATTGCCAGCCTCCTTCCTCATGACTATGGCCCTGGGGCGTAGTGCCATTTAAAAAGACTATTTGGGGCTTATTGGCTTCTAAAGACTGTTTCTGCCCATTTGAATCCATGGGAAGGTGTGTCTTTTCCCCTCCCCCGTTTCCTGTCTATTGTTCTCCAGCAGGGCGTTGTCCCAGGCACACTGCCAAACCAGTTGGAACTGACTGCTTTTGTCCCTCCTTGGTTTCTCAACAGCCCTTGCTATGCTTTACCCCATGGAAAATTTACTCTGTTCATGGGATCTGAGCGCTGTTCACCTAGATTGGACGCTCAGATTCGAGCTATCTGGGGATAGGTTAAATGTGGGGGTTCTGTGTAATATAATAAGAATTATGTATTTTTATGTACTTTTACGTATTTTTGCTGTTAGTGTAAAATGTAGATATTTTTTGTACCTGGAGATAATTAAGTTTACTGCAGTGCCTTAAGCCAATTATCTCCAGGATGGAGAGGAGGGATTTCATTGTGTATGTGCGAGTGTTATTATGTTAATTAGTGTTCCCATTGGTTTGTGTCCCTTTTGTCACAGTTTACCACCAGGTCCAGGGGGTGTGCCTCTGGCCTGAAAATGTGTATATAAGGAGTAATAAACGCTCGTTGGAGTGAGATCATCTTGTACCTTCATGAAGTTTCGGCTCATGTTTGGGGGATTGGAGAAACTACACTCTGGGGATTGCTATAATCACTATACTCCCCAGGGTATAATCACTAAGCACTGCTAAGAGCTTGTTCCTGTTCCTGCTCTCTGGAATTCGGAGAGAGGTCGACCTGCTGGAAGCTGGACCCTGGTCCTGGCTCCAGAGTGGGTGAAGACAGCGAGATCCCAACCAAGCTGCGGCGGTTCGTGGGGTCTGCAGTGGTTATGGTGTCAGGCAGAGTTCTTGGAGTCCTCGGAAAGCACTAGGAGCATCCGTCGGCGGAAGGTACCCGGTCGGGGTGCCAGCGGTTCCGTTACATTGGTGGTAGCGGTGGGATGGCGTCCTAGTGCGAGGAGAAGCAGCGCAGAGGCACCGGTAACGTTTGGAATTACAAATTGAGGGCAACACTAGTATTCGTACAGCGCCCCTGGTCACAGCAAACATGACCTATCGCTTTGAGAGTGCTTGGAGTCCTCGGAAAGCACTAGGAGCATCCGTCGGCGGAAGGTACCCGGTCGGGGTGCCAGCAGTTCCGTTAACTAATGAATAATTGTTATAAATTAAAAAGAGTGGCAAATCCTGCCACCTGTGGAAGAAGAATTTAAAGTACAGTCACCTTTGAGAATTGTCTATTCCTATTAGCTTCCACAATTGACACATACTGTATGTAGAATATTAAGGGCCTATGCCAATTCAGTAAAGACTTTAAAGGTAAGTGGCCGAAAAAAATACACGTATAGAACAAGAAGCAAATCATTCAAAGAAAGAGAATAAGGCTACCCTTTTCATCCTGTTAAAAATGTCTACGCATGGAATAAGTAAACACTTCATCGTCAGTCTAAGGAACATCAATTAAAAACTGTTTAATAATCACTGTAACTTTAAAATTGTCTCTCTATATCCAATAAATGTAAATGTTATTTTTGGGGGGTTTGTTTTGTTTTTTTGTTACATACTTTGTGAACTTGTGGACATCAAACATGCATTTCCATACCTTTGGTATACTGAGATCCAAATATGGTATACTTACTCACTGTGACGAAGTGCCCTTCGCCACTTGTGCCTGGAGAGGACTGCTTGCCCGCCTCTTGCCCTGTGACTATGGCCCCTGGGATGTATTGCCCTTTAAAGACATGACTTGGGCATAAGGGATTTGTGTTGTGCTGCTGCTGGCCCTTTAAGAACCATCTGGGGACATACTGTGGAGTTACTGGGTGGCCACCATTTCCTGTATCAGAAGCACATGGTGAGAACAATGGATGGCGGCCATTTTAACTCACAGACACTGTTTGGACTTTTCAACACGGTGCCATCTCGCCAGTATTTGTTGCACAGAGACATCGTGCGGTGGTTTTGGACTATACAGCAGGGGACACATTATACAGTGATTGTTTTTCATTTAGCCTGTATATGTTCTGCAGAATCTGCATTAAACTGTATTTTCCAAAGTACTGAACGGATCTGGGTGAATTTTGGATATGTGGTTCACCCAGATCCCCCGGTTCCAAGGATATACTTTTTATGGGGTTATTGCATGTTTTGGGGTCCCTGTGTGTTTTATGAAACTGTATAATTTCTGGCCAGCAGATAATTGAGCTTTGTGTATTGTAGAAACTCAATTATCTAGCCTGGCCCAGAGGAGGAGTTTTGTGTTGCATAAATTGTGAGTTCTGTGTGCCAGTAAATCAGTCTTGTTCCAGCATTAAGCCTTGGCTCATGTTTGGGGGAAGGGATACCTACACTCTGGGGATTGCTATAATCACTTACTCCCCAGAGGAAGCTCTTGCAATAGCTTGATTTGTTCCTGTTCCTGCTCTCTGGGGAAAGAGAGGTTCACCCACTGGAAGCTGGATCCTGGCCTTGGGTCTAGGGTGGGTGGAAACAGCAGAGACCCCGGCGCAGTTGCATCGCTGGAAGTGGGGTCTGCAGTGCTGATGGTGTCGGTTGGAGTGCTTGGAGTCCTCAGCGAGCGCTAGGAGCATCGATTGGCGGAGGTACTCAGTCGGAGTGCCAGCGTTCCATCACACTCACCATCTCCCAGATTCACAAATTTATCCTTAGGCATCAGTGCAATGCATACATAAGTCTGCTCATGACTACAGGTGCATCTAAGAAGCAGAAAACTCAGAATTTCTAATTTTATGTTAATCGGAAATAGCTTTACACTTTTTTTGCATATTTGTGTTAATGTAAAATTCTTGCTTTTACTCCACACAGTGTGTGAGCCATCCAATTCTTCCTGCGTGCGGTGTGTGTGATGTATTTTTGAATGGTATTTATCTAATAAACACACAATTTAATGATTGTCAGCTTGCTCTTTAGTTCATTTTTAGATCACATTTATTTTGTTCAGGATATCTTATGTCATCCAGTTAATCTCTGAGGAATTAATTTAATGCCTCGTTTAGAATGTGTCTGGATCATATTCTTTGTCTGCATTTTTATGAGATGCTTAAGGGTATTTATTGGAGTTATGGTTTAGAACAGAGCACCGGTTACAAACTATTTCCTGCATGCACCACAGTTTCAATCACCCAGGAGAGTTAATCTTTAAGCATTTGACCTTATTTGTCAGAATGTTGTGAGGCACTATGGAATCAGGACAAAAACAGAAGGATACGAACCCACATATACTAAGGGTTCAAGCAACCAAAAATACAACTATTTTCTATTAAAAACGTTGTACTCATAAGACTTTATCAAGTATTGCATATTTACATCAGCTAGAAAATCACAGCACCAGAAGATTATACTGATGTGTTTGATAAATGTATCTACTAACAAACTGTTATTGATCCTCGGGAATTGAATAGGTTCAATGATTATGAGTAGCATAACAGTTATATCAAAAGAAGTCTAAATGGTAAGGGTCAACAGCAAGCAAGCAAGGCCAAGAGCAGACAGTGATCAGAGGACATGAAATAACAAACAACAAAATACAGACCTGATAAATTTAAAGTAATCACAGCATTAAGGACTAAAGTACAGGGAATAAAACCAAATTCTAAGACTTTTGTCAGGAGTACCTGCATGCATATACGTGGTACACATTGTTGTGTGGTTATATGTCTAATGACATCGTGGCATTGTGTGACAAGTTGTGTGCTTGCTAAGTATGTAATGAGGTTTGGGACTTAAAAAGTGTGGGAGAAATGTGCATTGGGTTGAGGCTGAAGGCAGCACAGGATGACACGGTCGTTGATGAAAGAATAAGGTTTCCCAGGGCCCTAGGTAGGATGTCAGACTGGGCCCCCTGTCTAGTGCTCTGGGCTCTGTTTAGTGAGTGTTGTGTGTGGTGGCTGAGTAATGTATGTGCTGGGGGAAGACGGAGTGCTATATGTGGGAAGGAAGCTGAGTGTGCCTGTGTGCTAGTTGAGTGTTCTGTGTGTGGTGGATGAAGTGTGTGTGTGTGTGTGTTTGTTTTTGTGTGTAATGGGGAGTCTGAATGTGGTTGGTTGGGTGTGTGTGTGTATCTAGTGTCTTATTGTGTAAGTTGTTCTTTTCCACTGTCCTGCCAGAGCCTTTGCTGCTTTATGGGTGATCTGGCACTGGTTAAAGAATAGGAAAGTAGAAATGATTGTGATGGCAAAGCTGTGTTACATTACATTTAATATGAATTTGCAAAGAAGAAAAGTGACCCTTGTCAGACTACGTTTAGGACACTTTAATGAATTGAACAGATTTTTAAACCCCCTAAAATAAATTTTTCAGAACACTTTGTGTTTATTGGATTATCTGTGTAGTACTAGGAAAGGGCAAGCAGTAGAGTCTTCATCTTAGCAGCCTATATGGAAAGTGGCCAGGTAAACACCAGTATCTTGAGTAGGAGCATGTCAGTGAGTCAGTTGAACACCACCTAAACTAAGGGAGCAGAATGCACATGCAGCTTTCCTATTAAAATGAATTGCAATTTAAATTGCTGCTGTGTGGTGTTGCATTTCGTCTTTCAAGATTGCATAGAAACATAGAATGTGACGGCAGATAAGAACCATTTGGCCCATCTAGTCTGCCCAATTTTCTAAATACTTTCATTAGTCCCTGGCCTTATCTTATAGTTAGGATAGCCTTATGCCTATCCCACGCATGCTTAAACTCCTTTACTGTGTTAACCTCTACCACTTCAGCTGGAAGGCTATTCCATGCATCCACTACCCTCTCAGTAAAGTAATACTTCCTGATATTTTTTTAAACCTTTGGCCCTCTAATTTAAGACTATGTCCTCTTGTTGTGGTAGTTTTTCTTCTTTTAAATATAGTCTCCTCCTTTACTGTGTTGATTCCCTTTATGTATTTAAAGATTTCTATCATATCCCCCCTGTCTCGTCTTTCCGCCAAGCTATACAGGTTAAGATCCTTTAACCTTTCCTGGTAAGTTTTATCCTGCAATCCATGAACCAGCTTAGTAGTACTTCTCTTAACTCTCTCTAAGGTATCAATATCCTTCTGAAGATACGGTCTCCAATACTGCGTACAATACTCCAAGTGAGGTCTCACCAGTGTTCTGTACAATGGCATGAGCACTTCCCTCTTTCTACTGCTAATACCTCTCCATATACAACCAAGCATTCTGCTAGCATTTCCTGCTGCTCTATTACATTGTCTGCCTACCTTTAAGTCATCAGAAATAATCACCCCTAAATCTCTTTCCTCTATCAAATATTCTGTACTCTGCCTTTGGGTTTTTAGGTCCAAGATGCATTATTTTGCACTTATCCACTTTAAATGTCAGTTTCCACAACTCTGACCATTTTTCTAGTTTACCTAAATCATTTGCCATTTGGCTTATCTCTCCTGGAACATCATATCTTAGTATCATCAGCATTATGTAAGAAGACTACAAAGTGAGGAAAATTGTCACAGTGTCAAATCTAGACCAGGGACTGTCCTGCAGGGAAGATAGACCAATAGGCATGGTAGTAGCTAAGACATATTAGCAGGCAAGCAGAGCAAGATTAACCATAAGACAAACCTCAGCGTCTAGCTAGGGCCCAGGGGTTAAACAAGGGCCCCAAAACCATGAATTTGTTTGGGCTCATTACCCAACCCAATGTGAACAATGAAGGGGGAAGCCCGAACAGGTAACCTGCTAAGAGCCCACTGGTTTGATGACCGCCGGGTATAATTCATGGTTAACGTGTATGATAGATTGCTTGGTTTATGAAACTGCTGGAAGATTCTACACTTCTTGGTTATGCTGTGTCCCACAGTTGTACAATTTGCTGCTTATATATTGAGTTCACCAGATTTTTGTGCAGTTTGTAGTCATGTAGTCCACATTCCTCAATTTGAATTGCTTTAGCCAGTTCGGCAGAGAGAATAAAAGGAAAGAAACTTGATCACAGCCCATAGCCCAGGCCGTAAGAGAAACGGCCACCAAACTAACCTCGTGACACAAGTAGTGGGCACAACATACCCCGTACAATAAAAATAAAGTAATGTTTCCAAGCAGGTACCCATACGTTTCAGAGTAATGCAGCTGAGCAGAAAGAAAATTATGCAAAAGTAGAAATAAGGAGCATTCAAAAGTGGAACAAAAAAGAGGATGGAAATATTGAAAAAATGGAGCATGTAAATATTGAGAAAAGGTGGGACAAAAAGCATGGAGAATTTTTTGCAGGACGATACTGTAACGGCACCCCAAGGCATAAAAGGGTTAAACCGCCGTTTAGTAGATCTTCCCTTCCAGAGACACAGGCACAGCTACTACAGAACACCAATCCGCCGAACAGGAAACCATTTGAATGCGTAAACAGCCGAATAGGAAAAACCATACAAATAGGTTTACCCAAAACCAGTTCCACAGAGTCTTCTATCCTGGAGATAATTGGGAAGTAATCCAATTATCTCCAAAGACAGAGGCAAAACCCCATTGAACACATGGCAGCAAAAGACAATAAAACACATAAAAACATATAACTGTGCAACCATTGCACAAAAGAGGTACATTCAACATATCCCCAGATAGCTCAGATCAGAGCGCACATTATTACTGAATGGCGCTCAGAGCACACACATACAGTTCAATTGCCATGGAGCCAAAGTTTTTCCCATAGTCTTTCATTATACAAATGGGCTCCATGGCATAGCTATCTGGGGTATCACCGCTCAAACAGGGCAAGCACCAAATGACCCGGCTTTCATATCTTTGCAGGGGAAAATCAAGCCTTTTAACATGGGGCCATAATCCAAAGGCAACAGGCGAGCAACCAGGCTTCTCCAATGCAATGTGGCGAGATTGGTCTCGTCACATCTCTCCCCTTTTCCAAACAGACTAACAGTGTATCTGACCTCCTGCCGGTCAGTGCCCTTGTTAGTCCAGCAACCCACCCACAACACACAAACAGTAATACAGCCCACCCACAATAAATGGTTACTACACCTGGGTAGAGGAGAACTTTGTCCATGTCCAGGTGCCTCACCACGGCTGTGTGGGTGACTGGTAAGCTGCCTTGGTGGGTTGCTGAGTGGGAAGAGACCAGCGGTACTCTGCCCTGGTGCCAGCGCTACCACGGGAGTAGCCTGGTTGGAGCCTGGTTGTTGGAGGGGGAGACCGACTGTCTCCCCTTTGGATACACAGCTCTGCTGCTGGAGACTGACTGTCTCCTCTTTGGCTAAACAGCCCTGTCGCTGGGGGGCAGAACCGACCATCCCTACCCCCTGTGCTGTAAGTGCAGAGACCACAGTCCCATCTGCACAGTTGTGGGGCTTACTGTCTCCCCTCCCACTGGAGTGGGAGGAGTTTGCCGTTGCTGCTGGAGAGTGAGCTGCTCTGTGCTTCATCTGTGTGTTCCCAGGACCACACCCGTTTGTGGCTGCTTTGGAACTCGATTTCTGGGCTTTGGAATTACTACAGCAAGGGGCTCTGCCTGGGCCTAGGCAAGCATGGCCCTCGGGCCTTCCTCCCCAGCCTGGGGATGGAAGGTCAGGCTGGACGAGCTGCAGGCAGTGCTGGCTTTTGGGGAAGGTAAGGCGGATACCAGGGGCCTGTCTTGGACTGAGCATCAGGCCCTCTCCCGGCAAATACGAAACCAGGTCTCCCTGTTGGAGGAACTGGCGGGGGGGATGTCTAGGAAGCTTACAGCATGGAAAAGGGAAGTGGGGGTCCCCCAGGGAGCTACGGCCCACACCAGGGCCGATATCCAGCTGCTCTCTGGGCTGCTGGCTGAGTGCCGTGAACTTGCCAGCAGTGGCCTCCACTTCCTAGAACAGCCCCCCCCGTCCCTGGAGGTGGGAGAGGGTACCGAGGAGGAGGTAGTCCCTGAGACCCCCCCTGAGGTGGCTAGTGCCAGCAAGGCCCCTCAGGCCTCCCTCACCTATGCTGAGGCTGCAAAGGGTGAGGGGGTTGAGGCTAGGGTCTTTATGGGGCTACCTTCTGACAGGCTCCGGGGTCTGCTTGTGTCCCTGAAGGCCCAGCATGCCGAGGCAGACTCGGGCCTAGCTGGGGTCCAGGCAGAGCTAAGGGAGCAGAGGGAAAAATCAAACAGGACCTCTAATTACAAAAGAGGTCCTTTGAGGGCCGCTATAGCTGAGAAAAAATTAGTGGAGCAGCATCTATCCTACACCCTGCTCCAGACTGAAAAGAAAATAGCAGACATCCAGGCCATCCTGCAACAGAGAGCCAAGGACGCTGCGAGGTCCAGGAGGCAGAGGGCTATGGAGGGCAGGAGAGACATGTCCCCAGGTGAGGAGTCCAGCAAGGACTTGGATTCCAACTCCCATCACTCACCTGGGGAGCCGTCTACCTCTGCCCTTGCTACTCCAGGGGGCGCTGCTGAGACGGAGGGGAAGGCCAGAGAGAAGGACAGTGAAGAGGAGTGGGACGGAGAGAAAGGTGAAGAGTGGCAGCTGAAAGTGCAGGACAGAGGTCGAGGGCTGATTAAGGAGTCTCTCCTCAAGTTTGGAAACGAACTTGGGGAGGACTCCGTAAAGGACAAAAAGAAGAAAAAGAAGAAAAAGAAAAACATCGCCCGGCGTCAGCCTGAGACCTCTGTCAGGGGGTCTGGAGATTCCACAGAGGAGGGTGAGTGCTCAAATGCTGAGTATATGTACAATGATGATGTTCAGGCCTTGCAGAAGCCTGGGGCCAGGGATACTAACCCTGCAGGTGGCAACACCTGTATGCCCCAGAAACCTGCACAACCTGCCTCTGTGGAAGTATCTGGGCCCCCCGCCGCCCTCCATGGTGACAGGGAGACCATCCCCGCCGGTACTATGGCGTGTACCGGTGATCCCATGGAGGGGTCCTTCCCTTGCTCCCTTCCCACTCCCTCCCTTACCTGCCTTCCCTCTGACCTTCCTCTCCGTGTGGTTGCGTCCCCTGGAGTGGCTGGTACCTCTGCCTCCTGTCCTCAGGCGGCTGCTGGGCAGGATGGCACTGGATGGAGCAGTCTGGAGCAGGGTGATGGCCCTCCTTTTCCCTCTGCTCCCTTGGAGCAAGCTCGACTGCTCTCCCCTACCAGCAAGTCTCCTCCCCTGTTTGTCCCCCAGTCTGTTTCCCTGGATGTGTCCAAGTTTGTCTTCCAGTCTGTTCCCCCTGCTTCCCTATGTGTTCCCCTTATGTCTGCATGTGTAACCAGTCCCCCTGTTGTTCCCCTGTTGTTCCTGTTGTTCCTGGTGCCGCGGGTGCCGCTGGCGCTATGGAAGACAGGACTGCAGGGGACTCCCATCATCCTCAGCCAGCAGTCCATACTGAGGAAACCGCCAGTGGAGGTAAGAAAAGTATGACTAACATTGTGTTTGACTCCACTGGTGGTTTAGGGATGGCTGAGGAGGATGGGAGTATGGATGTAACTGTAAATGTAATGATGGGACCTATTGGCCTTAGTAAAAAGGTCCACAGCCAGCCTGTTTGTATTAATGATGTTGCCCCTGCCCCTGGTGTTGTTGCCCCTGCCCCTGGTGTTGTTACCCCTGCCCCTGGTGTTGTTGCCCTTGCCCCCGGTACTATTGCCCCTGGTGTTGTTACCCCTGCCCCTGGTGTTGTTGCCCCTGCCCCTGGTACTATTGCCCCTGGTGTTGTTGCCCCTGCCCCCGGTACTATTGCCCCTGCCTCTGGTTATGTTGCCCCCGCCCCCGGTACTATTGCCCCTGCCCCTGGTTATGTTGCCCCCGCCTCAGGTTATGTTGCCCCTGCCCTGGTTCACTGGAGTTAGTTGGTACACAGGTGGCGGGCACGAGCACGGGCACAGGCACCCTGACAAAGGGTGCCGCGGTTATAAATAGTTTAGACGCACAAGCAGGTACACGGGTTCCCCTTAGGCACTCCCAGGTTGTCACCCAGGGTTCTGGTGTGACCGAGGCCTCTGGTTCAGCGAGGGGAGTCCGTCCGAATCATTCCCAGACGGCGGGTCCCGGTGCGCCCAATGCTTGGGCATCTGGGCCACCTCGCCTCTCTGCGGACGGGCCTGCTACGCGTCCTCAGGTTTCCTTTGGGAACAGGAGGAACGTGGTACGGCTCATCTGTGGGGGTGAGACCCAGGTGCCTGACAGACGGTGGCTGGTGACCCGGCTAAAGGATATGGGATTTGCGCCCGTGGACCTGTACGCGCTCATCCATGCCTCGGGCACCCGGGAGTTCGACGTCTCCTTTATGACGTCGCAGCTCCTGGATCGCTTCTGGGCTGGGTGGGAAGCGGCCAGGTCTGCACAGGGTACAAAGTGGGCAGGATTCACCGCTGTGGCCATTTCTCGCCAGGGTCTTAAGAAGGTCACTTTCCTGGTGAGAAATGAATCCATCCCCATAGCAGACATCCTTGTTTGGACTAAGAGGTTTGGGGATGTTAAATCCCCCCCTGTTAAGATCTTAGATGAGGATGGGATTTGGACAGGCGGATGGACTGTTTCAGTGTTGCTGCGGGAGATTCGAGGTGTCACACAGCATATGCCTAATAGTTTTTTCATCGGGGCTGACCGGGTATCCTGTTTTTACCCTGGTCAGCCCAGGGTATGTCACAAGTGCGGATCGTACAGGCATTACAGCAATGCCTGTACGGTCCTCAAATGCACTATGTGCGGCGCTGTGGGGCACCTCCGGGACAGCTGCAGGGAGATCCGGTGTCATCTGTGTTCAGAGATGGGTCACACGTACCGCACCTGCCCCGAAGCCCAGCACAATGTAGAGTCCATCTGGAGTCAGGAGCCGGTGGAGATGGACTCTGCTGGGTTAGGGGTTCAGGTAGCATCGTCATCTACAAGGCCCATCTCTGGCACAGGGGTTTCCCTGCCCCAGCAACAACCCATCCTCCCCTCGGTCTCTGTAACATCTCAGGACCCTGGGAAGGCCACAAGTTCACGTCCCCTCACGAAAAGTGTACGTAGAGAACGCACTACCTCCACAGCCATTATGGCTCCCCCTAGACCCCCTCCCCCTAGGCCCCCCCCTCCTAAATTCTCCACGGTGAAGGTTACCCCCACTGAAAGGTCCCCAGATGCACGTCCCTTAGATGCACAGTCCCTAGAGTGGAGCACGGTGAAAGGTAAGAAACCCCCCCCCTCCAAGACCTCGACGCTGCCCTCACCCCGGAAGATCGCCATACCCCCTGCGGCGAAACCCCCGAAAGGGGGAGACGCCACTTATAAGGGTGGTGTGGCACAGGCATCATCCTCCTCTTCGGGCTTGCAGGAGGCCCCGGTGCCCGTATCTAACAGGTACGAGGCACTGTCCTCCAGCTGGGCCGACTGTGAGTACGAGGAGGAGATGGTGAACCTCCCCGAGGTGGTGGCAGGGGTTGAGGTGGGACAGGAGGTGCTTCTGAGAGACGACGGGCCACTGTATCTTGGAGTCTCAGTGAAGAGGTTCCTCGGTTCCGGCACGGAGGAGGAGGGGTACCGCAGAAGGAAGGGAAAGTCTCCTTATACTTAATGCCCTTATGGCGACTTTTCCTGTACTCTCTGTGGCTACGGTGAATGTAAACAGCATTAAGTCCAGCAGGGCCCGCTTTTTGGTTTACGACCACCTCAGCCGGGCTCCGTACAATGTCATCTTGGTACAGGAGACCCGGCTGGAAACCCTCGCGGCCCTGCACGCTGCAAAGCGGGACTGGAGATGGGGGCCCTCCTACTTCTCTCTAGCCACAGAGAGATATGGGGGAATCGCCATCCTATTTAAGGACGTTGATGTTAGCATCAACAGGGTTATTGAGTTGCAAAAAGGACGGTGTGTGGTTTTAGATGTCTCAATGGGCAGGCAACCTTTCAGGATAATTAATATCTATGGCCCCCAATCTAAGTGGGAGAGGAAGCGCCTGTTTATTGAGATAGAGCCTTACCTTTATACATCCCAGCAAATCCTGTTTGGCGGTGACTTTAACACCATAACTAGGCCTCAAGACAGGAGAGACGCCACTCAGAGGCTGGGGTATGACTCCTATTTTTTAAATAAGATGGTTAGTCAGGCTGGATTGGTCGATGTGTACCTTCATCACACTCCCAATCCCACGGGTGGGTACACTTATCACAGAGGTAGCTGTCAGAGTAGGATAGATAGGTTTTTCTTTAAGGAGAATTTCCCGGTGGCGGCACCCGTGCTTACACCGGTGGAGTTCTCCGACCATCACATTTTGTCTTGCGAGTTGAACGTCTATAGTACCCCACCTAAGGGTAGAGGGATCTGGCGGCTAAATTCAGACCTCCTGGTGGAACAGAGGGTTCAGCAAGCCTTCATGGAATTCTTTCACGATCAGATGACATTGGCCGACTTAGGCCAAACGAAGTCTGAGTGGTGGGAGATGGTGAAGGCCAGAACTCAACGGCTGTTTCACAATCTCGCCCGGAACATGCAGTCCTCCAGGTACAAGATGTATCTGGGCTTGCTTGGGAGGTTAGACATCCTGATCTCGCAGGGAGGTGACCCCGAGGACATTGCGGCAGTTAAAAACCTGATGAGGAGTTATCAGTATGACAGGTACGCCTCCCTTGTAAAAGAGAGGGATCATGGGTCATACCGCTCGCCCGATCCTTATCTTAGCTGCAAGCGGAAGGAAGGTACCAAGTCCATCCCTAGTCTGCGGGGCACCGACGGGACCCTAGAGGAGTCTCCTCGCGGGATTCTGAAGGTGGTCCGCGACTACTATATTGAGCTCCTCGGAAAGGGCAGCCCCCAATGTAGCGAGGAGGGAACCTCCCACGGGAGAAGGGTGGATGACTTCTTGAGCGAGCTCACGCTCCCTGAGCATAGCGACCTCTCTTTTGACGAGTTGGTCAGCGAGATCACCATAGAAGAGGTCACAGAGAGTATCCAACAGCAGAACAAGTGTAAGTCGCCAGGTCCTGATGGTCTGACGGCCGAGTTTTACCAACAGTTCTGCGACCTCTTGGCCCCTCATCTGACCGAGGTGTTTAATGAGAGCTTGGCTCAAGGATTATTGCCACCCTCGATGAGGACTTCTGCCCTGATCTTGCTGTCCAAGCCGAACGTGCTCGACACAGCGGATGTGGGGAACTGGCGCCCCATATCCCTGTTAAATGTCGACAGGAAGGTCCTGCCAAAGATTTTGATGAAACGAGTACAGGGCCTAGCGAGGCGTGTCCTATCCACCTCCCAGTACTGTTCAATCGAGGGCAGAACTGTCTTTGATGCCGTTTTCGAAGTCAGGGAAGCCCTCGAGAAGTGCAGGGACGGAGAAAGGGGGATATACCTTCTGGCACTTGATCAGTCCAAAGCTTTTGATCGAGTAGATCACCGTTATCTGTGGTCAGTCTTGCGGAAGTATGGCTTGCCGGGAAAATTCGTCAATTGGATAATCACCTTGTACAGAGGGGCCGAAAGCTTCGCTCTTGTGAACGGGTGGAGGGGCAGGACGTTTAGGATCCGATCCGGGGTCAGGCAAGGCTGTCCTCTCAGCCCACTCTTGTACGTGTTTGCAGTCGATCCCTTCATCCGAAGGGTCGAGGCAGGCACGTTACAGGGAGTGGCCAGGGCTCCGGAGAGGCCTTTACGGGTTGTTGCCTACGCTGATGACATCTCCATAGTGGTCTCCAATACTCGGGAGGCCACGGAGGTGGATGATTTAATCCTAGCGTATTCTGCCGCTTCAGCCTCTCGTGTCAACAGGGACAAGAGCGTAGTTTTCTGGTGCGGGAAGGAGGGGGACCAGTTCCCTCTTCCAGACGGTTTCCCGAGGGCCCAGCCTGAAATTAAGATCTTGGGGGTGGTGTTCGGACCAGGGGATCTGGCTCTCAGGAACTGGACCGAACGGCTTGCCATAGCTTCTAGCAAGGTGGAGGAGAGCCACAGGTGGAAACTGACGTTCAGAGAACGGGTGAACCTAATCAAAACCTATGTTCTGACCGTATTCGGCTACGTCAGTAACATCTTCCTTTTGCCCAGGTCCCTCCACGCTCGGATGTTTGCGCTGTTCTTCCGCATGTTGTGGGGGAACAGGCTGAACCTCATCAAAAGAGAGGTCACTTACCTGGCCAGAAAGGACGGGGGTCTGGCCATGGTCAACCCCATCGTCTTTTTAACTAACAACTTCCTGAAAAGGAACTTTGGGGCTCTCCTGAAGGATGAGCAGCCTGGCTGGGTATGTATATTCAGGGAGTGGGTCACACCTTTCCTGGTGGACTGGTTTCAGGGTGGGAGGGTGAAGAGCATGAGAGTTCGGCATTCTAGCTATCTTCCGTCTTCGGTCATCGAGGGAGTGGGAATTCTGCGCAGGTGGAACGTCACGGTGGAGGAGGTTCGGGACACTCCCAAGAAGCTTCTCGACGGGAGGGTCCTGGCCACCCACTTTGGCATTCAGCTTGCTTTGAAGGACTGCCCGCCAAGTACTCTCGCCTCGGGGTTGAAAAACATCAACTCCAGGCGCCTTCCGGAGAAATACCGAGACGTGGCGTTTCTCTCCTTCCACGGTAGACTTTACGTTCGAGGGAACTTGAAGTACAGGAACATAACGGATCGTGGTTGTCCTCGGGTGGAATGTTCCGGGGAAGTGGAGTCCATGGACCACTTCCTCCTCGAGTGCCCCTTTAACGTACAGGTCTACAAAGAGGTCTCAGCCGCCTTAGGCATCCCCTGCTTATCCCGCTGGACTTATGCGGAGTGGGCGTACGGGACGTCCAACTCAAGGGGGAGGGCTTTTGATTTGGGCACTCTTTATGTAGTCAGTTCAGTGGTTAAGTATTTCACTTGGATGGCAAGGTGTCAGGTTTCCCTTCAACGTAAAGACCTTTCCTGTCAGGTGGTGGTAGCAGACATTCTGAGGGCGGTTCGTGGGATCTATACCACCGAAAGGGCCTCTATGGATCCCACCATTTGGCAGCGTTTGTGGCGAAATCTCAAGGTCCACCCGCCTTGAACCGCTCCATGGGCGCCCTTGTCTTGGTGAAGGGAATTCCAAATCTGTCTTCACCTTTCCCCCGTAGATTTTGAACTGGTTTTTCTTTTCATGGAAGGCTGCCACCTTTAGCAGACGAGTACCTTCCTCTGCGTCTAGGTAGTGCAGTGTAGTAGGTTATGGTTATGGTTATGGTTATGCACAGGTTATTTTTGGTATTGTTTGGGTTAGGGTGGGTTTCTGGTGTATGGACAAATTGAAAAATTTACTTTGGGTGGAAAAAAAACAAAAAACAAAAAAAAAACACTGGGTTTCTTTATGGACGGAGGGATGGACTCCTTGAGGGTGGTGTACAAACTGGATTTCATGTGGGTGGTGGGTCTATGGACAAAATTTTGATTTCATGTGGGTGGTGGGTTTGGATGTGATGAACTGAGAAAAGGACTCCATTTGGGTGGTGGGTTTGGGGGATGGACGGAGGGATAGACTCCATGAGGGTGGTGGGTTTTATGAATTGAAAATGGACTCCATTTGGGTGGTGGGTTTGGGTTTAAAGTTTGGGTTTAAAGTGTAGGTGGTGGGTTGGTGTTGATGGACGGAGGGATGGACTCCATGTGGTTGGTGGGTTTTATGAACTGAGAAAAGGACTCCATGTGGGTAATGGGTTTGTTTATGTTTATGTGTGTATTTTATTTCACGCTTGGTTTATGTTTGTGTTTAGCTGGCTGTGGACTCGAGGTCAATTGGGTCCCCCTTGTCCCCCCCTTGTTATGTAAGAGCTCCTTCAGGAGCATTTCAGCCTTTTTTCTCCCTCCCCAAGGCTCCATGAAGTAATGGAGCCCCCCGCCTTTTAATTTATCCCCTTATGATTTAGTTTCCCCCCCTTTTCTGTTAATCCCTCTCCCTGTTATTCCCAGTTATTTAATTTGGTATAAGTTTACTCCCCTATTAGTGCCCCTTCCTGAGTTTTTATTTCGGTATTTATGTTTAATTTTGGGGTATTTATGTTTCATTTGGTATTATGTTTGAATTGGACATTATTTCAGTTGATTGTTTATTATTGTTATTTTGTTATTTATTTTGTTATTCTGTTTAATTTTGGAAGCATTTTACAAAACTAAATAAAATAAAATACTGTCTCCCCCGGTACATTAAGCTGCCGCTGGGGAGAGGGGGTAACAAGCTCCTCTCCCATACATACTTCCAGCCGCGGGGGAGGGAGACCGACTGTCTCCGCTCCCAATACAGAGTTCTGCTGCTGGGGAAAGGAGACTGGGCTCTCTATTCCCGGTAGGACACTCTGCCGCTGGGGAATGGAGACTGGGCTCCCAATTCCCAATAATTCGTACTGCCGCTGGGGAATGGAGACTGGGCTCCCAATTCCCAATAATTCGTACTGCCGTTGGGGAATGGAGACTGGGCTCCCACTTCCCAAAAAATCATACTGCCACTGGGGATCTGAGCCGACCGCCCAGCATCTCTGTAGCTCACCCTGCCACTGGGGAGGGAGGACGCTGCTCTCCTCTCCCTGCAAGGTACACTGCCGCTGGGGGGCAGGACCACTTGTCTCTGCCCCCTGTAACTCAGCCTGCCGCTGGGGAATGGAGCTCGGGCTCCCAATTCCCTGCAATATCTCCCGCTGGGGAATGGAGACTGGGCTCCCAATTCCCTGCAGGACCGGTGGAGAGACCTCGGTCCCATCACCACCAGCCACCTGAGGTTCTTCCCAGTAACATTCTGCAATATCTGCCCTGCTGAATGGGTCTAGATCTGGGTCTCTGCTTCCCTGCTGAGCCTTCTCACTGGAGTGGAACAGATCTTGGTAGCCCTGCTCCAGCTCCATCTCTCGGGTCACTAGGTGGACCAGGTCTTGCTCAATCTCATGAGTGTCGTCCCAGTCATACCTGCTCTCCCTCCACTCCAAGAGATCACTGAACCGAGTTTGTGTAGAGGTCCCAAACTCAGGCTCTGAAAAAGCCTCCCATAACAAACCAGGACCATCAAACTCCTCTCCCTCTGGCTTGTCATGCTCGGCTGTCCAAGGCAGGTACTGTGCCCCATACCA
>OW240916.1:84795074-84884372 GCA_933207985.1 Pelobates cultripes | reverse complement strand
CCAGAGCGCCTGGTAGGCATCTTCCAGCGAAATCTCCTGCCATACCCGGAGCTCCAATTCCTTCACCCATTCCTCCAGGGGCTGCTCTCCCAGGAAGGGCATCCACAGGGCTAGTCGCTTCTGCAATTGCTGGTCTTCCTTGGGGAGTCTCTCGCCCCGCTGGTACTCCTCAAAAGGCTTCTTCAAGTAGATAACAATAAAAGGACATTATTGTTATCTACTTGAAGAAGCCTTTTGAGGTGAAACGCGTTTAGACATTTAAGATATTTTATTAATTACTTTATAATAAAGAATTTATTTTTGGCATAAGATATTTTATTGCCATTTATTATTATTATTTATAAATTTTTATTTTTTACTTATTTTGCGCCTGACCTATATCCACAAGGAGCTTAAAGAATCCATAGGTGGGGATCATACCACCCAAGCGTCTACACCGAGCAGTATGAGCCTGCTCTATAGAATGTAAGTTATTTACTTTATATTCTCACGTTTAATTATATACAGAGAGCACTATATTCCTTTTCCTCTCATTTTGGGTCGAGTAATATTAATTTGAACATCGAATTTGGGCCAGAAAACCCTCCAATCAAATAATTTTCCTGCATATCCTTGAGTGGGGATTATTCCACTTCATGCGCATAATATCAGAGCTATAATTTAGCTCTGAAAAGTGTGAGTACGGCTATTTTCACTATTCTTGAATCTTATTTTTAACAATATACTGTACCATTGGAGTTCCTGTTTTCTGTTTCCCTTTTATATATTCTCCACTGGATTCGAGCCTACCATTGTGAAGATTCCATACCGCCTGACGTCCAAAGATTTTGTGTCTTCCTACAAGAACCCATTATTACGGACCCTTGATAAGTGTTCTGGACTTTATTTTATTACTTTTTATACTCTACATTATTTTATATTTTGTATACAATTTTAGGCGCACTCTTATCCTTTTTATTTGTTTTTACCTGTTACCAGATGCCTTTGCGAACTGCATCTCGGTCATCCATGACACCCTCATCGTACTCCACTGCTGGTTCCATCCTGTCAGGGTCACTGTACTCAGACATGCGTTGCCCTCAATTTGTAAAATCCAAAGAAGTGGTGTCTCCTGTAGCTGTCCTTCTGGCTGTAGGAACGATCCCGCCGCTTGCCACCAATTGTAACAGACCGTTTTGGCGATATTCCCCTTCCAGAGACACAGGCACAGCTACTACAGAACACCAATCCGCCGAACAGGAAACCATTTGAATGCCGTAAACAGCCGAATAGGAAAAAACATACAAATAGGTTTACACTCCTAGCAGTCAAACTGGAACAGCATACAATAAATCCCCCTATGAACGAGACAAGGCTCCGTTTTGAGGGTGAAGCAGGAACAGACAGAGCTGTGGGTTTATTGTTCTTATGTACACATTCTTACACATTAGTACCACCCAGAGGGTTTTGGAACACAACCAATAAACACATACAATACACTCAGACACTCCCACACAAAATCCTCCCCTCTGCCTGTGATACAATTACCTTACACAATGGGTAATGTAATTATAACAAGCAGAGAAATACAAGTTTTCCACATTATTCATAACTTGAAAAGTATGCATCACATTCACATAAGACTTACATTTTCAGAATCAGCATACTCCAAATACAAACATATGTCAAAATCATCCAAATTGGTCCAGTGGTTCAAAAGATAGATCGTAGTCCTTTGTGACCAAAGGAAGCATGGCTTTTCTGCCCAAAACCAGTTCCACAGAGTCTTCTATCCTGGAGATAATTGGAAGTAATCCAATTATCTCCAAAGACAGAGGCAAAACTCCATTGAACACATGGCAGCAAAAGACAATAAAACACATAAAAACATATAACTGTGCAGCCATTGCACAAAAGAGGTACATTCAACATATCCCCAGATAGCTCAGATCAGAGTGCACATTATTACTGAATGGCGCTCAGAGCACACACATACAGTTCAATTGCCATGGAGCCATAGTCTTTCCCATAGTCTTTCATTATACAAATGGGCTCCATGGCATAGCTATCTGGGGTATCACCGCTCAAACGGGGAAAGCACCAAATGACCCGGCTTTCGTGTCTTTGCAGGGGAAAATCAAGCCTTTTAACATGGGGCCATAATCCAAAGGCAACAGGCGAGCAACCAGGCTTCTCCAATGCAATGTGGCGAGATTGGTCTCGTCACAGATACCAAGAATGCAACCAATTACAGTGAGTCTCTATTTAGGTTATTACCTGCAGTAACATGCAAGGCAGTGAGTACAGTTTGTACACCCAAAATTATATGCATAAAATATCCAGTGTATGCACATACATCTATTCTACTGTTTTAGGTACAATGTCGCTGTTAAGCAATAAAATTACCAGCAGGTTTGCTTTGTCAACACTTGTATTTCATGTGTTTCGAATCTACTTTTACTGTCCAGCACTTACAAATTTATTCACTGAAATTTAAAATGACAAAACGAAGTCATGACTATAGCTGAGTTGGAAATTTATTCCAGATCAGGTATCTTTGTCCCAGTTTTTTTCCATTCATATTTAATTTGCGAAGAGTTTAGTGAATAAACCAGTTAGTAAAGTTGGAATTTCAACATATCTTGAGAAAAATGCTAGCACCTGACTTGCCAGATTTCATAGGTGAAAGCCATGTTTGCAGTTCGTGACAAACAAGGAAATGAGCCTTAAAGAGACCAGTCATTTGTTTAGTTTTCCTTTCCTTATGCTCCCTGTATTTTATGATTATACTCCCCTCCTTGTCACTTGCCTTTGTTTATATTTAATATATTTTCTTACAATATCTGAGTGCAGCCATTATATTTAAAACCAATAACAACAGACGTCAGTCAACTATTATTGAAAGCGGTTACTGTATAGCCAGTATGACAAGACCAGAATTGTCAAGGGCTTGACCCTAAATGAACTGAGTGAATCAAAAGATTGGAAATAAAACCAACATAAATAGTTTTTTTTCCAGCTTGTTACAGTTTTACTTAATCACCAATAATATAGTTGCTATATGAGAACCATACAAAATGTTCACCTTTGTCAACATACAATTATCCTGCCTCAATGTACTAGGTTGTCTACAGAAATATATCATAAAATAAAGGGATATCTTAGGGCACATACACAGTGTACTTAATAGTAAAGTCCGATATATAAACACCCCAAACCTTATTTGACAAAACAAATGGGCTTGGCTTTATTATAACAGTGCCCCCAAGGTAGAGACTTTTAAACTGATTTAACAAAAGAGATTTTATAAATATATATATATATATATATATATATATATTACATTGCTAGACACAAATACACACACCAGTCAAGCCATAAGACCTGCTTTTCCCACAGAAATCTCACTTTAACAGTGCTCTCACTACTGCAAGGGATTCTGGGTAGGTGTATTTTTTGCCTCATTATTCCACTTTATACATGGATTCCTTGGAGTATGTGTCTGCTGTATACAACAGCTTTGAAACAATCCATGTATAAAGTGGAATTATGAGGCAAAAATGTGGTTCTTTGTTGAGCTCATTTGCATATGCCTACCCAGAATCCCTTGCAGTAGTGAGAGCACTGTTAAAGTGAGATTTCTGTGTCTGCAGAAATATATCATAAAATAAAGGGATATCTTAGGGCACATACACAGTGTACTTAATAGTAAATACAAATACAAAAAGAGAAGTCCTGCGCTTACTCCCATCACTACTGGGCCGGCAGCAATGACTACAGTACACATCAGCCCCAATATGAGACAGAGAGGGGTATTTTTATATACACCCCTATCTACTTACTAACCCTTAATAGGGAACACATGGGATGGGCGGCAGCATTGTAACAAGGCTGTGTAATACAAAGTAAATACAAATACAAAAAGAGAATTCCTGCGCTCACTCCCATCACTACTGGGCCGGCAGCAATGACTACAGTACACATCAGCCCCAATATATAGTAAAAACCAAAGAAAAGAAAAAGTTACCTGCGCTCTCTCTTTAATCCCTATGTATTTTTAGACAAATGGAGGTCATTTAGTTGCTCCAATGGCCAAAGTGAGCGAAGGACTTCTCTTTTTGTATTTACTTTGTATTACACAGCCTTGTTACAATGCTGCCGCCCATCCCCTGTGTTCCCTTTTAAGGGTTAATAAGTATATAGGGGTGTATATAAAAAATGCCCCTCTCTGTCTCATTGGAGGTATCTTTGCCAGAAGCTCAAGGAAGCAGGCTGAAGGGTCAGTGTAGGACCCGATTAGGGGGGTTTGCCTTGACGTTGGCAGGCGGGCATTCCCTCCAATGGCAATTGGAGCAAATAAATGACCTCCATTTGTCTAAATATACATAGGGATTTAGGAGAGAGCGCAGGTAACTTCTTTGGTTTTTACTTAATAGTAAAGTCCGATATTTAAACACCCCAAACCTTATATGCTTAAGCATATTTCTACAGTAGATAAAACAGTAAATGCGAGGAAGAGGTGTGTAACACAAATAAAATCTTGTATATTTTGCCTAAAAAAATAAAATATTTTGGAGCTTTCTGAAGCATACCGCTACCCCTTAGCCACATCTCTACTTTTTACAAAACGTCTTCCTGATAGAAAGGAACAGTGTAGCGCAATCAATGAGAGATCACTGTGAGCTAAGCTGCTGACTTGACTTCTGCCCCACAGCCATTCGCTGTCCTTTTAATAGTGCTTAGAAAAAATGGAGAGATTTGTATTGCTTGGATCTGGGTGTGTAAAGTGAGGCCGAAGGAACGGGGATAGACATGAGACAGTTAAGATATATACAGCCAGGAGGGACAAAGGAAAAGAGGGGCATTAGGGTAGAAAACATGCACAGAGGGATTTGGGCTGACATAGGGACTGTCCCTCCTAAATAGGGAACTTGGGAGGTTGGCTACACCAACCACACCTTCTTGTTTTAATGGAGCAAATTGAGGGAATTAATATTTGTGGGACTTTGTAAACCAACAGCCAGATTTAAATATAGGTAATTAAGATATTGATAATATGGTTCAATAGCTACAGTGTTCTTTTTGTGCCAGTTAATTAGAAACATATCCTTATTCTAAATGTGTCCACAGTGTGTGGGCAGAACCTGTAAGTCACGCCACTGAAATATACAGAGTTTTTATTTACTGTGTTGCATTCAAGATCATTGGATTGCTTATTACCATCCAATCTAAGCCTATTCAATCTAAATTCATAGAGACCTCATGTGTGCATGTCATAAATTACAGGAAGTCAATTATTGTCGCAGATGTTGCATCCCGTAAAGAGTTAATTAAAAGAATAATAATGTCATTGCATTTCTCCAACCCGTGCTACTATTAAGATATGGGTTTTCAGCTGCATTTAATGGCATCATTAACAGGTACTCTTATGACCTCCATTCATGTTTTTCTAAATCAAATTAGATGCAATATTCTAACCCGTTCCGTAGACGTGAGCCATATCTTCTCAAGAATCTGTTCCATTCTGTAGGACCAAAAGGCAGCAATTAGAGGGAAAGGCATATATTTACGACCCTTTGAAGTGGATTGAAAAGCCTACAAAAGAAATGTGAACATACAATTTAAAGCCTTAGAATGAACCCAATGGTTCTCCATTGGTCAAAGAGAGCATTACAAATTATAAAGATTTAAAAAAATGTTATCAAAGAGAAGATACTGTTTACCTCCGAGCTCTCAATATTTTTAATTTAATAGCCAATAAAATACAGGAACATGTAGTCAAGGTTTAAGTATATCAGATCGGATTGTATGAAGAGAAAACATATTTTCTAACTCTGCAAGCTTCATATTGCTTCTTATAACAGTGTAAGAGTTAGCCAGTTGTTGTATGCTTGCACAATACCAGCTGCTCGCTTATTGTCTGGAGCGTCACACCAGGAGCAGGATTTAATAGCGCTTTTTAGTGAACACAGAAGAGGTGAACAGCAGGCCTGTGAAAAGGTATAGTCAGCAGTCCTCACTGGCTGTCAATCAAACACCCTAATATTCTTTCTTTTTTTCAGTCATATTATTGATATTGTATTTATATATTATATATCATTGTATAATATTTATTGTACTTTAAAACACACTATGCCACACACTAAGCTCTCTTCTGAACTAAGGACAAAATATTGTATTCTTATATTGCCTGAACCAAAATAAAAAAATGAAAATCAGATACATGCACCAAAAATAACATTATGGAAAGAAAAAATAATTTTTGCGCTTTTGGTACACAATTGGAAATATATTTAATCTTGTTTCCTTTTTAATCATGAGCATACACAAATGTGTGAAAAGTTGAACTTTATCAACCAAGATTACGATGTTATAAAGATAGACAGCATGAAGGTGTAAAAATCTAGTTTTTTTTAATGAGATTCAGGTTTTAAAAACTGCCTAAAATGTGGAATAATCCGGTTTGAAAATAATATCCTGCCATATGCAATGCGTACAATTATCAGTGTTGTCATTAATGGTTTCTAGTACATTATGCTGCGATCTGCTGTAATGATTCAGTCTTTCTGTGACACAGAGAAAGGCAGAGGATGTGTGCCAGATATCCAGTTTGTTTCATGATGCCGCAAGGAACATTGTGGGCAAATTAATTCAACTCATTATATTATTTCACTTTAACATGTTTTCTTATGAAAATGAATGCAAACTGATGCGCCTTGGAAGCAGATATCTTCAATACTTATATACATCTCTATGTGGATGACAATATTATTCATTCAAGGTTATTTACTGACATGACAGTCTAACTATTTTGACCTTAACCCCTTAATGACACATGACGATTCCCTTTTATTCCAGAAGTTGTGTCCTTAAGGGGTTAAATTTGAAATTTACTCACTTTAGTGTCTGCAACACCATAACTACTATAACCACTATAGCTTGCTGTGCCCTTGTCCACCTCCAGTTGTAGGCAGCCAAACCGTTTTAGAATGGTTTGAATTCGTCCCTGGGGTCCGCATCCACTAATGACAACCGAGAGCTGGGAACTCTTAAGCAGCTGATTACTCTCGGCCTCTTAGGTAAGCCCTACATTGCAGAGCTTAAGTCTGACGGAGAGCTTCTGGCTGCCCTTATTAGTAGTGAAGGCAGGGTGTGGCACCCAGTGATTCCCAGCTAAGAAGTAAAATCGGCCATGGTTCTTGCAGTGTTCCTTTACCTGACGCATTGTTACTTACATTTTTTACATGTCTCATACTCATTTTAACTTTCAGTTTTTCTGGAATTTTACAGTCAAACTTTCACACATTAGATTTCTGCACAACCAAATAGCTAAGGAAAAGTAAATGACCTGTTGTGCTGTTAATTGTTTTATCTATTTCAGTAGTTTAATTTTTTTTGTAATGTAGGTGCCGTTCCAACCATGTCATGTATTTTAACTTAGTCCCCACGGTGTCGTTTCCATGGAGCGTGCACACGTGTCTGTGACACTACTGCAGGAATGACCAATCACACGTGCACTCATACAGCATTTATGTAGAAATGACAAGGGTGAATACAAATTCCCAAAGACACCCACAAAATGCAAGTGCAGCAGAGGTGTGGTTTTTTTTGTTTTGTTTTGTTTTTACTAACCTGCACTGCGTTATTCACCCCAATAAATATTCACTTACATTTCACGTCAGAAAAGTATATTCCCAAGTTTTGTTTTATACTAAATATTGCAAGTAGTCTTTAAGATCATCACAGGGTACATTTCTGAGACTTTGTTTTGACCTGTTAATCCTAATCAAATTCCTTTTAATCTACACCTGAACGAATCGATCAGTCCAGGATTTACCCATAGAGTCTTATTCAATTAATACAACTTCACAAGTAAATCCTGGGTGAATTGTTTTATTCTGAATAAATTCCATTATTTACTAAACTCCAAATTGTAGAAAATGAAAAACTGAAAAAAAGTAGACTAAAGTAGACACGTTGTGACAATAGCTGTATCTAACAATTCTTCTGAATCTGCTTTTTTAACTAAATATTGCCATTCAGACTTTCAGAGTTCTGCCAAAGTGCTTTATGTGTGAAGGGTTTGTCCAATTTTTTTTTTCCATTTTACAAAAAGATGAAACCTTGTTACACCATTCGCCGGCTGTCAATCAAACAAACAGTTCTGTTACTACCTAGAGCTAAACTCTGGGGGCAGCAATTTCCCAGAGCACCTGCCTTGCAAAAACTTCTCAATTAGTTGCACTGTAAAGTCTGTGATTGGACAGCCACAGAAAGTTTGGGCGGGGTTAGAAGGGTGGTGTTTGAAAAGGCTGCAGACAAGAGATCTGTAGCTTTTGCAAGCTGTTTTTAGATATACCCCAATATAAAAATGCATTTAGATATCTGAGGGTCTTTGTTTTGTTCTCTGTTGTAATATTTTAATAATTACATGGTATTAAATAAATGAAAGGAAAAAAGCATATTTCACTAGCTGATGCACAGAGCCAGACATGCATGCCTATACCGTTTCTCATGGGGCTCATCCACCTCTGAACCTAGCTATGTGTTTATTCCTGACCTCATAATGCTGTTATTGCAGCCGTTAGCATCATGCAACGTCTCCCCCTACTGGCTCCTTAAACAATGAAACTGTTCTTATAACAATAGTGCTTGCTCACTATTGTTTTTCATTCTGTATTAACCACAGAACCCTTGCGTTATATGCAGTGTGGTAATTTCATTTTAACCTGAATCTACTACTTGTATCCATCTATGGACTTTTATTCATTTCCTGTTGGTGGGCATTGTGATGTGTTTCATATGATATATTTATGTTTTTCTTTTCCAAATCATGTCCAGCTGAGTCCTGTGTCAATAAATACATTCTTCTCACATGGCAATGTGATGGATATTGGGTGGAAATTTTAGTTACTGCACACCAAGCAATAGCCCCTTACTGATGAGCATTGGGTAACTGCGATTCGTCAGATCCATGCAGGACATAGGTCCATCTTGAAGCAGGTATTCTTTTTAAATTATTTATTTAAAGTCTGGATAGAAACAATGTAACACAAATTACAAGCCACAATGAAAATTCAGTCTAGACTGTAAGTGTTACACTAGTGTGTATATAAGTGATATTAAAGGGTTGAAACATAAGAAATGGAGGAAGGTAAAGCAGGAATTCTCCATCACGTTGGGGATAGTATTTGTATGATGATATACCACATTTATACATCATACTTTCCCCAGGCAGACAGGCTTTCTAGAAGGAAGGCAAGTTATTGCAAACTGTGTCCTTAAGCTTGTACCACAGTACAGAATTCTTCAGTATGTTGGTATTCAGTATTATTATCAATAATTTAAGCAATATACCCTGCTTCCTAGCTAGACATAACACATTAAACCACTCCAACCCAGTAGATAGCCATTTACCATCTAAGATTTCATGCACAATATTTGAATACCTTTGGCTGACCAATATATGTTTTGCAACTGGTAATACAGAGGTGAGTTTTATCTTTGATTTATTTAGCAAATAGAAGACAGGTTAGATTGGATAAATAAAAAAACATTCATCAGACTTAAATCCAATAGATCACCACCTACAGGTAAATATCATATATAAAAATTCTGTATATTGAAAAGGAGTAATTAATTTGATAGAAAACCGGAAAAAGGTGAGACAAAAATGTGTGATGTTTATTGGTATCCTATGGGCAATTAATGTAAATTAGTGTCCATCATATCACTATGCACACCCCTTTACTATACAAAATATACATTTACAGGGAACCTTTAGTCCTAAAAATAAAAATGATTCCCTTCCAGCAGCCTGATCACTGTCCAACCCCTTTTCTCTGTAAAATGCCAGCGCCCAGACTCCTCCACTGTAGCAAAGAGCTCAGCCTCTGTTGATGTCAACTTCATTGCAATCTACTTTTGCTATTTAGCTCAATCCAATGCTTCTCATAGGGAAACATTTGTGACAAGAACGCCTGTGCCGCAAAATGCCACTATCACCAGCATTTGGTTGAAGAATTGGGTTTGACTCGGTTTTTACAAAACAGCAATGTTTCTCATTACAAGGTTTACAGCTACAGGACCACTGCAACCAGACCATTTCATGGTGATTAAGTGGTTATGGTGACTTTAGTTGTCCTTTAATGTATATTAATTGGGTACCGTTGGGCATAACCTGATAACTGACATTGGAGAAAAAGAAAGATTAGGATTATTTTAGAAAAAAATATATATTTATAAATAGAGTAGCGGAAGCATTATCCAGTTATACTATCTCGCAGTAACACCTAAAAGCTGAGGAAGCTTTCATCAAATGATCCTTACAGTTTCTATTTCTTCATCGCTCATCATCTTGTCAGAGTATTAGATTACATTGGAGGTTATAAAATGGCAAGCATTAAATGTCAGGTAATCCTATCAGGTTGCACCATTGATTAATAATATAGAAATGTCTGGCCTACTGAACTGAAAAAACATTCGGCATCACATAGACATGAACCTCTTGTTGAGGAGAAATTAATGAACACTGTACTGTACAATAATTTAAAAAACACTTTTGTGCTAAAGTTCTTTTTTTTTTTTTCTTTCGCATCTAAAGAGGGACTTTCACAGTGTAGATTCCCCTCACTTTACACTATTGAAGCCTAACTTTGGACTAAGTGTGCTGCATTAGTACGTAAATAAATAAGCACACTTATGCTATTACCATTCACACATGATTAGCAATAAACTGTACATCTTCCCACGACAATGTGTGATCTTACATGCAGTACATGAAATAACAAGAAGGAGATTATTTTACACTGGATGTCAGAGCATTACATATGGTCAAATAATAATATAGGTTGAAACTCAAGTCCCTTAAATTTAGCCATTCACACATCAGTTTGCACTGGTGATCCAAAACAAGGCAAAAACTCAGTTGTGCAACAAAATAAGGAAAAAATCCATAATGGCAATCAATTATAAAAGTGTTCATTAAAAAAAAAAAAGCAATAAAAATAAATAGTGTTTTTCAGTAGATAAAAATATAATAAGAATAGCTAATATCTACCTTTTAGTGCGCTCTTATGATGTGTCATTAGTTCAGAACTGCCAGTTTCTTTTTAAGATTATAAGTCTTACAATGCAATATTTCCGACAGCAGCATTTGATCAAAGCATGGATTCACTGTACATGATTACATTTATATGTGCTCAATACTCCAGGCTACATGTCAAATTCACTAGTGCAAATCACACTCGAAAAATAATGTCTATGTAATAATACTTCCTACACAGTACATAGCACAGGCCAGGAAACCTGGCAGATGTTGCAAGCTTTCATAATCAATATTAAGAAAAAGATCATCTTCTCTCCAATCAATTATTATTTAAGTGCCAAAAAGCTATCAACGTTAAGAGCCCAAGCAAAATCTATAGAGTCCTCAAATGTGCAGTCACTGTGACACTGATTTAAAAGGCTACATACACAAGTTACTGGCATGGCAGGAATTATGCAGGCCATTTAAAATTAGTACCTTTTTAAATATACTCATCCGTCTTTCTCTGGATTCCATTTATTTTTATACTCTGTCAGAAAAATTGGGTAAATTAGTATTAAAAACACTTCATTTTCACAATGGGTAATCTCAGCATATGAAGCCCAGGGGGACTGTAAACTTGTTAATTGGATGCGCTCTTGTACAGACTATGTTTAACTCTGTCCAGCACAGATTCATTGTGCATTGATTTTCTTTTCTTTTTTTTTGCCTCTTATCTTTTATTGGTGTTTTTCTCTGACATCTTCGGATACACAAACAATTTAAAATGATGTCTATTCAGTCTAGTCATCCATTTATTGGCGCTTATAATATACGAGGTCTATCAGGAAAAAGTCCAGCCATTGTTAATATAATGAGAACAGTTTGCGTGACATCGATGTAACCAGGCAGACAAGGAATTATGTACTTGATCAATCCCTTATTACAGATAAGCAATTTTTCACACATTCACCTACATTTTTAAGATATGTGATGAACCTGTTTAACATATATCGGTATGGCCATTTTTATTAGAAAGGAAAAATATTTTGATAAAGGATCTCTTAATACTGTACAATATAATAGTGGAGAGTAGATATAGCATCAGCAGTCATTATGGCTTAGTTATTTTATTTTTACATAGTTTAATCTCTCTTTAAAGCAATGTTCACCAACCCAGTCCTTATGGACCAACAACAGTCAAGTTATGTATTTCCCTGTTTTATTCCAATGGAGATTCTGCCAAAACCTGGACTGTTGGTGGTCTATGAGGACTGGATTGGAGAGCACTTCTTTAAAGAACTGGGAGTCATCTATGTTGACCCAAGTCATCGCAAAACCACAGTGTGCTACTTTAACCCCTTAAAGGACCACTCTAGGCACCCAGACCACTTCAGCTTAATGAAGTGGTCTGGGTGCCAGGTCCAGCTAGGGTTAACCCATTTTTCATAAACATAGCAGTTTCAGAGAAACTGCTATGTTTATGAATGGGTTAAGCCTTCCCCTATTTCCTCTAGTTGCTGTCTCATTGACAGCCACTAGAGGCGCTTGCGTGCTTCTCACTGTGAAAATCACAGTGAGAGCACGCCAGCGTCCATAGGAAAGCATTGTAAATGCTTTCCTATGAGACCGGCTGAATGCGCGCGCAGCTCTTGCCGCGCGTGCACATTCAGCCGGCGGGGCGTAACGGAGGCGGAGAGGAGGAGGAGAGCTCTCCGCCCAGCGCTGGAAAAAGGTAAGTTTTACCCCTTTTCCCCTTCCAGAGCCGGGCGGGAGGGGGACCCTGAGGGTGGGGGCACCCTCAGGGCACTATAGTGCCAGGAAAATGAGTATGTTTTCCTGGCACTATAGGGGTCCTTTAAGGACCAAACGTCTGGAATAAAAGGGAATCAAGGGGTTAAAGGAGTATGTATGTATAGATAGATATCTGCGTTTCATTTCTTTATATTGCATGTATCTCCAGCATGTATTTCCAGTCTGGTTTTGGTGGATTCCATTTGAATTAAACTTAGTTTTATGATCGCATATGTTTAACTGCCAAGGTCGTTGATAATTAATTGAACCGACTATACAATAAAGTACATATTCCTGCTTTGACTGTCTTCAGATTATCTTCCTGCTTCAACTGTTACTTTCAGCCCTGATTCTGATATCGTTCTGCATGCCTTGCCCTCTTCAAGTGACCCACTATTGATTATCTGCTGGCAGCCACAACCCCATGACTGGCTCTCCATTGCTTATTAGCCTGACAGATGCTAACCCTGCTCTGCAGCTATCTTAAAAGTCTTTATATCAGCTCAGTGGGTTTCTCTCCTGCCTTGAGAAGAGCAATATTACTGTGCAGAAGAGAAACTGTTGGTTTAGTACACAGAGAGGGTAAGGTAATGTGCATTTAATGACATTACGCTTCATTCAAGTGGAATCTGGTTCAGTGGACAATATTCTAGAGCTCACATTGGATGCCAAATAAAACCTGCCTGACGACCCCACGGACAGATAAAGAACAGTGATTAGCTGTGCCAAAGGTAGAACCAGAAAGTATACACGAGTAGGTGTTAAATCTAGAACTATGCACCTAATTAGTCTCCGTCAGCAAACTGTGCAAGAAAAGATGCTTCAAAACAGTTACTGCTGCCTTATTGGTAGAATTAGAAGTTACAGGAAGATAGTGGTTGCTTGATATAGGAAAAAGTGAGGTGCTATCAAACAGAAAATGTGATGCATGATGTATTGGGTAATGTTAATCCTAATTTATACTCATCACCCTCACTCATAAACCTTTAATAACACATTATATAGAAAAGGAAAGGAAAGGAAAGGTGTTTGCACAATGATTTTGTGTATGCAGTTTATATCTGATTGGTATATTGAATATCCACCAATAGTGATGTCGCGAACCGTTCGTGGCGAACTCCGGTCAGCTGACACATCCCTGCCAATCTCCGGCATGACCCTCCCTCCCAGACCCTCCCACCTCCTGGACAGCATCCATGTTGAACCGCGGCGAACCGTTCGCGGCAAGTTCGCGAACGGTTCGCGACATCACTATCCACCAAAGCTTACTAAAGTAAAAACATAAAACAAGACCTTCTGGTGACACAGTCCCATCACATACCATCAGATTTTATCACAGTTTTTCACAAGTCAGGTATATGTAATAACAAGAATAAAAAGACAGATATGGGAGATTTATCAAGAAACACCAGGTGCTATTCTGGGTGTAAAATGCAATCTGTTGATTTATAGGTTTCCATGGTGATTACATTTTATATATCACTTTGAAACAGATTAGCACCAGTTTTTGCATTGATGAATCTGCTTGCATATATTGAAAGATTTATATTAAAGATATAGCAAATGCCATTACATGCCAGTTTAGACAAGGCACATTCAAGGCAAATAATGTAAATATGGAGGGGAAATGGAAATATTGTTTAATTATTCCTCTTCTGTGTGTGTTTTTCCTATGCTGATTGCAAGGTACAAAGGACAGAATTTCAATGATTTACAGGGAGCTAGGGTGGAGGCACCCATTTGCAAGATAAAGTGGTGTTGATTTCTAATTTTATTTTTCTTTCTTTAAACCTCACAAATACATGTCTGTTAAATATAAACACAATATTGAAAAACTTGATAAGTAACAGTTCCTATTTCCTGTGATGGAGCTCCCTGTACCCCAGCTGGGTAGTTCTGCCAAGCTTGCTTCCTAGCTGGAACCAGGAAACCTGAAGCACTAATGACCTAGCCACTGCAGCTTGACTGGGGTTCTTCTGGAGATTTTCCATCCGACCAGGCTGCAGCTCTCCTTCCAGGCAGGTATTGTCCCATCTGTCTATTTCGCTGCAGTCCTTCTTCCAGGGAGGTATCTTCCACTTTGCCTATTCCGCTACAGCCCATCTTCCAGACACATATCTTCCCCCTCTCTGGGAGACTAACCAGATCCCAGACCTCCAATTGGTCTGGGTCTGTGTTAGTCTGGCAACCTATCCTTAAAGGTTCAGCCATTCTGGCGTCCTCCTGCCCCAAGCTCCAATTTGTAATTCCATTGTCAGGCTGGGGAGGCCACTATACTCCATTCTGCATGAAAAAAGGTGTCATTGGAGAGGGAAAACAAAGCTCTCCTCTCCTGGTGGTACATACCGTCGTTGGGGAGCAAAACTGGCTATCTTCACTCCACAGCCACCACAGTGTGCTGTGGTGGCTGTGGAGCCCTAGTGTGCTGTGTGCCCTTGTCTGAGGGGTTGGGTCCGTAGAAAGCCAGCAGCATCTTCATCATCTTACCAAACTCTGAGTCAGTATTGCTAAATGCCATGCTTGTCCGGCTCAATTGTGGTCACCTCCTCCCAGTCCAGTTGTACCACCTTGGCTGATGAGTTGGCTCTGCAGAAAACTAGTCCCTCTATCACTCTACTCTAGGAACTCCGTTCCCGACAAAGACTGTTACGGTTGCCTCCGGGCTGGCTGGAAGTTGGACCGTTGAAAGGATGCTCCTAGCACTCACCAAAGGACCATCAGCACCGTAGACACCATAACTACTGCATAGACACCATAAGTACTGCATACTCCACGAACCACTGCTGCTGGGCTGGTATCTTGCCATCTGCTATCCACCCTGGACCTACGACCAGGTTCCAGGGTCCAGTGGGTGATCTCTCTTCCTTTTGCAGGGCGAAGCAGGATCAGGAACAAGAGCTCTTACAAGAGCTCAGTAGCTAAGGGAGTATGAAGAGGCAGGAAAAATGCAGTTTTTATACATGTACTATAACTTTAAAATCATACATCCAATCAAATGACATATTCAGAATCAGCACACTTTAAATATAAACATCCTTTATGACCGACCGCAAGCACATTTTCATGCCCAAAACAGTTCCATAGATTTGGGCTGTGCGGTCGGTCTATTTCAGGCTGAAAAAATGACCCATCGCCGAATGTTTCTGCAGCTGAAAGTTCAGTGTGGGAGAAGGTAAGGCTCAGCGGTGTTCACGGAAATGTGCAGCCGATTTTAGTTCCATGAATTTGGCTGCACACACCGCTGACCGTATTTGAATGAATAAAGATGGCGCCGCCGCGTGTTCGTTTGCGCGAACGGCGGCCAACCAGGGTTCTGCAATTTACCTACAGCAGGCTCCCAGCCTGGGAGGTAAATTGCCTGCACACTTCAACTTCTGGGTGATCCGCCTGTGTGGTACTTGGTTCACTAAGCCCCATTTACTGAACCAAGTGGGAAATAGCCAGGAACAAAGGGATTTAACCAAGTCTGAGGACATTGGGGACACAGGCTTAAAGGGGCAGTGTCCAAAACAAGTCTGGAGACACCCTCTTAAATGGGCAGTGTCCCAATTTTCCCTATACCCCAAAAATATGCTTAAAGGGCCAGCACCAGTCCCATAAAAGCCCAATATGCTCACAGACTGTTCTTAAAGGGCCATACACACCCGGTCCATAGTCATGGGGGAGGAGGCTGGCAAATAGGCTCCTCCATAATCCCAAAGAGCAGGGCAATTTGTCATTTGAAAGAACAGTTACAAAAGGCATTTTGTAACAAAGACGCTGCAGGGGTGCTAGGTCCATTCCTCTCCACAAGATGTGCAGGAGTCCCAGTGGTGTTCTGGATGTTTTCCCAATGCTAGGAAGCCATCCCACTGCTGCCAACAAATGTGACGGAGCTCCCTGTACCCCAGCTGGATACCTCCACCAAGCTCGCTTCCTAGCTAGAACCGGGAAACCTGAAGCGCTTTTGCCCCAGTCGCCGCCGCTTGACTGGGGTCCTTCTGGAGATTTTACATCCGATCAGGCTGCATCTCTCTTTCCAGGCAGTTATCATCCCCTCTGCCTATTTCGCTGCAGTCCTTCTTCCAGGCAGGTATCGTCCCCTCTGACTATTCCACTGCAGCCCTTCTTCCAGGCAGGTATAAACTTCTGCTTGCAATGTGATTTCTATTGTCTTTACAAAGGCACTTGCAGGTCTCAGGCCTAGCTCTCTTGATTTATCCCAGGGCTAAAGGGATCATGCAGTCAGCCAACAGGTACAACAACTCTGTTGCTGAGTTCCCCACAAATCCACACAGGACACGGTTCCAAAAACGAACTAACATAATTAAGCAATTGCAATTAATACATGAACTATACAATGGAAATACAATTTTCAAACACAATAAAAAGCAACAATATATACATGTAACCAGTTATTTGGTTGCCCTTATTTGCATACAAACAGATTTCTCTAGGGGAAGCAGTGTTGGTTAGGACCAGAACGGGGTCTTTGGACTCTGCCTATAATTGGTAGGCAGGAGGCCAGCCTCCACACTCCTCCAGGAGCTCGTGACAAGGGAGCGTTTGCCACATTTCCTATTTAAATATCTCATGTTTTCAATAATCTATGCTTTTTAGACTCATGATACCAGTTATTTGTTCTTGTTTCTGATAACTGTTACATATCTAGTATACTACTTATTAAGTGAGCTAATTCATCTTTCATTATCATTCTTCTGCTATAACTATAATACACTTGTGAAATATTTACATGTGCATATATATATACATCATTTTTTGTAGAGAATACCTTCATTTATGTCTGTTGTTATTGTGTAGATATTTATTGAACTTTTTGTCAAATTACAAACTAAATCACCTTTTTCCTTGATCTTCCCAATCTCTCTATATATATAGCCAAACAACAAAACGAAAAGAATGGAGATACAGCAAATCGAAGGAACAAAGTGTCAATGTGACATTTTACTGTATTTTACTGTAATGAATTGAATATGAACACTTTTTAATTGTACTCACAAGCCAAAAATAAAATAAAAGCATTGAATATAAACTCTATGTTATCAGGAGAGGACAAATCCTATAAAAGCAATGGATATCAGCAGCCAAGACACTACTCTCTTGTGCTTAACTTGGTAAAATAATATTCACAGCATATCACAAATTTCCCCAAATACGAAGGGCCACCTTACGTTTTCGTCCAGACAGGACTTCTTCAGTTCAAAATATACAACTACTACTGTATACCTTGTGCTTAGTAATTAAAAATAGTATAAATGAAATGGTGGGTCAAGGAGAAATCACAACAGGGCAATGTGCACTTGATAAAGTGCTATTTTTATAGGATCGATATTGTGGTAATCACACCCCCAAAACATGAGGGTACGGTGCAAATGTGTAGAACTGTTGCTTGTGATATCATGAACACAGTGGCCGGTGTCGGAGAGGCTGGAGGAAGCAGTAAGATTTTAAAAAATAGATCGGATCGAGGCGTCATGTGGTCGGCGGACATGCAAGGCAGGTGGAGGACTCCTTACAAAAACAGATAATAAACACCAATTATGTATTTGTAAAGCCCTTAATTAACCAAAAGAAAATATATCATATTTATATGCTCCTAAATCAACTTAAAATGGAGGCATTTGGAAGGAAAATAAAAATATAATATATATATTAAAACATAGAAAGAAAATATCTAAACAAATACAAAAATGATAATAAAAATACACTAAGGGATTGCATGTATGGGTACACTTTATAGAAAACATGCCAAATCTGTACACTAGATTTAAGGTAAAAATGCTTTTAGGCTATGTATTCAAGAGGTTTCCCTTTTGGGAATGCTTTTTTTAATTTTATTTATTCATTTAACCTCCCATCGAATGATTGTCTAATATATTATCTGTTATATAGAGAAAAATGTTAAATTCCTGCAATTGAAAAGAAGGCAGTGAATGGTGACCAAATATTTATCGAAATGCTTTTTAATATTATTTTGATGTTTTCTAATTCTCTCTTTTAATTTTCCACTAGTTTTCCCCACAGATTGGAGGTCACAAGGTACACAACATGTGTAGAATAACAATTCAAGGAGTTTTTATTTTAAAGACTTCCCTGATACCACTAATAATTAACATACTATGCACCTTCCATATTTTATAAAACAATTACATTAATGTTCAAATGTACTTTTAATTAAACGTTTAATTTTAAGTGCCACACCAGGCGCTATGGTCATCTTTAAAGTTTTGGCCTTTTTACAAAAATACTGGTGGTTAGTGAGGTAATTGATTATCTATAATGTGAATCTGCAATAACATTTCCTAAGATTTTATTAAACTGTTTTTAATTTGAATATGGTGAAATCCTTCCTGCCTCTTTTTCCACTGTGTTTGTTACATTTTGTATCTTCTAACTTTTGTTTATAATTTAAATTTGGTCCTTGAAATCCAAATCTTTTCTTTTTCAATTTGACAATTTTTATTTGTTTTGGGGTACAGAAGGAAAGCGGGAAAGTCGAAAATATCCGTAAGTCATTAGTGCATCATTGCATTTTCAACTTCACAGCGTTTGCAAACTCACATATTACCAGCATATGCTTGCGACTTATTTATGCTACACTTTCGTTGTGTTGGGATGGGGTTGGGGTACATAAGACAAAGGGGAGGGGTTTATGGTAGTGAATATATTTTAGGGGTGAATGAGCGGGCCACCACTCTTCAGGTGTTGGCGTTGCCCTGGTCCCCTGGGCCGTTCCCCGGCTGTGTGCTGGGTCTTACTTCACTCCTTGTTCTAGAGTCCCAAGTTGCGACCCCATTGTAACTGTCTCCCTTCTCCTTGAGTTGCCTGGGGGCCCAGCGCTCTTAGTACTACGGATGCTACCTGCCCCTTATAAGATTCAGTGAGTGTAAAGGCTGCTATGCCCCTTGTCCGGGACACGTTCCCAGGTAGAGTGGGCTCGGCTGGTGTGTGTAGCGTTTTCACAGCCCTTTGTGGGTGGATTGTATCTGGTCCCTCAGTGTCTATCTGTAAGGTGAAGTGGGGGGGGGGGGATAACTGGGTTAACAAGTGGAACTAATATGCCTGCTCTGAATCTGGTTGCTTCTACGTTTGCGTCTCTGTGCATTCCCAGTGGGTTTCTCTGGGGCAGTCTTGGAGGTTCCTGCCCTCTACGTAAGTAGCCCATATATCTTTTGCTGTGGCGCTCCCTTTACCCATTTTTATTTGGTTCCACAACATTGTTTCATACTCCAGAGTAGTGGTGATCATCATGATTACCTCCGCCATTGTGGGGGAAATCTGAATCTTTTAAACAATTGTGTCTTAATTTGACCACTTGAAATTCCCTTGACAGAATTATAATGACAGCTTTAGTAAACATTAATGCAAAAGCTATTGATACTTTAAGAATTAAATAGGATAACAAAATCATCAAAGCTTTCCTAATTGCCTTTCCAAATTAGAATAATATCATCAATGCATCTCCGACAAAGTACCAGGTTTGTTCAAAACGGGACAACATTGTCCTCAAAATTGGCAAAATAAATGTTGGCAAATTTAGTACCCATGGCAATACCCATCAACTGTAAAAAGAAATAGCATTCGAATTAGAAAAAAAAATATGCTTCAAAATAAATTTTATGGCAAGACAGGAGGCTTCATATTTGCTTATCTTTATTTACTAAACCTACCAGCAGCAAAGAAATAGTTTACAATAGTGTAAAAACAATTCAGCCAGAGTGCATAACAGTATTATATGATGTCATCAAACTCCTCCCAAGCCCTCTTTCTTTGCTGCTTGCCTCCCAGGTGAGTCTGCTCCAATTATATTGCCTTAGGGTTTTTGCCTTTAATCCAATATATGAACTAATTTTCTCATTAATTTGTTAAATTTTATAGCACCCATATCTCTATTATCATTTTAAAATAATTTTCTGTGGTAATGTTTTGTTTATCAAACATTAATTCTCACTAGTTTCTCACACAATTTATTATCAGTACACAATACCCTTACTATATATAATTATACCTAACATGTTGGTTTATTTGTGTCTCTGAACAGTTTTTAAACTTTATCTCCATTGTTCCCCTTTAAAAATCGTCGGGGTTTGCCTCTGCGATTTTATTACATTTGTGGCCGCGGTTTCCTCTCGATTCTGAGAGACCGCAGCTCACCCTTCAGGAGTCTGCGGCTCAATTTCGCGCCCTTTCTCGGTTCCCGCCTTCTCGCGTCTGCAATTACCTGACACGCTTCCTCCCGCCCTTTGCTGGTGGCGGCCATCTTAAACCGCGGTTTACCTTGTTATTTATGCGCGATCGCTTCACCTCACGTCGGATCCGGTAAGTATCTTATTTACTTGTTGCTCATAGCACCCTTAAAGTGCTACCACCTTTTTCCAAATTATTCATTGTACCTATTTGTTTTTCTTGACAGGGAAATACCTGCTGTATCTTATCATATAAAATATCATATTAAATAAAGGAGGGCCTTGTTCATTGAATGTTGTTGTGGGTGTTGTGGGTAACCCCCACCTTTTATTCATTTTCTAATCAATTTATGACAGGTGTCTCAACACCATTACTACAAGTGAGTGACCCTCACCTTTGCAAATAATACAATATATTATTTAACGTGCCCCCACTCTTTAAAATATTTTACAGACATACTAATAAAAGTCTGACTACTGAGTGGTGAACCCCACTTCTTATTGTTACAGTGGTACAATCCACTTATTTAATTTAGTGGTCTACCCCACTATATATTGTGTGCCGCCCTTATATATCAAACTACGCTTATTTGGGTGACACCCCACTTAGAAATTTTACTATGCACAATTAGGTGAACCCCATTTAACATTCTTGTCTTACGACTATTTGTCAGAATCACTAATACAGTCCTAACTAAAATGTCTGATAATACTGAGCCTGCAATCTCTCAGGAACTTAATTGATTACAACCATTACCAAATCCATCCCCAAGGCGTTAGCAGCCTTCCATGAAAAGACTCCTGGCGAAGTCAATCCCACCGCACATTTACCCTCTGACTCAGAGGACTCTCAGCCCTCAGATCAGGAGGTCACACATAAGCGCCCTTGGAAAGGGAATAGTGTGTCTGCGGGCAAAGGCAAGGCTCCTGCCAAGTCCCAAAAATTAACTGTCATTCGCCCCGCCCAAACTATTTTTGACCCCTTGGAGGGTTCCACTTCTCAAACGCGCGATGGGGTTGAGGATTAATACCTTGGCTATTCTGATGAGGACCCCTCGGCGAATGCGCTAGGGGATACCCCATTGGAATTTGTTAAGGAGTCATTCATTACCAAAAAGGACACAGATGCAAACATCTCTATGCCCAAGGGACCCGACTCAGACACCCTTCTGGATGCCTCGGGTATCCCTTTTTTCGACCCTAGGGTCATTAGACATCCACGTTCGGCCGAATGAGCCCCACCTGACCACATCTCTAATTTTTGCAAGATATGGCTGCGTAAGCCCTTTGAAAATGAAATAAGGGCTAAACTCAGAGCCGAATGCCCTCGGCCAACTATACCAAGTAAAGTGGCTCTCACGCCAGAGTTTGACCTGCTATTTGTGACCTTCTTCACTAAAACAGGGAAAGACCCTCGCAAGGGTATTGAGCAGGATTTTAAGACAGCCCAAGACAAGCTCCTGGATACCGCTGGTCCCATCATCCAAATTTTCATACTAGCTGACGAAGCTATAACTAGTGGGGAGTTTGACCCTCACACAGCCCAAGAATGGACCCAAAGAGCCCTATGTTTCCTGGGCAATGCAAATGTGGCTATATCCATTGAGAGACATAGGGCGGCACTATATAATCTCGATGCTAAATTAGCAGACTTAAGCTCCCGAGAACTGATACCAGAAGCCAATGGCTTGTTATTTGGGGACTCTTTCATGAGAGATCTGTCCAAACATGTAGCGGTATTTACTACCTTAAAGAAGGCCCAATCCTCCCTACGCAGGGTATTTCGCTCCCAGTCAGGTCGTTTTTCTGGGAGAGCTGGACGTTACAAAGGCATAACGAACAGCAGAGCTGCCTTCACAGGCTACAGGCCTCGTCCCTTAGAAAACTACTGGAACTCGGGACCCCCCCCGACCCTACCACAGGCAGTTATTCACCAATAGAGGATCCCTCCGGGGATGTGCATCTGCCTCCTTACGCGGACGCACTGCTCCAGGTAATAAACCTTCCTTTTTTCAATGTACCTATAGCAGGTCGACTAACCCATTTTTTCCAACAGTGGGAACTGCTTTCACAGGACCTATGGATCCTACACACAGTCAAGGGGTTCAAAATAGATTTCCTTTCCACTCCCTTCCAGAACACACCACCTACACCTTTTCGGATGTCTGCAACAGACAACCTGGCATTACACACAGAATTGAACAAACTGGTGGAAAAAGGGGCAATAAAAAGATCACCCTTCCCACATACCTTTCTAAGCAATATTTTTACGGTCCACAAAAAATTCGGAGACCTGCGTGCAATAATCAATTTGAAAGCCCTGAATCACTATGTCAGATATCGTCATTTCAAAATGGAGGGCATCCATCTCCCCAGGGACCCCCTTTGCGTGGGTTCTCCAGATTCGATCTCAAGGATGTATATCTCACTGTCCCTGTTGCCCACAACCATCTGGCTATTCTTCAACATCCTGATAATGGCTCAAGATCCAGACCTTTTACGTCAACACACAAACATGACGACGGCCTTATTACAAAACCTAGGTTTTGTAATCAACTTTCAGAAATCAGACCTGGTACCTTCTCAGAAGGTTCAGTTTCTCGGATTCCTAATCGACTCCTTACAGGCGATTTTACAACTACCTTCCACAAAGGTCAAGGCTATAAAGAAAGACATTTGCAAATTGCAAATTGCTATCAGCCCACCAGATTCGCCTACGCGATCTGGCTCATACCATAGGCCTACTGTCTGCCTCTATCCAAGTCATTTATCCGGAACCCCTACATTACAGAGCAATGCAACGGCTCAAGACTTACTATCTAAACCGGTCCATCTAGGTTTTGCCTTGTTTATATTGGGTATATAGTGTAGATTCATGTAAAAAAATATAATTTAAACCAAAGTAGCATAAGGCAACATTAAATAATGTAAAAAAAAATAAAAAAGTTGTCTGAATATTTTCTAAATGTGTTGTGTATATATATATATATATATATATATATATAGAATGTGACGGCAGATAAGAACCAGCCGACACATCTAGTCTGCCATTAGACCTCATTAGAGCTTCCATTGGCTCTCCTGCGCTGCGAACTTCAGTCTCTCATTGATGCACGCAGTAGAAACCGTCAGACCCCAAGTAAGGCATCAACTATGTACATTTTGGAGATGTCAGGTAACATCTGGCACCATAACCACTACAGTGTGATGTTGTGATTATAGTGCTTGAAGTGCTTTAATAACACAAGGTTATGTTTCACATCGAGCAGACATATTAAACCTTAACACTCCACTACTCTAATGTGTCATCATAATCTTTTTATCTTTGCATTTTTGTGATATCCCTTTGGACCAGCCCTGATTATTTAATCATGAATTTATTATTACCATGTTATTTTGATTATTGCAACGTTTATGAATATATAGTTGTCAGGACTGTAATGTGTAAGGAGACACTGCAATATTCATTCTATTCCACTCATTTAGTCACATCTTTAGTTATGTCACACAAGAACATTACAGGGTATTGAATACTGGGAATGCGAAATCCAACTAGCATGGACTCACTAAGACACGCATTGGTTCATATCTCATCATGAGCAATCACTGAAAGAAGCTTAGACCCTTCATGCAGAAATAATCCATCCCCCCTTCAGAGTTTCTGCTCTCCTTTACTTGCACTTGTACCCTCTATTTTAATATGGCTTCTTTGTGCTCTCTCATTTTAACCTGTTTCCATTGCAATATATCATAATTATGTTGCCCCCATTTCCCCTCTTTTTGAATTTTCTTCCACTAATGATTTTCCTCTCTCCATAATATTGTTTACATTGCGGCCATGGTCAACCTACTCTTCCTATACTCTTAAAGGTTTGTCCCATCTCATTCCCATTTTGACCATGTTACCCTTGGGGACACATGAGAGCAAACAGCTCAAGTTAGGAAATTAAAATGTTCAGCTGACCTTCAAGATCCTTGAACATGCTGACTGCTCATATGGCCAGTTAGGGTGCTGTGTGATTAAAGTCTGTCTGAATGTGCGCCCTGCTCCCTCAGCTAAGTGCATTGACTTCCAGCAGTTCAGCTCAGGCTGTGCTGTCAGTGGCTAGACTGAGTGTGCACAATTAGAAGGACACTTTCTATTCAATTTGGAGTTGACGTCTCCATGTGCAGAACTCCCACAACTCCCAATTCTAATTAAAATGTGTTTTTATATTTGTGCATGCTCGGCCTAGCCACTGACAGCACAGCCTGAGCTGAACTGCAGGAAGTCAATGCACCTGCACATTCAGACAGATTATATCATTACACATCTGTCTGCTGCAGCAGTGCCCCCTCTACCTTTCTGTGCAATATGGGAAAACTGAGTGATCTTTTTGTCCAGGTTATTCTATTTAAGTGTGTCTTGTGTAAAGGACAATGTGCTAACTGAAAAGTGCTGTCTAATTAGGATAATGTGTGCTAACTACTGTTCTGTAAATATTGGACATTATTGGTAGAATTTGATTTACTCGTTTGAAAGGAATTTATGGATATTTTGGCTTACTACATTGTCATCGTGTTTACCTATTAGCTGATGTTTGAAACATTTGACTCATTCTTTATTGTGTGGTTTATTATTATACCAACCCAAAGGTCATTTGTAAAATTAAGAAATAATCTGGGCCTGCATTAGTCTAGGGCCCAGGAACTAGGTTTCTCTACTGAGAGAGAATTCTTGTTTCAGAATACAGATTTTATAGTGAATCATTAGAAGGCAGGGTGCGCAGGAGAACCATTTTTAATCTGCCACTAACATCTATTTTTTCTATCGCTTTGATTGTGAACATAACATTATTTTAGATAAATAGCCTCTTATTCCTCTAGCTGTGTATTAAACATATATATCAAATTTAGCAGGAATACATAACAATAATGAGTGCTCTGTTGCAGGAGATATTTGAATAAAAATAGTTTACTGGACTAATTTGATGGGAAATGTCACATTATTTCACACATACTGCTGCTGGCAAATCATTTATTCCACATTAATGTGCGATTTGTGTATAATGGATGGGAAGAGTTAGTTCAAGGCCATGTGGACAACAGAAAATACACACATTTTAACTCTAATTTAGTAAGGCTCCCGTGGATGAAAGGATTTATGTATTAGAGTCAGGCTCTTCTACATAGAATATCGTGCATACATCTGGCTAAATTTGATCTCTAGTCAGTTCAGATAAAGTATGTATACAGTCAATTCATTTACACTCATCTATCAGCTACAATGCAATGCACACAGAGAGTAACAAAGGCATGCACGCACATGTAGTGATACATGCAAGGACAACCTTAGTCCTGTAGACCCCCTGTGTGAAATATTTTCACAGCATCCCCCCGTTGTTACCTTGCAGGGAGATGGGCATGCTGATCTCTGGTGATCCAGTGTGCTGGAAATCTGGCCGGTGCCTCCACCGGGTGCAGACCATAAGTAACTGTCTCATTAGCTCAGGCACTTACAGTGTCAGAGCTTTCCTGTGGTAATCCGCACCAATGCTCTGCCTTGCCGGAACTGGGAAGACAGCTACATATTGCATTTTGTATGACAGAGCTCAGTTGTAATAAATCTCATAATAATATGATGTAATGTGTGTGGTGTCTGTGTGTGATAGACGTGTTGGCTGTGTGTAATAGTTGTAATGGTTGTATTGACTACACGTTATATATGTGTGTATTGGATGTGTGTGATATTTGTGCTGGGTTTATTGGCTGTGTGTGATAAAAATATGGATGAAAGGCCTATGTGTGAATGCAGGTGTGTAGGTTTACCGAGTCACAAGCACACAGATCCAGGCACATAGTCACAAACACAGTTATAGGTATATAGTCAAACACACAGTGTTTCAGGCAGTCACATACAGTTACAGGGAGATGCACCCATACACACAGTTACAGACAGACTATTACCTCTTTCTATTATGGGGTGGAGGGGGAGCAGGGTAGTGTGGAGGTATATGGGGGAGCAGGGGTATTGTAGTAGTATGTGGGGGACCAGGGGCCACAGTGGAGGAGGGTGGGGGACCAAGGGCAGTGTAGTGAAAGGTGGGGGAGCATGGGCACAGTGGTGGTAGGTGGGTAAGCAGGGGGTAGTGTAGTGGTAGGTGGGGGAGCAGGGGCAGTGTAGTGTTAACTGAGGGAGCAGGGCGCACAGCGGTGGTAGCTGGGGGAGCAGAGGGCACAGCAGGGGTAGCTGGGGGACCAGGGGGCACAGTGCTTGTAGCTGGGGGAGCAGGGGGCAGAGCTCTAGTAGCTGGGGGAGCAGAAGGCACAGCGTTGGTATCTGGGGAAGCAGGGGGCACAGTGGTGGTAGTTGCGGGAGCAGGAGGCAAAGTGGTGGTAGCTGGGGAGCAGGGGGCACAGTGGTGGTAGTTAGGGGAGCAGGCACAGTGGTGGTAGCTGGGGGAGCAGGGGCACAGTGGTGGTAGTTGAGAGAGCAGGGGCACAGTGGTGGTAGTTGGGGTAGCAGGGGCACAGTGGTGGTAGTTAGGGGAGCAGGGGCACAGTGGTTGTAGCTGGGGGAGCAGGGGCACAGTGGTGGTAGTTGAGAGAGCAGGGGCACAGTGGTGGTAGTTGGGGGAGCAGGTGCACAGTGGTGGTAGCTGGGGGAGCAGGGGCACAGTGGAGGAGAGTCGGCGAGCAGGGTCTTTTCCCTGCTTTTTCTCAATTACCAGGCAGAGGGTTCGGCCGCATTTAGCTTCGCCCCACTTGCCATTTCACCCCGCCCCCTTTGCCCTCACTGGTAGACACAAGTGGAGGATAATGAAATCCTCCCCCCTGTAGCCACACTACACAGCACAACCTATATTATAGGAGTGCTCTAAGCACCCCTTACAGCTTTCACTCGGGGCATGTGCAAGCTCTGTCGTCCACATGGTGCCCCCTACTGCCATGGTGCACTGTGCGGCTGCACAGCTCACACAGCCCTAAGGTCGGCCGTGGATACATGCACACAAAGAGGAACATACATCCACATGTTGACTCTAGCACATATATAGAGACAGGAGCACACATGCAGAGTCTCAAACACACAGAGTGATAAACACATACACACAGAAAAACAGATACATGTACGCACACATAATTGTTCCTACTATTTTTTCACTGTAATAACTTAGAGCTGTGGTTCCCAACCAGGCCCTCAAGTACCCCCTACCAGTTCAGGATTTCCAGATTACCCTGTGGTATCTAAGGTGTTTTTAGAAAAAGAGAAAAAAAAACAATTGGGATGGTACAACCAAGAAACTTTATATAAGTGCTGATTTTAAAAGAAATTGGCACTTATATAAAATAAGAAACAGGGGACTTTTTTAGTTAGTTCTGGAGTGTGCAGCCGATTGGCCCATAGACTTAAGGCCACCCAATATTGGTGAACTCAGCAGCAGGACCCCAAACAATCCAACTTCCTGCACATTAAAGGTATGCTAATATGATGGTGGTTAAAAATATTAAAACATAACATGTGTGTGTATCAGTGGCGGATCCAGAGCCTGATCTCGGGAGGGGCACTTGTAGATTATTTAAAGAAATAATCCAGACACAATAACCACTAAAGCTCAGTGTAGTAGTTATGGTGTCAATAGTGCTGGGACCTCCTCCCAGAGTAAGTAGTCCAACCGTTTAAGAACAGTTTGACAACTTACCTGAGGTCTGCTGGGAAATGGGGCTGTAGTAGGGCATAGGAGCAGTGGTGTGTGAGTGGTGCAATGTGCAAGGGGTGCAGTGTGTGTGTGTGAGCAGTGTGTGTGTGTGTGAAGGTTGTAGTGTGTGAGTGAGGGCGGCAGTGTATGTCAGGGATGCAGTGTATGTGTGGGACAGTATGTGTGTGACAGTATGTGTGTGTAACAGTTGCAGTGTGTGTGTGGGAGTATTGCAGTGTATGTGTGAGTGTGGGCAATGTGTGTGTATGGGGCAGCAGTGTATGGGGGCAGTAGTATGGGGTGTATGGGGCAGGGGAGCGTGTGTGTGTATGGGGGGCGGTATGTGTGTATGGGGGTGTGTATATGTGTGTATGGGGGGCAGTGTGTGTGGGGGCAGTATATGTGTGTATGGGGGGCAGTGTGTGTGTATGAGGGGCAGTATGTGTGTATGGGGGGCAGTATGTCTGTATGAGGGGGCAGTATGGGGGCAATGTGTGTGTATGGGGGGCAGTGTATATGTGTGTGTGTGATAAGGGTAGGGGGGCTTTTTTTTTTTATAATATATATTTTTTTAATGTAATTAAAATAAATATTCTATATCCCCCCCTCCCTTCTTACCTTTATGAAGGAGGAGGGGGGACATTTCTTAGTCCCTGGTGGTCCGTGGTGAATCCCTGGTGGTCCCAGTGGGGAGAGTGATCTCTAGCCCGCGCTGCAGGGCTAGAGTTCACTCTCGCGAGATTTGGAGCGTTGCCGTGGTAACCGCGGCAATGCTCCAAATCTCGCGAGAGGAGGACCCGGAGGAGCTGCAGCCTGAGCTCCCGGGTCCTCCCTCTCCCTCCCCTGCCGGCTGTCAGCACAGTGCCTGCGGACCGGGGAGGGAGATCTGTGATCTCTGATCTCCCCTCCGGTCCACAGGCACATTGCAGGGCTAGCGCCTGCATGTGCTGGCAGGAGAGAGGGAGACCGCCGGCTTTCTCGGGGGGGGCAATTGCCCCCCCCCCCCTGGATGCGCCACTGGTGTACCTATAGAGAATTGAAGAATAGCATTGTGGGTCTCACTTGTATAGTACAATCAACATGTATGGCACGCATACAACTCCCATTAATAATCATTTTAATGCAATCTTTACAAACACAACCCTGTATTAAAATCTAAAAATTGTATACAAAGACTATTTCATTCAAACATCAACACTACACACAAAAGTACATATGTGATTAAAAATATACAAACATGCAAACACACTCCTGCATTCAAACGCAAGCATTAATTAAACATCCACCACTGCATTACTTTGGCAACAATACATACAAATACACCCCTACATGCACGCACACACACACACATTCTACATACAAAAACAATTATTACATTCCAACGTATAAACACTGCTCACAAATACAACCCTGCAAGGATGGGCAAATGTTAGATCCCCAGCTGGAAAAGCATTGTGGGAGTTGTATGACCTTTTGGCCACCCTTGTGCTTGAGGATCTACCTTTTGGCCACTGTTGTGCTAGAGAAGGGCCCAAAAACATTTCTTGCACGCGGGCCCTCTCCAGTAGTTCTGCCATTGGTCTGATCTGCTACTTTTTTAAAACAAATGTTGTTAAATAGCATATGCAAAAAACACCACACACTAAATCACACACCACAATTGGAGTAAACAATAAAGAGACAGATTTATTTTTTTAAAGTTCTATTTTTATTCAAATGTCTCGAATATTCCGAGGGAAGTCTTTCAAGAAGTAAGACTTGCCTTTCAGATTGCTCTGATTGGCTGGCTTACAAGTCAACTAATCAGAGTGCTCTAATGAGAATTAAGATAATGGTATGTTCAGTGGCTAGTTTATATGTTTAGTAGGTATGCCCCCACCTGCCACATGACCGCTATTTCAGCAGTCCAGCAGCATTTGGTCCGTAAGGACCGGAATGTTTTGCCCCATATAGTGCAATGCCATTCAGAGTTTTAGTGAATAACCTCTAAATGTTAACCCAGTTGTACCTGCTGCAAAACCCATACAGGAGCCTATGTGTTCATCTACGCTAGCTCCTAGGGCTTTAGTTTTCCTGCTGAATACATAGGAATAGATGGCATCCAGGCAGACAAATTTATTTCTATGCCAGATGAAGACCAGTTCTGAAGCAGAAGGTAAAATATCTGAGTATTTAATCTAGGGTTTTGTTTTTTTATCAGTGTAAAAATAAAAATACAGTTATCCATAGCAATAATATTGATATATCAATTTTTGAGAAAGTGTCACAGAATGTACATACAATATATATAAATATTTAATGTAATTCAATTTTTTACTACCACATCAAGAGGACATAGTCTTAAATTAGAGAGGCAAAGGTTTAAAAATAATTTCAGGAAGTATTTATTTACTGAGAGGGTAGTGGATGCATGGAATAGCCTTCCAGCTGAAGTGGTAGAGGTTAACACAGTAAAGGGGTTTAAGCATGCATGGGATAGGCATAAGGCTATCCTAACTATAAGATAAGGCCAGGGACTAATGAAAGTATTTTAAAAATTGGGCAGACTAGATGGGCCGAATGGCTCTCATCTGCCGTCACATTCTATGTTTCTAATGTTTAATGTGACTTAATGAAGATGTCATGTTACTTGCCATGATGTTAGCAGGGAAAATAATCCACATTTGAATTATAATGTACCCATAAAGTAAATTTTTACTTAATGAGTATAGTTTATAAGTGAATATGATCCATGAAAGAATGAGCAATGCAAATCATCACGCATATTATTGCACATTGGAATGTTAGAACCTTAGATGCCTTCAGATGAATTAAAAATAAGCAATGTGTTTCCATTCCCATCAGGTATTTGCATAGTTTTTCTTTCACAGTGGTCAATTAGTGCACCCCTCATTATGTTTAATTAATTATCTTTATGCAAATTCTTATATTTAATACATACTCCCTGTTGTGTAATGCTTTAATACAGCACATAAAATTAATTAAGTTCTATTCAAGCTTCATTTATAGACCTGAGTTAATTAGCGTTTTTGTACTGAGCATGTGTGACAATATTAAACTGTGTTTTATTTGTAATTTGTTTTCTGTAAAAAAGATGGAAAGCTTTTTTCGTTACCAGCCTACAATCGTTACAACAGATTAGCTTGACTGCACCTATAGAGAATTGAAGAATAGCATTGTGGGTCTCACTTGTATAGTACAATCAACATGTATGGCACGCATACAACTCCCATTAATAATCCCCTAAAAGCACACAGACCACTTCATCTCAATGGCTGTGCCAGAACAGAACTGGATTATGATGTCATTTGCTAAATATTATATATAAATATAAAATAATGGATCATTGCACTAAACAAAAAGTAGGTGGTTTTCTGTGTTTTATGGTTGTTTATTTTTTAGTCATGTAATTTTTAGAGAAGTGATGATTTTCCTGAATGCCATATCTCTGTGTTCCAGTCGATATTCTTTGTTTTTGTGTGTAAACTTGTTTTTTAAGAATGTAATTAGAAATTATAAAAAAAATTATATATAAAAAAAAGATTTCAGCAACCTGACCTAACACTTTAAATGTATATAAATATGCAATGTTTCAAAAAAATATTATAGCAGGGATAGTGTCTATATCCATAAATGTTCTGAAATTATGAACAAAACATGTCCTTTATATTTTAGTTATTCCACTTAATATGTTTGGCATTTCACTGAAATGTCAATGTTTTTAAAATATGTAGCAAAGATAATCATATTCTATAAATAGTATTTTTATGTTATTTAGGCCTCAATTTAATGTTTTTTTTATAAACTTTTTAAATTATTTAATATCTTTGGATAAAATGTTTTTTTGGTTTTTTTTCAAAATAATAAAATATTTGAAAATATATACTATATAAAATATATATATATATATATATATATATATATAAATATATCAAAAATATTTTGAAAAATATACAATATTTTTAAACATAAAATTTTTTAATATTTTCATATTAAATCATTTTAAAAGTTTATGCAAAATTATTAAATTATTTTAAAAGCTTGTCCAAAAATACTAAATCAAAGCCAAAAGTTGTTTAAAGATCTAGACCATCATGATTTGAGTAGTATCTCCCACTCTCATTCCCCCTCTAAAATATTTAGGGGTTATCTCTCCTCTTATCCCATTGCTTTTTACATTCATGGGTGCTGGACATATTACTCAGCAGAGAGGACAAAGTTCACATCACCAGTGTCTTCATGTCTTCATACTACACAGGCATCCATCCGTCCATGGCAGGAAATATAAAAAATAACTACTGGCTCTGCATCACAAGCATTAGCCGTCAAAGAAGGGAAGTGTGTCAATGGGTGTTTTCAGATGCATGTTTTCCGTAGTACAGTGACAGCACAGTGGGCACACAGACAACAATGTGAAAGCAGATTTCCTGCATGTAATATCTTTTTTATTGGATATTTCCACTATGCGTACATGTAAAATATTAATGTATGATTATTGTATGTGACTGCACATTACAGTTTCTCATTTACAAGCTCTTTAGCACAGGCACACTTAGGTGTACAAAATGGATGTGACAGGTGTGCCACAAAAAAAGAAAAAAGGTATGCAATCCTGTGAGATTTTCCAAAGAAAAGAAAAAGTTACCTGCGCTCTCTCCTTAATCCCTATGTATATTTAGACAAATGGAGGTCATTTAGTTGCTCCAATGGCCAAAGTGAGCGCAGGACTTCACTTTTTGTATATGTATTTACTTTGTATCACACAGCCTTGTTACAGTGCTGCCGCCCATCCCATGTGTTCCCTATTAAGGGTTAATAAGTATATAGGGGTGTATATAAAAAATACCCCTCTCTGTCTCATTGGAGATATCTTTGCCAGAATCTCAAGGAAGCAGGCTGAAGGGTCAGTGTAGGACCCGCTTTAGGGGGGTCTGCCTTGACGTTGGCAGGCGGGCATTCCCTCCAATGGCCATTGGAGCAACTAAATGACCTCCATTTGTCTAGATATACATAGGGATTAAGGAGAGAGCTCAGGTAACCTTTTCTTTTCTTTGGTTTTTACTTTATATTGGGGCTGATGTGTACTGTAGTTATTGCTGCCGGCCCAGTAGTAGTGATGGGAGTGAGCGCGGGACCTCTCTTTTTGTAAATGTCCAGGTTTTGCAGTTCCAATGGCCCCATATGCAGCCTGATGTTTTTGCCCCAATCAGTACGGGGCTGTTTGAACTTTAGCAAATAACCCTGCGTAACTCAGACTGCATTTCCATCACACGTAAAACTGTCGGCAAGCAGACAAAAGAAGGAAAATAGATTTGATAAGCCTAACTAGCTGCCTGTGACAGGTACCAAGAAGAGTGATGAAGCTGAAATAGATTACATACACCTAGCTGTAAAAAGACTGACTGCTAGATTGATGATGCAAGGTGATATGCATTCATCTGTGAGATAGACAGCACAGGCAAGGAGATGGAACTCAGCGTAATGATACACAAATAGCTGCAGTAATTAGATCCACAGAAGGGGAGATGAAGCAGATCTAGGTTAACGATATAGAGACACATATAAAAACACAAAGAGCCCAGTGTCAGCCAACTTACCACCAGTTAGCCCAACTTTAATACAGATAAGATTTTCTGCAATTCAGGGAGTGTATCCTATTTTATCATGGCTTGCAAACTATTTTTTTTTTTAAAAACAGTGTTCCTACTTGCTATACCTTTAACACCCCTTGATGGGTCAGTTTAAAATACGATCTGGCCTCAATTCACCACATCACAGGTTATTGAAGCACTTACTGGAATGAGTAGTTTATTGGATATAATTATATAGATATTTACCTTCATCGTAATTTGATGTTCCGTGTGATACACTTCCCCATGATGGACGGGCATTCCTATCGTAGTGCAGTACATCAACATGGCATTGTGGGAGGTTATATTATTTACATTGTATGCTCTGGCAGTGCTAGGATATCCAGGAATAGAATCTAAATTAACAACTAAAAATGGTGTTGAATTTAAAGTGTACATTATCATGGTTCAGACACCTTAAATTAATAAAAGACCGCACAATTTCATCTATACCTTGTACTAGGATTGCTAGAAAATATGTAGATTTTCTTAAAATGTCTTCTTACCTGTCAATCAATTCTTGGCATAGGTGTATATGCTGTTGGAATAAACCTCTATGCCAACAAAAGAAAGACAAGAGAACTGGAGGACCCTCCTTCATGTGGTTCTCCTGTCCATTGTCACAGCAACTACAGCACACGTATTGTAGATTCTGCAATATTCCCGTGGCAACTGCATGTTGTCTGCACACTTGCTAGAGAAATATAGTGAAAGTAACAGGTGTCCCTCTGTTCTGATGACAAGACACTGGAAATAAATCAGCATGTCATTGAGGAAGATGCCCCGCTTTGGTTGAGGTTCTCAAGCATGGCCAACAGAATAAGAGGGCAGAAGGTAGGAGGTTCTATGAGCAGAGTGTCATGATGGTGGTAAAATTGCTGGAGAAAAAGTGACTAATATAACGACTCCTACAGGAAATACGTATATCATTTATCTTTAACTGTTTTATATTAGATGCTGCCTATTATGTTAGATTCACTTAATGAAATAGCACAACCTTTGGCTAGTTTTAACCCCTTAAGGACCAAACTTCTGGAATAAAAGGGAATCATGACATGCCACACATGTCATGTGTCCTTAAAGGGTTAAACAGGTTGTGCTAAATTCTCTGCTTTAAGCATTCATGATGTTCATACCTGTACATTATTCAAAATCAAGGACATTCCTATAATATATTCCTTTTATACTTTCAGTAATAAAAGCATTTGTCATCTCCTTCACTGATACCATATTCAATAAAGATATGTTATAACATTATAATGACTTCAGTATTACCCTTAATTGCAGTTTTTTACAACTCTACATGCTGATGTTCAATGACATCTGTTCACGCTGACTTACTCTAATATATAAAAAAATTTGCTTCCAAAATGAAATTTTTACATTATTAAGATTTGTTTTCAGTCAATCGCAACTGTTAGTATTTCAGTTAGCTTTTTTTTTTACACGTTGTACAATTTTAAAGGCGACAGATTTTGTTTTTTTTAGCTAGGGATTGCCTTCCAAAAACTCATTGTAATGACATTACACTTTTTACAAGAATTTTTTTTTTTTACAAGAATGTACAATATAATTGGTTTTCCCATCATTTCAGTGGATTTATCTTGATAAGATTCACCATTAAAGGACCACTATAGTGCCAGGAAAACATACTCGTTTTCCTGGCACTATAGTGCCCTGAGGGTGCCCCCACCCTCAGGGTCCCCCTCCCACCCGGCTCTGGGGAGAGGAAAGGGTTAAAACTTACATCTCCTCCTCCTCTCTGCCTCTTCTTCTCCCCTTCGGCTGAATGCGCACGTGCTGCAGGAGCTGCGCGCGCATTCAGCCAGTCTCATAGGAAAGCATTTTTCAACTTTTTAAATCAGTTCTCAGTAGAAACTTCCTCAGGATTGCTTTTATCCTTGTCATTGGTTGTATAAGTAGCTGATGACACCATGGTGATACAAACTCATGCGTGTGTCAACGTGTGTCAACGCAAGATGTAATGTTGCCACTGTGCTGTGACATTGTTGATGAAACAACGTCACCAGCTTGGAATTTCTTTGTCTATATCCATGTTTCTTTTAAAGTTATAATGTCATCTATTGTGTGTATGTGTGTGTGTGTTTAGCATTGATTGAGACTGAATTTTGTCTACATTATTTACAACGATAAAGATTATAAGTAGTGATGTCCCGAACGGTTCGCGAACGGTTCGCCACGGACTCATCATTGAGTAAACTTTGACCCTGTACCTCACAGTCAGCAGACACATTCCAGCCAATCAGCAGCAGACCCTCCCTCCCAGATCCTCCCACCTCCTGGACAGCTCACTAAGAATGCAGCTTCACAATGAATGTAAAATGGATGCTGTCCAGGAGTTGGGAGGGTCTGGGAGGGAGGGTCTGCTGCTGATTGGCTGGAATGTGTCTGCTGACTGTGAGGTACAGGGTCAAAGTTTACTCAATGATGAGTCCACGGCGAACCGTTCGTGACAAAGCGTTCGCGAACCGTTCGGGACATCACTAATTATAAGCAATACACAGATATTAAATTGCAACAGTCCATACAGAGAATTTTGGCATGAAAATTTTGGAAAGCTTGTATTTCAGTATCTGTATTTATGTGAACGTTGCTTGAATTGTGATAAGAACACTTGTGATTATACTTGGAGATTCATTTTAAGTCGAACCTCAATTCAAGCAAATTTGTGCCAGAATCACAAGAAATCTGACTCGTGCAAGCCTGAACATGCTTAGTTTTGTTCTTGAATCGCAATGCTGTACCCAGCACCAGAAACAAAGTGGAGAAGATGCTGTGATTTATTTGGTGTGGCACATAAGCAGCTTAGTTTCCCATGATAGACAAAAGGTCAGCTCAAATATGTTGGCCTGGTCTGGATCTTAGGTGGTCTTAGGTACAATCAAGATGTAGCAAACAAAAAGATGATTGCTTTTTACAGGACAGCCAATATATATTGATTTTATTCAAATATCAAGTGACAAACTGATAGATAATAAATATAGTGTAAAAGAAGGAGCAGTAAAACAATCTATATATGCAAGCAGGATTTTTCCAGACACTTTGACTGCAGCATCTGAGGGATAGAGATCAGCAGTGATCAGGACCAGACTGGGAACGAAAAGCAGACCTATATAAAAGTTCTATACCAGCCCAGTAATGCGTTGCGCCAGCATAGTGTGCTGATATACAGGTGGAAAACTTAACTTAAAATGGAAAACTTTTGCTCCAACATGAAAGAAAGCACTCACAGGGCTTTAAAATTAACAAAAGAACAGATTTATTTTAAGCAGACACGCATTTGCATATAATCAATGATTCAGTTCAACTACTTTGACATATTAAGGAAAGCTTGGTAATGGGACTAAAATTGTGAATATATGCTGTTAATGTAAAACATGAAGTTATCTTGTTTATTTTGTTCTATGCTGGAGAATACACCTAGCAACAAGACTCAGGGCTGAATTAACATAGGGGCTGATGGAGCTGCAGCTCCAGGCCCATGCCTATGGAACAGGCCTATTGATTTAAAAAATAATAATTTTTTTACTACTCTTCACATGCTTTTGCTTAAGTATGGAAACTTAAGAGGGAGGTAGGGGAGAAAAACTGGTGTGGACTGACTGACAATTAAATTAGTTAAGATAAAGCTAACTTTGCGCACTATGCAAATGCTCTTGCTGCTTCACTCTCTCTAACTCTGTGGCATGTTCCCTTTCTTCTACACTCACTACATACACTTTTTCTTTGTTCCAGAATGTACAACAGGAGCTACTGCCTGCTAGTAAGAAGGTTAGGAGAGAATTAGACCAGTGAGTGCTTAGAAAGCGTAGAGCTAGCGCATCATTAGATGCATTTATACCAAGCTTGGGGTGCTGTCTGCACAGTATGCCCTTAGTTGGTCGTCATGCATGATTGGCAGGCAGCCTGACTGTCACGGGTGGCGGTCCGGAAACCGGGACCCCTGAGTGCCTGATGAAAAGTTGGGAGTCTCCAGCGTGGAAGTGGATTATCAGGGCCTGGTGCAGGGTAACCACACGCCCTCTGGTGTTGAGCACCAGCGTTTGTGCGGCCACATACCAGGTCCCTGATGCAGCTAGAGCGGATCCCAGGAACTTGAAGCTTGGAATTAAGTAGACCTCCCAGGAGCTGAATAGGGAGGCTCTGCAGCAAGAATGTATCCAGTACAGAAACAAGGCAAGACTAGAACAGGCACCAAACAAGAAAAAAAGACAAAAACTAGTAGAACCCAGAACCAGAGAAGGATAGAAAGCTAAACCCAGAACATGTACACAATCCTTAAAGGAAACATTAACTAAACAGGGTCAGGACAGGACTGTACATGGACTGGGATTACAAAATAAAACAAGACAAGATATAATAGGCAAAACAAGAGGAGACATAACTAAGCACTATATATGAAAAATATGGGGATTTAGTTACATTATATGATCATACATTGCATAAGCCTCCCACAACGCCAATGTAACCCATATTCGGCAGGTCCTACACTGCCTAATGTTCGCTAAAAGAACCATACTAAACCACAATAGCACTTACCTGCAAGAAAGGGCAGAAGGCTTGAGCAGCTGCCTGTAGGACACTGAAACAAAAGGAAAATGGAAAACAAACGGGTGTGGCAACATAAAACATACATATAAATGAATCCAGGAGACTGGGAATTCCAGGGACGGAATAATGGAATGAACCCAGAAAACCCAGCATAAGGAAAACCAGACATAGAATAGAAAACCAAAAATCCAAGAAAAACTAAACAATAATTGTAAAAAGAGTACTGGATACCAGAAGCAATAACCAGACTGATCCGCAGAACATGGCATGATGTGACACTGACGTGCTAGGCTGACCATCTAATTTTTGGTGCAGACACGCCCTCTTTTTAGGCATGTGTTTTTTTTTGGAGCGGATCTGGTTACGTGATTCACATCAGTGGCCCACCCTTTTAGGCTGAAGGTGGGCGTGGAAACTAATTTTCTTTCATCAATAAAGTTTCCTTCTTGTTGGGAAAATACATTGGAATACTGCAATCTTCTTCTGCCACCTTCCAACTACCCAAGAAAGAATAGGAAGAAGGATGGGGACATCCTATTAAGAGTCCCACTGCGCTTCACATAAGAGCCATATGTTATACTGGCTCTGGGCTTGTGAGAAACATTGCTCTATTGCCATCTATCATATTTTTATTTAACAGTATTATACTATGATATTCTGTTTCTTTTTCTAGAATCGTCAGATGTGTGTTCCACCTATTGTATGTATTCACCCTTTTACTCCGCCCCCCGAAATCCTGCTTCAGCGGACACTGCTGTTATGGGGTATGGATTTACTTAAACAAAGCGAGAGATTAGCATAGGGTACATGATACATGACGATTGAGAGGTATAACTGTTTTAGTGTTTTTTGTCGATATGATTCTGTGATTAGGCCCATCACATTTGTCAGCACCAGGCCCAATTGGCTCTTAATCCGGCCCTGACAAAACTGAGCCAATACGTGCTCATTACATATATGTTGTAACGGACCGTTTCAGCACACAAAGGGTTAAAACCATTTAGGCGATCTTCCTCTTCCAGAGATGCAGGCACAGCTACTGTAGAACACCAAACTCCCGAACCGCAAATAAGGGAATGCTCCAATCTCCCGAACTGCATACAATATAGCACTCCAAACTCCCGAACTGGAACCATACGAATAGCTGCTAGCAGACGAATAGGAAAAGCACTCAAGCGGCTTACACTCCTAGCAATCAGTCTCTATCAGCATACAGTCAATCCCGCCAAGGACGAGACAAGGCTCCGTGTTGAGGGTCAAGCAGTGGTCTGTTTAATGAGGGCTACCTGCCCAGTATTTATGCAGGTCTCCCACCTGGTGGACACTCCCCTAGGGGACCAAATGGGAGACTGTAACAAAGGACAGACAAGCATCAATCTAGGACACACAGTCACATTATATTCCCACAATGTATCCTGGCTTCCTACCCTCTGCCCTGGAGATAATTGAGAAGTAATTCAATTATCTCCCAGGACAAAGGCAAATCGCCATTATACACGTGGGGATACCAATACAGGAATTACTGTTAAAATCCCCCATGTTAAAAAGTTTACAATAAATATATACATTTAACATATCCCCAGAGAGCTCAGGTCTGAGCGCACATTATTAAGCGAATGGCGCTCAGACCACACGAATACAGTTTAATCGCCATGGAGCCAAAGTCTTTAATTCCACGAACAAGCTCCATGGCAGGCTATCTGGGTACTTTTACACCGAATACATTGCAACACTAAAAGTCCCAAATGCTCCGCTGTTCGGTTCCCGACCGGGTTTGCAGACTTCCAGCCTCAGCGGGTCTTGGAAGACAAAAGTGTCCGCTTTTGGTGTCCTGCCGCTGGGTAGAACAAACGCTGGCTACCCGTGGAGCTTCCATAACACCACCATCGTGTGGCGGCTAGGTGTAACCCCGACCACCCAGTACTTGTCAATTAAGCTGCGGTTGACCGCAGCTTCTGGGAAGTAAATTGCCGACACACTCCAGCTCCCAGGCGGTCCAGTCATTCGTGCGGTTGTTCGGTACATAAAATTTACCGAACACCCTGGTAGAAAGGCACGAATAAGCCTTTCTGCAGGGGAAAATACAAGTTTTATCATGGGGCCATAGTCCAGAGGCAACAGACGAGCAACCAGGCTTCTCCAATGCAATGTGGCGAGATTGCTCCCGTCACATGTTATATATTTGAAAGGACCAGTTTTAATGTTTCCAGCCTTACAGTAGTGATTAAAGGACCACTATAGTTCCAGGAAAACATACTGGTTTTCATGGCACTATAGTGCACTGAGGGTGCCCCCACCCCCAGGGTCCCCCTCCCGCCAGGCTCTAGGTTGAGGAAGGGGTTAAACTTACCTCTTTCTCCAGCGCCGGGTGGGGAGCTCTCCTCCTCCTCTCCGCCTCCTCTAGTCCTCTTTGGCTGAATGCGCATGCGTGTCAAGAGCCGCGCGCGCATTCAGCCAGTCCATAGGAAAGCATTCTCAATGCTTTCCTATGGACGCAAGCGTCTTCTCACTGGGAAAATCACAGTGAGAAGCGCGGAAGCCCTCTAGCGGCTGTCAATGAGACAGCCACTAGAGGCTGGATTAACCCATAGGTAAACATAGCAGTTTCTCTGAAACTGCTATGTTTACAGAAAAAAGGGTTAATCCTATCTGGACCTGGCACCCAGACCACTTCATTAAGCTGAAGTGGTCTGGGTGCCTATAGTGGTCCTTTAAATGTACGTGTGTAGTGTGAACATAGATGTATATTAATATATGTGTAAATATTATAGACATAATTATATATACTACTAATATACAATATACAATATCTATACTACTAATACACAAATATATATTACTGTCAGAATCACATCAATTACATCTTCTATCTGTACATAGTGTTAGGAGGATTGCTAACAAAATGTATGTATTGGAAGAAAAACCTATTTAATTAGAGGTCTTTCCGTCACCTGTCAATCAGCTCTTTGGTATAGACTCCTGTACTAATGAACTGATTTACAGACAGAACAGGAGATACAGACAAAGATGCATTCCACCCCCCCACCCCTCAGCCCCACAAAAAATATATATTTTGCCATTTTAGTCAACAAAGATGAACTTAACAACTGTGAGTTGTAAAACTCTCTGAAGCTGTTTGACTGACCAACACAGTTGTCTTCGTTGGGTAGTCTCCTTTCCCATAGGAAAGCACTGGATTGGCTGAGATCATCAATTCTGATGATCTCAGCCAAGGAGGCAGGGCGGGAGGCGGAGCAAAACAACACCATGGTCAATCAGCATCTCCTCATACTGATACATTGAATCAATACATCATTCAGTGTCTCCATGCAGAGGGTGGAGACACTGAACGTCAATGCTACACACTATGCCGCACTTCCCCAGGTGCTCCTCTAGTGGCCACCTGAGGTCTAGCCACTAGATGTGTCCCTAGGAAGCAGTGTATACACTGATTTTTCTCTAAAAAGCCAGTGTTTACATTAAAAAGCCTGCAGGGACCGACTATACTCACCAGAACATTAAGCTGTAGTTTTTCTAGTGACTATAGTGTCCCTTTAACCCCTTAAGGACACATGACATGTGTGACATGTCATGATTCCCTTTTATTCCAGAAGTTTGGTCCTTAAGTGGTTAAAGCTAAAAACAGTATGTTTGCAGCTGAGGGGAAGAATTTCTCTAAATCAGCTGTGTTTGCCTTAATTTGATGTCGGATTTAAATTCACTACAATTTGGAGTTTAGCAAATGGACCCTGACAGTAATGCGCCATGTTATTGCATTTTTATATGCCATACTGCAATTAAATAATTTACAGTGCCCTTGCCAAAATTGGGGTCTGAATTTAACCCTGAGATATTCAGTGATACATATGGAGTAGTTTTCTATTTACATTTCCTGAAGTGTATCTTCTTCACAAATCTCTATTTTCTATTGCATCACACATGCCCTTAAAGGGTTAACATGAGTATAGTTTTCTCTAATGGATTTTACCATCATCTCGTAATTATTCAGATTCTTTTTCATTAATTGCCTTTTAGTTTTAGAGCTTTTTCAACGAGCGTGATCCCTCTCACTAATTGGGTGCCCTTGACACTGGTTTTGTTAAGCGAGAGATGTGCTGGGCAGCAATAGATGGCACACATGGGAAGGGAGGGCAAGCTTGCTCATTTTCTCATATTTAAGTCAATTTTATGCTACTCTTGTTGCAGATGGGTAAATCTGTATGATACATGATGGTATAAATTACACTATATGCCAACTACTGATATATAATCAAAAGCAAAAAATATTACTTCTCATACAATACAATTTCATGCCTTACTGAAAGGAAAAAATACTGCTTTTACAGCTTACAATTGGCAGATGGTGTATAAACATCTTGTAAATGAAAGACTTTGGTTGCATGTTTTCACCAAAGCATTATTAAACATACCTGTCTCAGATGCCCCTGTTGGATGTTTTCTTCCTGATAGGATGTAGAATAAGATTTTTTTTGTTTGTACACTACTGCTCTCTAGCTACTGTTGCAGAAAACATCATACAAATTATTGACTTTTTAGTCTAAAACTCTGACTCATATCGCTCGCTTTTGTCTAACATCCAATCCAACCTGCAGGAGGTGTGAGTGTGAGCCGGGATCTTACCTGCATCTGTGGTGGTCTTGCTTCTTGATTAAACATTTTTGGAAGCTGGTACTCGACACAGCCTAAGGGTTCTCTGGATAGGATCTTTTGATCTCACCTTTTTTAACGTTTCCTGCCCCGGTGGGTTTTAAATGTTATATAAGTGAGGGTTGTGCCTGTATGCTGGTGGTCACATTATATCCCTACTTTCATGGATTCGAGTCAAGGGGCTATGAAATTTAAAGGAGCTATTGGCCAAGTTCTACAGACACATAGACAGGGACGTGACCGAGAGAGGAAAAAAAGGAAGACCAGTAAAAAAACGTTTTCTTCTTTTCACCTGATCTGTGAACCGAATAGTATGAAAATATGGGCATTTTTGTGCCCATGTCGTTTGTCTAATTTGATTTTCCTGAAATCATCTTATGTTTGAACCAAAATGCCATACACACAAAACCCAATTTGCCAGAAACTTTTTTTTTTTTACAAATGCATTTATTTGGGGGTACCAAATTTTTACTTTATGTACTAGTCTATTATGTATTTGTGTGAGAGAATGTGTATATGATTATATATATATATTATATTTGGGCAAAGGTAGATGTCACATCACTCTATACGATTATACAACACAATTTAGGCCTCCTGGCAGTTAGGACAGCTTTGGAATCAGATTCAGAGATGTTGGTTGATTTTGGTAGATTTTTATTAGACAGTTTTCATTTTATCTTAACTCATAATTTCTTCTTTTTTAATGGCGACTTTTATCTTCAATTAAAAGGGACCAAGGTTGCACCAAGTTATGCAAACATTTTTTTAGACCATTGGGAAAAACTTTATTTGGTCGAATAACCCTTTTGGCGCGAACTTGGTACTCTGGAGAAGGTATATAGATGATGTTTTAATTATCTGCAATGGCACTGAAGACACTTTAATTGATTTTATGGCTTATAGTAATAACAATCAATACTCAGTTTTTACTTCTACCTTTGATTCAAAGGAAATTAACTGTTTAGACCTGACAACAGATGCAAACAGCTATATTAAGACAGAACGTAGTCATCATCCGACCTGGCTCCGAGGTGTCCCACGGAATCAATTCACTAGACTTAGGAGAGAAATTGCACAGATCAGAATATATTTATTTATTCTTGGATCAAGCATTGATGTTAAAGGCTAAATTCTAAGAGAACGCTTATACGGAGAATGTTATTGATAAGGAAATTTTATGTACTTTTAATATTGATAGAGGTGGCCTTTTACTAAATAAGATACCCATTACTAAATTTTACTAAATAAGATACCCATTCCCCCATGGGCGTAGGAACCGGGAGGGATGGGGGGACGCACCCCCCCAGCAAGTCATGCGGGGGGAAATCCCCCCCAGCTCCGCCGGCCCCCCCATGCTGCAGCCGCCCGAGTGCTCTGCAGAGAGCCTCAGGCGGCTGCAGCTTTGCGCGGACGGTGCGTCCATGAGGGCGGACCGCACCGTTCAGGCGCAGCCTGAGGAGAGGGGCTGACAGGAGGGAAGCACTCAGCGCTCCCTCCTGTCACTCCCTCTCTGTAGCATGGCCGAGCCCTCTATTGGTCCACGGGTACAGGGAGCATCTGTCTCCTGAGTGTGCACTTCCTGTTAGTCCGGCCGGGTACAGGAAGCAAAAGCTCCCTGTACCCGCGGACCATGATACAGGGCTCGGCCACGCTACAGCAAAGGTAGGGGGGGGGGGTTGGAATTGACAGGGAGGGAGGGGAGAAAGAAGTGACAAGGGAGGAGGGAGGGAGAAGAGAGTGACAAGGGAGGGAGGGGGAGAAGAGAGTGACAAGGGAGAAAGAGAGTGACAAAGGGGAGGGGGGAGAAAGAGAGTGACAAGGGAGGGAGAGGGGGAGAAAGAGAGTGACAAGGGAGGGAGGGAGGGAGGGGGAGAAAGAGAGTGACAAGGGAGGGACGGAGGGGGAGAAAGAGAGTGACAAAGGGAGGGAGGGGGAGAAAGAGAGTGACAAGGGAGGGAGAGAGATTGACATCCATCTCTCACACACACACACACACACACAATCGCACAATCATGCAAACCTTACACACACAGAAACACACAATGCATTCCTTACACACACTAAATGCACCCCGTACACACACTCAATGCACCCCTTACAGACGCACACACTGCATTCCGTACATACACAGAAACACACCTTGCAGCCCTTACACATACAAACACAGATTCACACAATGCATTCCTTACACACATATCAGGACATCCCCTACACACTCCACCCCCTGTGAACAAACTCATTGGTGGAACATGAAGGTGGACCCTGGGACCCAGACCTTGAGCTGTGTAAAGGGCCCCCCAAAAAATGGAGCTGCTTCCCGTTCTCCCAGAACATTGATTTTTGTGACCACAGTTACAAACAGCCTCCAGAGAGCCTGTTCTACACCAGACCAGTGGAGCCAGACTGCAGCTAGAGCCCATCATCATCCTCATCTGGTTGTAAGTAGGCAATCTAGTATATTATTCGTGGCACTAATCTCTAATTTACCTCACATTAAAGAAACACTATAGTCCCCAGAACCACTGCAGCTTAATGTAGTGGTTCTGGTGTCTATAGCCTGTCCCTGCAGGCCTTTTAATGTAAACACGGCGGCACTCCAGCACTGGCGTTAGTTAACATGGCAGATCATATGGGTGGGGCATTGTGACGTCACATGGGGGGGGGGGCGGCAGCAAACTTTACTTTTACCTAGGTCGGCAAAAATCCTTGACAATCCGGCGCTCAGTCTGACACTGCGCCTGCCAGACGTCCAGAGGTCCCCCTGCTATGTCAGGTAAAGGGGGGGACAAAGGTAGAAAAATAATTGGAAGGGTTTAGGGGGGCTACTAATAAGGATAGGGGGAGAGGGGTAGGTAGAAAAATAATTGGAAGGGTTTAGGGGGGCTACTAATATGGATGGGAGGAGGGGGGAGGTAGAAAAATTATTGGAAGGGGTTAGGGGAGTACTAATATGAATGGAAGGGGTAGGGTGGGTTCTAATATGCATGGAAGGGGTTAGTGGGTACTAATATGCATGGAAGGGGTTAGGGGGGTACTAATATGCATGGAAGGGGTAGCGGGGTTAATATGCGTGGAAGGGGTAGGTGGGGTTCTTTTGTGCATGGAAGGGGTAGGAGTGGTTCTAATATTCATGGGAGGGGTAGGGGTGGTTCTAATATTCATGGAAGGAGTAGGTGGGATTCTAATATAAATGGAAGGGGTAGAGACGGGTAGTAAAATGTATGGAATGCATTTCTGACAGTGTCACTGAATAGCAGTTAGGAAATGTGGTCACCCTAAGTCAGGGGCAGTATTACACAATCTGTATATGTATAAAAAAATATAAAAAGTAATCTGCAAAGTACAAAATGTTTGTGTCATATGTCGTGCTAAAAATTAAGCTAGGAATGTGCATTTTTTTTATTTTTTTAAAATAATTTTTAGAATAATGATACAGACATTTTATTTCTTACATTTGTGATGATTCTTTTTTCCTCTCTATATTCAAGGGACACTATAGTCACCAGAACCACAACAGCTAAACGTAGTAGTTCTGGTGTCTATAGCATGTCTTTGCAGGCTTTTTAATGTAAGCACAGCCATTTTGTGAAAAGGCAGTATTTACATTACTGATGAGGAATACCTCTAGTGGACACTCAGATGGCCACTAGAGGTGCTTCCTAGTCGAGACATGAATGCCGCCCTATGAAGTATCTGTGCATGTGCGGCAAAGTTGCGCATGCGCACCAGAGAGCAATGACGCTTCTGAATAGAAGCGTTTTATTGCTCCCTGCTTGCACCCTCCTATTAAGTCATTTTGACGAAATAGGGGGCGCGGCATCAGGAGGATCCCGGTAAGTATCCAGGTAAGTAAAATCCCTTCCCTGTAGTGACCCTTTAAAGTTATTATTTAATAATTTATATAGCAACTGCAAATTCCGTAGCGCTGTACAATGGGATAAACAACTCCTAGTTTACGGAATAAGAATATACCCGGCGAGTAAAAATGCTATCCCCCCCAGATTTTTTGGGGTTCCTACGCCCATGCATTCCCCCCATTACTAATAAATTAGCATTTTCTTTCAACACACAATATAATGTCCATGCCTCAAAATAAAAAAGATACTAAATAAGCACTGGCTACATTTACTAGAGGATGAGAATTTAAAAGCAGAACTTGCTCCAATTACACACATTAATTTCACGAAAGGAGTTTTAAAAGTATCCTAGCACCGAGTACTTTTAGGAATAATGTTAAAAGAGAAAGAAACAGTGGAGGATTCTATACTTGTGGATCATGCAGGAGTTGCAAGTATATTACACACAAAACTGATATTAAGTAATATTACTGGAGAATGTTTTTTTAATCAAAGAGCATATCACCTGCAACACCACACATGTAGTATATCTTTTAACGTGTGGATGTGGGGCTCAATATGTCGGTAGGACGACTAGGCCAGTCCAAAAAAATTTTTTGGAACATTTTAACAACATAAAAAAGAAATTAGTTAATCATTCAGTTCCAGTTCATTGTAACAAGTGTCAGAGTTTAAATTTTTATATTTTTTCTTGTGTAGGAATTTAAAAAGTTTACCTTGATGAAAGAGGAGGGGAGTTGGTTCTTAAATTGAGGCAGAGAGAGGGTTATTGGATTTACACCCTAAACACTATGCAGCCCGAAGGAATGAACGTCGACTTCGATATGGTGTGTTTCCTATAAAAAAAAAAAGCCCTGTCTCTGCCTCAACTTTATAGTTTTCTAATATTTTATTATTGGTTTAGTATGTGATATCCAATTAAACTTTTCTAATATTTTACTATTAATTTAGTACATGATACCCCTTTTACCTTTTTAGATTCATAAATATTATTCACAAATTGACCTTTTGAATAGTGTTATAGTTATTGTATTGTAACACATTTGTTGATCATGAACTCTTGTTACCGTATTTATTTTCACGTATCGCCTTTTTACTTATACGGACTTTGTGAGGACTGCTACAAAGTAGGTGTAACGTTTGTTGAGTACAACCAATAAACAAAGATTTTACCAGCAAAAGACTCACATCCTATATGTTGAAAACGAGGTCTGACACGCAGAAGTCCGAAAGGAGGCATGGTATGCGGAAAATATTGTTTATTCTTTACAAGTGGAATCAAATATGGACCAGTGCCTGATTGTCTAACAAGTGTTGAGTGGGATATTTAACTTTTTTATGGTGTTAAGTTTTATCTACAGCATTTGTGGTCCCTCTCTAATCTTATTTATTTTAGGTTGTGTATTTTTAACCCACTAGTCTATTATTATTTGCAAAACTAACATCTGTTTTTAATTTTATTATTCTGTAAAGTGTACACTGTAAAGTACACAGTTACAAGTGTATTCTCATTTGTATATTTGAATCAGAGATCAATATAAAGGTCTTGAACATTGCAATAGCATTCAGTCATAGGATAACAGTATCATATTAGTAAACAATGTTTATAAGTTACATCAATAACAACCAAGTGAGGGAATTTCCCTTGTGGAAATAACCGAAGCTCTGGTACATGAGCCACTATTTCTATGTTAATAACCCTAAGTGTACCATGGGTGAATTGTTTACAGTATGTGGAGCGGTAAATGCAGGGTGCGGGATCTTTCGCCTCTCCATAACCGCTATCTTCAACAAAGAATGCTCTTGGTAGGGAGAGTGGTACTGTCTGAAAAAGGTATAGCAACCGTGGCAGGACATTCATCTTGAGGACTGCTATGTGTCCAAACCATGAGATATGTGGGTATGACCACCGGTTAAGGTCTTCGAAACCGTTCCGTAGTAGGGGCAGGAACTTAGCGCGGTAGAGATCAGTTGGGTCCGCCGTCACCCAGGTACCCAAATATTAAATCTTTTCTGTGCACCAGCGAAATTGAAAATTGGGTTTCAGAGTGTCGTATTCCTCCGTTTGGGATGGTTACATTGAGGACTTCACATTTCGAAAGCTTTAACTTAAGATCTCAGAGTGGAGTTATTGCTAAAGTAGTCGGTTTCGAACTCCTTCATCAGACACAGCAAGGTAATCTGTGGGTTGGTAATAAAGAAGAGTATGTCGTCCGCATAATAAGCTGCCACCTTATGCTCCAAAGTCACGAAACTTCTTTATTACGATGGACCGCAATAAGGAAGGGCTCAAATCCCATAGCTTCCAGGGTTGCGAACATGAATGCCAAATTTACACGATTGAATGCTTTCTCTGTGACTGTCAATAAGAGGAGTAGGCGTCTGGAAATCCGGCGTGCAAGGTGTTGCAAGGCAAATGGTTGGAGGGTGCTATCACTGGCCTCCCTTCCAGGGACAAGACCGGTTTGGTCTGAATGAATAAGGTCAGGCAAACACGTGTGCATCCTCGTCACCAAGACCTTAGTGAACAATTTAATGTCCACGTTTAAGAGCGAGATCAGTCAATAGCTACCACATGTTTCAGGGTCTTTGTTGGGTTTCAGTAGGATGGAAATAGTGGCAGCTAAGGATTCATTGTGAAAAGCTCCTCCGTCTGTTAACTTATTAGGGCTTTTGTAAGTTTAGGTATCAGGAGGTTTAAGAACGCTTTATAGTATCCGAGAGAGAAGCTATCCGGGCCTGGTGCCTTCTCCATTTTAGCCGTTTTGAACACGGACAACAATTCATCTTCACCTAAAGGTGAATCCATCGATTCCGCTATCTCAGGGGGGTATCATTTTTGGTTTCTGCTCACTTAGGTATTTTTGAATGTTTGTAAGATGTTCGATCTCCATAGCATGGGGTTGAACTCTAATGATTCAATTTAGCGTAGAGTAAAAATCTTGGAATTCTCTTGCTATGTCACGTGGGAAAGGGGATACCTCCCATGAGGACAGTTTGAGCTTGTGGATCTGCGTGCATTGTCTAGGTCCCCTGAGCATGCAAGCTAATATTTTACCTCCTTTATTAGCGTGTGTGTAAAAGAATTCTTTAGATATCTATACCCCTAAAATGTTAGCGCAGCAAAAGTTCTGTTAGCTGACGTCTAGCCTCCAATAGTTTTGTGTATACAGATTCCAGACGGGACCATTTATGTTGTAGCTCAAGATTGGAGATCTGAGTAGTAAGCTCTGATATATGTAGGGAAGCGTCTTACTTCTTCTTTGTTGCGAGGCCTCTCAAGCATCCCCGGATGATGCTCTTATGTGCTTCCCACAGCGTGAGAGGGGTCACGTCATCTGCATCATTCTCATCAAAATAAAGGGTTAAAGCCTTCTCCACCTGTCCCTTGAGAGCTGGGTCTAGCCGCGGAGATTCATTGAGGCGCCACTTCCATTCCGCAGGTTTGGCTAGCTGAGATTCGACACTGATCAGCTCCGGTCCATGGTCTGACAAAGTTGTGGTGCCTATCATCACTTTAAGTAGGTGGGTGAGATCTTCCTGCTGGAGGAAGAGGTAATCTATACGTGAGCGACAGTAATGCATGGGATGAGTAGTGAGTATAATCCATGTCAGTGGAGTGACACGCTCTCCAGCAATCCACCAACTTCAGATCCCTAAGTGCTATACGTATGGTTCAAATTTGTTTCTGATATATGCAACTATGGCCCCAGGAACAATCCAGGATGGGATCTAGTGGGACATTTAGGTCCTCCCCTAAGATCAGAAAGCCTTCTGTGAAATGTTTCAGTTTAGTCAGCGTCCTGCCCAAGAGGGGTGATTGGCCATGATTGGGGGTGTAAATAACCGCTAGTGTATATATTTGGTCAGCAACCTTTCCTTTGATGAAGAGATACCTGCCCTCTGGATCCCTACAGCTATCCATCTTCTGGAATTGCAAAGTGGCTTCCAGCAAAATAGCAACCCCTGTCTTTCTGGCAGTGGAGTTATTGCTAAAGTAGTTGATTGGATAGAATCTATTTCATAACGTAGGGGCCACCTCTTCCCCCCACCCCCCCCGAAAGTGGGTCCGAACGTTGTGCTTAGAGTTCCCACATTACATGTGATCTGCGCCTGGGGCGTTCAGCCCCCTGCATTTAAGGGAGAGAACTGAGAATGACGCTGCGTAGTAAGCCATGGGGGGTAGTGAAGGAAAATAGATTGATAAGGAAATGGTGGGGAGGGGAAAGGGTGGGTATCAAAAGATAGAATAGGGAGAAGAATTGTTAAGAAAAGTAAAGATTCATGGGGGTACAAATAAACCCCCTATGGGCTGTGATTGCCCAATATTATTCCCTCAACAATTGGGGGGTACTCGTGTGGCAGTGAAGGCCGATGACCCCTCTTCCGGTTTGACAGTCTGGAGAAATGGGGACTCAACACCACACTACCTGTTAACCACACACGAGTATATCTGGGTGTAATACTTATTTTGTAATATTTCTTTAATTGGAACTCAACTGCAGCATTTCTTGGTTGCAACAACAATAAGGTTCACCTCCTTTTATATTGGTATGAAACTATGGTCACTGTACCTTTAAATATCCATGTAGGTAAAATTAGGCTTTGTAGCAATCCCTTATGAGTAAGAGGAATAATTAGACAAAGTGACACTTTAGTGAGTTTTAGATACTGTGTAATATAAATAATAGTAATTGACTTGTTTGGTAAAAGTATTACTTAACTTAAAGGCAGTTCTGGCACTGGAAGGGTTAATTCACCCAATGAAGGAGAAATTAGAAGTCCGTTTCAACAAGCTGAGAACTAGGAGTGGAGAGTGGGGAAGTCCGTTTTAACAAGCCGAGGTCTGGGAGTGGAGAAGGTAGAATTCAGAGTTACAAGCCGAGGTCTAGGAGTGGAGAAGGTAGAAATCCGTTTACAAGCCGAGGTCGAGAAGTGGAGAAGGTAGAAATCCGTTTACTAGCCGAGGTATAGAAGTGGAGCAGGTAGGATCAGAAGTAGAGCAGCTGATCTTCATGCAGCACCTGTGCGAATAATTCAGCCCTTTGAATCTGGCGCGGTCCTCCTAAGTATCGTGGAGGGACCGCGTCAGAGAAAGGGGCGGGGCTGAGCGCCGTGAACCCGGAAGTGGGTTCCGGCGATAAATTACATGCCATGCTATACCTGACAGTACCCCCTTCCCATGGGGCATCCTCTGGGTGCACTATTTCGGTTTGGAGGGATAGCGTTTGTGAAAGGCAGTAACTAACCTCCTAGCATGTACATTAGATGAATCTTCCCAAGTGTCTTCATCAACTCCATAACCTTTCCATCTGATAAGGTATTGTAAGGAGCCACGGTGGACACGAGAATCCAAAATTTTGTGAATTTCATATTCTTCTTCACCTTGGACAATGATAGGTTCAGGAGTTGTTACTATTTCCCTATAAAAAGGATCAGGGATGTGTGGTTTAAGTAAGGAGACATGGAATACTGGATGAAGTTTAAAACTTGGAGGAAGTTTTAGTTTAACAACGTTATCATTAATGATAGTAATTACTTGAAAGGGACCAAGAAAAAGAGAGCTCAATTTCTTTGAAGGACGGCTTGTGGTAATATTCCTTGAAGAGAGCCAGACAAGATCCCCTACCTTGTAAGGAGGGGGAATTCTTCTATTATTGTCAAAAAACTTTTTCTGGTTATTTTGGGCGAGTTGAAGATTCTCCCGTAATTTGAAAAATAGAGAAGACATAAATTCATTTTTTGATGTAACAGTAGGATTGGATGAAGTAATGGTTTGGATGGGGAATGAAGACGGATGAAAACCATAGTTGGAGAAGAAAGGAGTCATTTTCGTACTAGAATGAATGGTATTATTGTAAGAAAATTCGGCCATAGGTAACCATGTGGTCCAGTCATCTTGGAGGTATGAACAATAACATCGAAGATATTGTTCCAAACATTGGTTAACCCTTTCTGTTTGCCCATTAGTTTGGGGATGATAAGCGGAAGAGAGTTTGCGTTGAATTTGAAGGGAGAGACACATCTCTTTCCAGAATTTGGAGGTAAATTGTGTCCCCCTATCAGAAATAATTTCTTCAGGAAGACCATGAAGTTTCACAATATTGTCAATAAAGACCTTAGACAATTCTACAGAGGAGGGTAATTTTTTTAAAGAAATGAAATGGGACATTTTTGTGAAGCGATCCACAACGACAAGAATAGTGGTGAAATGTTGAGAAGGTGGAAGATCAACGATAAAATCCATAGAAATGGATTGCCAAGGTTTTTCTGGAATAGGTAAGTTAAGTAGTAATCCAAAAGGTTGATTATGTTCTGGTTTAGACCTTTGACAGATAGGACATGTTTTGACATATAATGCAATGGTTCTATCCTGGCGAGGCCACCAATAATATCGTGAAGTTAGTTCAAGTGTTTTCTTTATTCCAGGATGTCCAGCTAGGGGGGAATCATGAACCATCTTAAGTAATTTATTCCTAAGAATGGGAGGAATATAAATTCTATTTTTAAAATAAAATAGACCATCCTTTTTTGTTAGTATAGGTGTTTTGGGAAGTTCAAGATCCTTCTGATTCAAATTCTTTATGTCATCATGAAGAGAAGAGAGGATTCCTATTATTTTGGTAGAAGGATAATCATCAGTAGTAGTTTTAGAAGGAATTCGAGAAAGAGCGTCAGCCTTTTTATTTCTATTTCCAGGTCTGTATATTAATTGGAAGTTAAATCGGTTAAAGAATAGGTTCCATCTAACTTGTCTAGCTGTAAGGGTTTTGTTAGTATAGAGATATTCAAGATTTTTATGGTCAGTATAAACTATTATAGGTTGTTTTGTATCTTCCAGAAGATGACGCCAATTTTCGAAGGCAGCTTTAACACTTAATAATTCTTTTTCACCAATAGGATAATTTTTTTCAGCAGAGCTCAAGGATCTTGAAAAAAAGGCAACTGGATGAAGTGGATCTTGTGGAGTCTTTTGTTGAGAAAGAACTGCTCCGATGGCTGCATCTGATGCATCAACTTCAAGAACATATAGGAATGTTGGATTAGGTAGTTGTAGAATAGGTGCAGTTGTAAATCTTTTTTTTAATTCGTCGAAGGCTGTTTGAGCATCTTTATTCCAATTAAAAGGACGTTTACTACTGTTGAGGAGGTTAAGAGGATGTGATACATCCGAATAGTTTCTAATAAATTTTCTATAGAAGTTTGCAAATCCAAGAAAACGTTGTAATTCTTTTGTAGTAGTAGGAGCAGGCCAATCAATAATACATTTGATTTTGGAATTATCCATCTTCAAAGAATGAGGTGAAATAATGTATCCTAGAAAAGAGAATTCAGTAACCTCAAAAAGGCATTTTTCTGGTTTAGCGTATAATTTATGAGTTCTCAGTCTAGATAGAACCCATCTAACATGTTTCCTATGTTCATCCAAATTGTTAGAATATATTAAGATATCATCTAAGTAGATAATAACACATACATCCAGAAGATCTCTAAAGATATCATTGATAAAATGTTGAAACGTTGCAGGGGCATTACAGAGCCCGAAAGGCATCACTAGATATTCGTAGAGACCATATCTTGTCCGGAAGGCGGTTTTCCATTCATCATCCTGTTTTATTCTAATGAGGTTATATGCGCCTCGAAGGTCGAGTTTAGTGAATATAGTTGCAGTTCTTAACCTTTCAATTAATTCATTTATTAGTGGAAGAGGATAACGATTTTTAATAGTTATTTTATTTAAGGCTCTGTAATCTATAATAGGACGGATGGTTTGGTCTTTATTCTTCACAAAGAAAATACTAGAAGCAGCAGGAGAGGTCGAGGGTCTGATGAACCCTTTGCGTAAATTTTCATTAAGATATTCTTTTAAAATTTCTAACTCCTTTTCAGAGAGTGGATAAATATGACCATAAGGAATAGGAGCTCCGGGTATGAGATCTATTGGGCAATCATATACCCGATGAGGAGGAAGTGTTTCCGCTTCTTTTTTACAAAAGACATCTGCAAAATCGGAGTAGAATGGAGGTATAACTGGTTCTACAGTAGTTTGGAGAATAGGAATGTGTTGTAAGCACGTTTTTTTACAGAAATCAGAAGCAAAGGAGATGGAGAAGGGAGACCACTTAATTAAAGGATCATGGTTTTTTAACCAATTAATTCCTAGAATGACGGGATAAAGTGGAGATTTAATAATATCAAATGTAATGAATTCGAAATGTACGTTGTTGGTAATCATTCTTAGAGGGATTGTTTCATCTTTGATGGGTCCTGAGGATATAAATGAACCGTCAATAACTCTGATTGGAATAAAATTGGTTTTTTGAACACAAGGAATTTTATTTTTTGAAACAAAAGAAAAATCAAGAAAAGTTCCATTAGCACCAGAATCAATGATGGCCTCAGTCACGATTCTTTTTGTATCCCACTGTAATATGAGAGATATAGAAAAATAAGTAGATGCTTTTCTTTTTTGAAAAACGTTCAATATAGAGGTAGATGAATGAAGCTTACCACCTTTTGAATGTTTCAGTAGAGGACATTCGGAAATTAGATGTTCATTCGAAGCACAATACATACATAAGTTTAGTTGTCTCCTTCTTATTCTTTCTTCAGAAGTAAGAGGACTTTTTATTATACCTACTTCCATAGGTTCAGTTTGTGGAGGAATTTTTTCAGGTAGTTTTAGAGTAGTGAAAGGTTTTCTCCAGGTAGAATTAGTAAGAACCCTTTCAGCTTTTCTTTCTCTTAGACGTCTATCAATACTGATAGACAGTTGAATCAATGCATTTAAGGTAGGAGGAAGTTCTGTACGAGAGAGTTCATCTTTCACAGCTTCAGATAATCCGAGACGGAATTGATTGCGTAAAGTAATGTCATTCCATTGGGTTTCTGTAGCCCATCTTTTGAATTCTGCAATATAATCTTCAACAGGTCTATTCTTTTGGTGTAATGTTCTGATGGTTAAATCAGCAGTAGTTTGTTTAAAAGGATCTTCATATAATAAAGACATAGCTTCAAAGAACTCATCCAATGAATCCAATATGGGATCATCATTTTCCAAAAAGGAATGGGCCCATGCCATAGGTTCACCTCTTAAAAAAGAGATCACTGAACAGACTTTGGATCTTTCGGTGGGATAAGATCTAGGTTTTAAAGCAATTAATAGTTTGCAAGAATTCAAAAACTCTCTGTACTTTGTTCTATCTCCATGAAATTTTTCTGGATTACAGACAGCAGGATCACCAGCCGATTGAAGAGCGGCATGAGGAAGATGACCTTGAATGTCTCTAACATAAGTTAATATTCTCTCATTTGTAATTTGCAGTTCCTGTAACCCTTGAGCAATCGTATCCACTCTATTGGTTAGGGCAGAAACTTGAGAGTTAATATCTGCTGGTTCCATTGAAGAGGCTGAATTATTCTGTAATACTTATTTTGTAATATTTCTTTAATTGGAACTCAACTGCAGCATTTCTTGGTTGCAACAACAATAAGGTTCACCTCCTTTTATATTGGTATGAAACTATGGTCACTGTACCTTTAAATATCCATGTAGGTAAAATTAGGCTTTGTAGCAATCCCTTATGAGTAAGAGGAATAATTAGACAAAGTGACACTTTAGTGAGTTTTAGATACTGTGTAATATAAATAATAGTAATTGACTTGTTTGGTAAAAGTATTACTTAACTTAAAGGCAGTTCTGGCACTGGAAGGGTTAATTCACCCAATGAAGGAGAAATTAGAAGTCCGTTTCAACAAGCTGAGAACTAGGAGTGGAGAGTGGGGAAGTCCGTTTTAACAAGCCGAGGTCTGGGAGTGGAGAAGGTAGAATTCAGAGTTACAAGCCGAGGTCGAGAAGTGGAGAAGGTAGAAATCCGTTTACTAGCCGAGGTATAGAAGTGGAGCAGGTAGAAATCCGTTTACTAGCCGAGGTATAGAAGTGGAGCAGGTAGGATCAGAAGTAGAGCAGCTGATCTTCATGCAGCACCTGTGCGAATAATTCAGCCCTTTGAATCTGGCGCGGTCCTCCTAAGTATCGTGGAGGGACCGCGTCAGAGAAAGGGGCGGGGCTGAGCGCCGTGAACCCGGAAGTGGGTTCCGGCGATAAATTACATGCCATGCTATACCTGACACTGGGGTACGTGAAATGGCAAGACAGCCTATTCTAATATATGAACCAGTATCAGTCAGTCTTGTGGCTCTTATATAAGCCCTGCATATGAAACCAATTACTTTGCTGATAATAGATAAGGACAGCTCGCCCCCTTTGTAATAAGTGAGTAAATGAATGTAAACTAGAAATAAAGGAATATGAACCCCAGACCAGAACAATAGAGCACAGAGCTGGTATATTGCAGAATGATCGATCTATAAGTGATCACATGCAGGTTCTGTTGGGTAGTGCATAAGACCCCTAATTGCAGTAGCCCATCTCCAGTATTCCCAGACTCTGCAGGAAATCAGGGCAGCTTGCTTTGTAGCGAATAACTTGACACAATGTGCCCCCCCACTTGATGTGAAGGCGGGGTTAGTGGTGGGTCAAATCAATGTCCTAGACCCTGCATGCCATCCTCCCGATACACCATATACAGGCCCCCTAAAAAACTTCGAGGCATGTTTCGCCCCCAGTAAGAAGGCGGTTGGATGCCCTGTCATGAGTAATGTGTGTTCATGTCCCCTATAGTACTTTAGTGGTGATAACAGGTTACTTCCTCAACATATAGAAAGCAGATCCATCATTCTTCTGCTTGAGTTGGGTCCGAGTGCCGTCAGGGCGAAGGGTCCACCAGGGAGTCACTTCTCCTAAGTCGCGGTGCTCGCTGCGGATGGGGCCTCAGATCCAAGGGCTTCAGTACCCAGCTTACCATGGACTGTGGAGGAAGTTGTAGCCATCCCTGGGCCATCTAATGTCAGCCATTCAGTTTGGTGGTGGGCTGAGAGGTAGAATGTAAAGACCCACCTGTAGGGGATGCGACATTCTTGCAGCAAGGTGGTCGCAGAGTTGCGATAGATTATTGTAGAGTGCCACTTGCGCTGCCTAGAATTCCCAGATTTGGTTGCTCCTTGCAGCTCTCATGATGGCCTCTTTGGTTTTAAATGAGCCCATACAGCAAATTATGACTCGTGGTGTTGTATTCTCTGACCTTGGGCATAGAGCTCGGTGCGCCATCACAAATTCAAAATTGTCTGGTGCCTCATTGCGGAGGATAGAACAGAACAGGTGAGTAAGTACCCTCTCCACATCCTCCACACCTTCATGCTCTGGGATACCGCATAACCTTATATTACACCTCCGGCTGCGATTGTCCAGGTTTCCACCTGATGCCACATATCAAGCAGCATGGCACCTTGCCTGGTGACAGCGTGATCAGTGGCTATTGCCCTGTCTGTGACGCTATGATTTGCGGCTTTCAGGGCCTCTGCGGAAACTTCTGTGCAGAGGAGGTGGTGAAGGTGGTTGTGAGCGTCTGGAGGTCTTGTCTGGTGACCATTGAAACCGCCAGGGTACGCAGCTCTGAGCTTATACCATCTAGAGTGGCATGTTCAAATCCCGCTGGGGATGGTGGAGGGGAGGACGCCATGTTGGATTCAGGCACCACGCTGTAGGCCCCAGCCGGGTTGTGTAGAAATCCATCAATAGGACTCGTGTGGGAACCAGCACTTGTGCACCTGGGAGTCTTACATATATTACATAGTTACATAGCTGAAAAGAGACTTGTGTCCATCAAGTTCAGCATTCCTCACATTTGTTTTTTTGCCGTTGATCCAAAATAAGGCAAAAACAAAAAACAGTTTGAAGTACTTGCAACAAACTAGGGAAAAAATGCCTTCTTGACCCCAGAATGGCAGTCAGATTAATCCTTGGATCAAGCAGCTATTAACCTACATTGAAAAATTATTTCCTTGAATATTCTGTTTTTGCAAGTATGCATCTAGTTGCTGTTTGAACATCTGTATAGACTCTGATAAAACCACTTCTTCAGGCAGAGAATTCCACAACCTTATTGTCCTTAAAGTAAAAAAAACTTTTCTTTGCCTTAGACAAAATCTTCTTTCCTCCAGTCTAAACGCATGACCTTGTGTCCTATGTAAAGTCCGGTTTGTGAATAGATTTCCACATAATGGTTTGTATTGGCCCCAAATATATTTGTATAATGTTACCATATCCCCTCTCAGGCGACGTTTTTCTAAACTAAAGAGGTTTAAATTTGTTAACCTTTCTTCATAGCTGATATGTTCCATTCCTTTTATTAATTTGTAGCCCGCCTCTGCACTTTTTCTAGTGCCATAATATCCTTCTTTAGAACAGGTGCCCAAAATTGCACAGCATATTCAATATGTGGTTTTACCAGTGATTAATAAAGAGGCAAAATTATATTCTCATCCCGAGAATGAATGCCCTTTTTCATGCATGACAATACCTTACAGGCCTTAGCCACTGCTGATTGACATTGCACATTGTTGCATAGTTTGTCGTCTATAACAATTCCCAAGTCCTTTTCGTGTGTTGTTATCCCTAATTTGCTTCCATTAAGGGTTTACGTTGCTTGTGCATTCTTTACGCCGAAGTGCATAACTTTGCATTTTTCAACATTAAATTTCATCTGCCATTTGAGTGCCCAGTCCCCCAGTCTATCTAAATCCCTCTGCAGCACGGTAATATCTTGCTCACATTGTATTACTTTACAGAGTTTTGTGTCATCTGCAAACACTGAAACATAACTTTCAATGCTTTTTTTCAAGATCATTTATAAATATGTTAAATAGAAGGGGTCCCAGAACAGAACAATGAGGGACACCACTTGCCACCTCTGTCCAGTTTGAAAATTTACCATTGATGACAACTCTTTGTACTCTATTTTTAAGCCAATGTACTACCCAAGAACAAGCATTTTCATCTAGACTGATTTCTTTGAGTTTGAACACCAATCTATTGTGTGGAACTGTATCAAATGTCTTGGCAAAATCCAAATAGATCACATCCACTGCAACACCCTGATCTATACTTCTACCTACTTCTTCGTAGAATGCAATCAAGTTAGTTTAACATGACCTGTGCTTCATAAAACAATACTGATTTTTGCTGATAACCATGTACTTCTCAATAAATTCTTAAATATTATCCCTTAATAACCTTTCAAATACTTTTCCAGCCACAGAAGTTAGGCTCACAGGTCTATAATTTCCAGGCAAGGATTTTAGAAACATAGAATGTGACGGCAGATAAGAACCATTCGGCCCATCTAGTCTGCCCAATTTTCTAAATACTTTCATTAGTCCCTAGCCTTATCTTATAGTTAGGATAGCCTTATGCCTATCCCATGCATGCTTAAACTCCTTTACTGTGTTAACCTCTACCACTTCAGCTGGAAGGCTATTCCATGCATCCACTACCCTCTCAGTAAAGTAATACTTCCTGATATTATTTTTAAACCTTTGTCCCTCTAATTTAAGACTATGTCCTCTTGTTGTGGTAGTTTTTCTTCTTTTAAATATAGTCTCCTCCTTTACTGTGTTGATTCCCTTTATATATTTAAATGTTTCTATCATATCCCCCCTGTCTCGTCTTTCCTCCAAGCTATACATGTTAAGATCCTTTAACCTTTCCTGGTAAGTTTTATCCCGCAATCCATGAACCAGTTTAGTAGCCCTTCTCTGAACCCTCTCTAAGGTATCAATATCCTTCTGAAGATACGGTCTCCAGTACTGTGTACAATACTCCAAGTGAGGTCTCACCAGTGTTCTGTACAATGGCATGAGCACTTCCCTCTTTCTACTGCTAATACCTCTCCCTATACAACCAAGCATTCTGCTAGCATTTCCTGCTGCTCTATTACATTGTCTGCCTACCTTTAAGTCATCAGAAATAATCACCCCTAAATCCCTTTCCTCATATGTTGAGGTTAGAACTCTATCAAATATTCTGTACTCCGTCCTTTCTAGTTGGTGCTTGTGCAACTTGTGACAAGCTACTAGTTCCTCTGTTGCAAAATCTGTTCCAATTTATTTCCAGGTACTTAAAATCTTCACTAATTAAAGTGTTACCCATTTTGAACCCTTTTTAAATATAGGACCTACATCTGCCTTCCTCCAATCCTCTGGAACACTTCCTGAAAGAAAAGAATCTTGAAAGATTAAAAACAGAGGTTCACTTATTTCTACACTTGGTTCTTTAAGTACTCGTGGATGAATACCATCAGGCCCTGGAGCTTTGTTTATATTAACTTTCTTTAGTTGCTGCAGCACCTTGTCTTGAGCTAACCAATTACAATTTTCAGCAAGTTTTTAGCAGCAATCATTGGCACATCTGTTGCCATGGGTTCTTCCTTAATATGTACAGAGGAGAAATAGTTATTTAAAATTCCTGCCTTTTCCTGGTCTTCATTAACTAACACACCCGTTTCAGTTTTTAGTGTACCTACACTTTAATTTTTTGTTTTTTTAGAATTTATGTACTTAAAGAATGCTTTGGGGTTGGTTTTGCTCTCTTTAGCTATCATTTTTTAATTTTGAAGTTTAGCGAATCTAATCGCCTTTTTGCACGCATTCCTTATAACTTTTATAGGATGCATCTGATTTGTCCAATTTAAACGCTTTAAATGCCCTTTTCTTATTTTTAATCTCTTGTTTTACTTCTCTACTAAGCCACATTGGTTTCAATTTGTTTCTTTTATATTTATTACCCAATGGTACATACTGAGAAATGCACCTTTCTAATATTTGTTGGAAGATTTTCCATTTATCCTCAGTGTTTTTTTTCACTAGAGAGTTTATGCCAATCAATATATTGTAAAGCTGAACTTGACTTATAGATATTGACCTTTTTAAAATTATATGTTTTAGTATACCCCATGTGCATTTGTTTTTTTGAGTTTATTTCAAAGGACACTATATTGTGCACACCTACTTGAATGTTGGTCAAAAGATCAACGTTGTTTGTTAAAGGTCCAGACAAGCGTCCATTCTAGTTGGTGCTTGTGCAACTTGTGACAAGCTACTAGTTCCTCTGTTCCAAAATCTGTTCCAATTTATTTCCGGGTAATTAAAATCTCCAATAATTAAAGTGTTACCCAGATTTGCAGCTTTCTCAATTTGCTGTTGTTCCTCGTCAATAGTCTGGGGTGTGTCAGCTCGGCGTGTGCGACTTTGATGCGTAATTGAAGCAAAATTAGGGCTTTAAGGAACGGAGCTCTTAGCTTATGCTGCCATCCAGGTCGGAGTCCAGGCCATGCCCCTAGTTTTGCAGATATCTTTCATGTATTTGTATATCTGTTGAATACACATTGAATATAATCTAAATTAATCATTACTGTTTATTTAACTACATGGAAGCAAAACATTTAGGAGCAATAAGGTTATTTAGCCCAAATAGAAATACAAAAATTTATACTAAAGTGTGATAGAATATGAGAAACAACAAGTATTGTGTGCCAATATTGATTTTCTAAATTGCAACACAAAGAGGTTTTACATGCAGTAAATGCTCTTATTTCAAGATTGCCCACATTACTTTGTAACTAATATAAGTTGAGTGTTTCTCTAGCAAAAATAATAATGCTAAATATATTAAATCATAAATGAACAGAAATGTGATCATAAGTATTAAATGTAGGTTTGGAGGGAATATGTTTTTTTAATGCTCTGATGATTCAAGCCCAGAAGTAGATTTATTTGAATTTAATTTATTTATGCATTCGGGTTGTTCCTCTGTACCTAAACTGCATATCTTGTGTATTTATTATATAACCAAACAAATATATGTCCACTTCACCTAAGGAAAAGTAAGTAACATACATTTTTTTTTTTTTTTAAAAGAGAAAGATTCACCATTCTATCGTTCAATTTGACATTATGTGTATATCCTTCGAGGATTTTTCCAATAAAACACAGTTTTTGGTCAGAGTGACTCTTATTGCCATGCTTTAATCCCCAAGGAAAAAAATATAAAGAATAAAGCACACTCTTGCCTTCGATCAAGCACTGAGTACTCCCTGCACTGTGTTAAAAGATATAAATATCCTAGCTTCTTTCTATAGATATTTTATTTATTGTTATTAATTTATTTGCACATTTTTAATAGTTTTATTTGTAAAAATTTTTTCAAATTTACCCTGTAGCTAAATCCTCCTCTGATGACATGACTCTCCCTTACTGCAGGTGGAGGGGTGATAGGGAACGTAAGTTGAAGTAGAGAACTTGGGTGACATGAAGCATTGGCCGTGCAGCTATTTGTCATCAATCACTAGTATGCTATGCGTTTTGACGACAGATTCCAAATATGCACAGAATTGACATTACCTAATGATGAATTACTCCTCTGGTCCGGCAGCAAAGATCTTTAACTTTGTGTGTACAGCATTTTGAACTGAAATAATTGTAACATTTTAGCTTAGGTGTCAATCATGCGGCCATTTCTGGTACTGAGCGATTGATAAAATAAAATTGAGAATGCCCAGAGAGATCATATGCTGTTCTGCCCCTTTGCCATCCTGCCTCTGCATTCATTTAAGTGATCCTGATCCTGAGCCATGTAGCAGTACAGTTTAGGGTTAAAAACAAGGTCTCTCTTTTTATCAACTCTTTTCTCACATCTATTACTCAGTCTTGATTTGTAATTTTCCTTCTGCTGATCTTGCAATGTGATGTACTGTTATTTTCCTTACAGAGAAAAAGTGAGAGGTTATCAGAATTTGCTCTCCACAATGTTCCTTAATCAATTTGGTAAAATCCTCAAATTGAAGGGTACTAAATGTTTGGCTTTTGTAAAATGTTACTTCAACTGTCCATGCATTTTAGGGATATTTTATGTTGGCTGCGTGCGTATATTTTACAGAAGTGGGATTGAATATTCAGAATTTGCAGTTCTATGAAAGATTTTGACATTTCTCCACTGCGGGAAAGAACAGATTCTCCTTAAGGCTTTTAAGAATGTGGTTTGGGTGGTATAATAGCGCGGTGTGCTTTGGAAGTTTTTGGATAGGTGTGACAGTAATCTTGGTCTAAATTAAGATTATTCCTTACAGAAATATTGACAGTATTACACTTGGATATGTGAAATAAGCATTTGGATACCTATGTGTTGGTTATGGTGGAAAAGGTGGTTAAACACCACGAGTTTTGGAGCTGTAAAATGTTTCTGTATTTTAAAATTGTTGGTGGGGCACTGATCTTATTATCTTAAAGGAACAATCCAAGCACCATAAGTACTGCAGTGTGCCATAGTGATTAAGGTGCCAGTAGTACCCTGGAGCCCCCTTAATGTAATAGTCAAACCATTAGTTGCCATCTTTGGTCTAAAGGTAGCAGCTTCCTGCCTCTCTACAGCCAGAAATGTCTTTCGTTGAGCTAAGCACAGTGGTGCATGGCTTAGCTCATTGGCTGAGAGTGATCATCTGACACTCTCACCCAATGAGCTGACCCTGCTCTGGAGGGCTTAGTTCAGGACAGTTAACATAAGCTCCTAGCAGGATATTCCTGCTGTCACTGCAGAGAGACAGGCCCTGGGAAGATAGCGCAGCTAAGCGGACAAGGGCACATGTAGGAGTGTGGATAGATGCATGGGATTGGTTGGGAAAGAGTGTGTGGGTGGGATTATGTTCTGTGTAAGTTAGTGTGGGGGAGGTCTTACCTCAGTGCCACTTGGGATTCGGGCCAGCAAACAGCTTCCCTCCCGCCCGCCCTATTAGTATTTTTAGTCACAGCTAGCCGGGGGTATGTCCTTGCCAATTGAGTTTGAGGGGTAACGTTTAAGTATATGGAATGAGATGAACAAGTTTTTAAGGTCTCAACCTCCCCTGCTTCAAACGGTTAACATTAGGTTGCCTGAGGTGTCGTGCCCATCGAGCGTGGATAAGGTCGGCTGATGGCGGGCATTGGAAATATATGATTTTTATGACAAGGGGGGAGGTGAGAGGAAGTGGTGATTAGGAACCACTGTATGTTTATTGGCAAGGACGGTTGGGTCACTTTAAAATACTATGTGTGGAGTTATTTATGTATATATGTTAATTTATGCTTATTTATGATTAACGTTTTTGGTTACAGAAAAAGAAGAGATTTAATAAATAAAGTTATGGATGTGTTATGCAGTAATTTAGTTTGTGATAATAAATGCTGTGGCCTGTTTCATCCATACTAAGTGGTCTGTCATTATTGGGGGGCTGAATGGGGTTAGTTTTTGTTCTAGGCTGCATCGCGATTCCCCACTACATACATACAAGGAATAGAAGAAACATGGGCACAACAGGAAGAAGTAAGACTGTTACCACTGTTACCAAATGGTCTGACTAATTAAATGGGGGGCGGCAGGGCACTAGTACAATATCCATTACAACCAGGGCCGGCCAAAGATATTGTACTGCCTGTAGCAAGGATGAAATGCTGTCCCCCACACTCCCCACCCCAGTCAGCACTCCTCCTCTCCAATGTCATCTGACAGGGACATAATGGGTAAGTGTGACAGCGTAAGAGGTGGTAAGTAACTGTGGGAGGGTGTTGGTGTGACAGGGTTAGGGTGGCAGGGTAAGGGGAGTTTAGGGTGTTGGTAAGGGTGACAGGGTTAAGGTGACAGCATTAGGGGGGTTAGTGTGACAGGATTAGAGGGGGTTACTGTGACAGGGTTAGGGGGTTAGTGAGACATGGTAAGGGGGGGGTTAGTGTGACAGGGTTATAGAGGATTAGAGTGATGGTTAGAGTGACAGGGTTAGGGGGTTAGTGTGAAGGGTTAGAGGAGGTTAGTGTGACAGGGTTAGAGGGTGATAGTGTGGCAGGTTTAGGGTGACAGGGTTAAGAGGGTTAGTGTGACAGGATTAGGGGGGTTTGGAGAATGATGTTATAGGGTGTGTGGCAGAGAGAGGGGGTGAGTGACTAAGTGGAGAGAATGACAGTATGTGGGGAGGCTGTGTTAAACACAGTCTCCCCACACTTACTAAAAATGCATTTAGTATATATAAATACTTTAGTATATATACATATATATATATATATAGATATATATAGATATATAGATATCTGTATGAACAGAGTTTCCTTGCACTTCAGGCTAACTTGTAACATACTTTGAATGCCAGGTGCCGGGCCAGGGTCATCATAAATACAAAAAAAGTGATGGTCCGCACTCACGATCTACTTAAAACATAACTTTTATTATTTACATAAAAATACAGGTGTGATGCCAAATGGCGTCAACGTTTCAGTCCCAGTTCAGGACTTTCCTCAGGACAAAAAAGTGAGTGCGGACCATCACTTTTTTTGTATTTATGATGACCCTGGCCCGGCACCTGGCATTCAAAGTATGTTACAAGTTAGCCTGAAGTGCAAGGAAACTCTGTTCATACAGATATCTATATATCCTGAGGACTCCCTGGTGGTCTGCTGGTGGACTCCTTGGTGGTCCAGTGTGTTGCTAAAGCAGCTGCACTCCCTCACGGGTTCAGGCACTCTGCGATGACATCAGAGTTCAGACTGACACTCACAGTGCGCTGGAACCACGAGGGAGTGCGGCTGCTCTAACAACATGGACGGCTGGCCCTGACTACAACACACTTTAGAAATCCTTCTGAAGCGTTGCTTTAATTAACACAATTTAAATGTTTATGTTGCAGTGTCATATTTATCTCCATTACAATTTTATTGACTTGTTTAAAAATGTATTATTATAATAAATGCCCTGTTAAGTCCTCTTAAATTAGCATTCTAGTGATGCGCATTTTATTCGAGCAGGTGTTCGGGTGGTGTCATGCAATAATCAGTTCATGAGAGATTTATACACAGAGTGAAAGAGGATGGATGTGAATGTGTGGGGAGAAACAGAGAGGCGCAAAATAGATTTTCTCAGGATGGAGAGATTCCAACAGCAACAGTTTTTTCTTTAATTGCTAAAGGGATGTGTGTAGTAGGAATAATTCATGCAGTGACACATCTCAGGCTGGAGAGGGTGAAAGAGTAGACAAGAGTGGGAACGTGTCAGATGAAGATACCATATCTATCTATACATGTTGATTATTTAAGTCACTATGCTATTATTGTTAAAAGCACTAATGAACAGAAAATGGACAGTTATTGCCAGAGAGGTTTGAAGTGAGAGTCAAGCAAAAAATTAAAAAAATTTCTAAGCATTTTGCCAGCCAATTGTAGTGCTGCATCTCTTCATTTTTAGGGTTTAGTCATACAACAGGCATGACGGTAAGCTGCTCAGACAGCCCGATTTACATCATGTCACAAATCCTTGATTTTGTGTAAAAGTAGAATACTTGCTTTTCACATACACAAAAAAAAAGACAATTATTTTGAATAAATATAAAGCACCCTCCGATGCTCAAGAGTAGTCTTTCTGCAAATTGTGAAGCATACATTTCCGTTACTACTTGTAAAGAGGCACAGTATATGCAAAAAAGGTTCCATTCCCCAGCACACATGACATGTCACTGTGGAATGGGAAACATTTAGGTTTCTAAAAATAACTAGGTAAATTATCTATAACTGCAAAAAACAACAACAACAAAACATACCTCCAGTTTCTTAAAGGAACAACATTAGGCACTATAACCATTACATCTCAGTGAATTGGTAAACGTTCATGGAGTATCCCTCCATTCTGTGTTAAATGTTTTAGAGCAGTTTCTGAGTATCTGTGTGTCCTTTTGTGTCAATGTGTGTGTCTGTGAGTGTATTTGTGTGTGAGAGTTTTTGTATTTGTGTTTGTGTTTGTGTCTATGTGTATTCTGTTTCAGTGTGTATCTGAGTTTCTGTGTACATGAGTGTCTGTGGATCCAGGGCTGTCTTTAATATTGATTGGACCCTGGGCAAGCATTTGCTTGGGGCTTCTGGCATGCAATCACGCCCTCCACTCCAACGCAGTGGCGGAAATAAACTAGGAACGGCCTGGGTGCAATGGTTTGAATGTAAGTATATTTTTGTATGGAGTATGTTTATGTGAATGTAGAGGTGTGTTTGTATGTGGTGTTGGCAATTGAATGCAGGCATGCATTCATGTGTAGGGTTGGTTTTTTAATGCAGAGGTGTATTTATATATAATTTTGATGTTTAACATAGAGGTGTGTTCATATAAAGTTTACAGAGGTGTAAATGTGTGCAATGTTGACGTTTGAATGCAGGGGTGCATTTGTGTGTAGTGTTGAAATTGAATGCTGGGATGCATTTGTGTGTAGTGTTGCATTTGAATGCTGAGATGTATGCACATATACACTGGCACATACACACTCTGATACACATATATACAGAGATACACACATTGAAACACATGCAGATACACAGATATACACACTGACACAGATGCATATATACAAACACATTAACACACACTTACACACAGGCTATTTCAGCTGCTGCCTGTTCTCAGTATACTCTTGCGCCCCGTTCTTTTGCTCTCCACATTCACACACATGCAGATACAAACACACCAATACACATACTGACAAACAGATACACAACCTGACACAAACTGACTACATTTAGATAAACACAATGAGAACAGATACACAGACACATATCAGTCAGACATACTGATAAACAGATACATACACTGACAGACAGACTGACACACACACGCACATACACTGACAGGCATTCTCTTACATTTTTTGGTGTCTAACAAGTTTTGGGCCATTGGAAGGGCAATAGTGTCCCTTTAAGCCCTAATAAAAATAAAATGAAATGGATTTTTGATTTGGACACTATGACCCCTAACGGACTTAATATTGATTGGGAATCTGTAGCATTAATTTAATTAATTAATTCCCTATGAGTGATTCTTATTTAATATAATTAACCCTCTTTTGAGGGCATAACTAAGACTTTTTATTATATATATATATATATATATATATATATATATGTTTTATTTATTTATATTACATATATTTTTATCCTCATCTTGAAAAGATTACCTTCTTCTCTATGTCTCTAATAAGGTCGAATATGTTGCTGTATTGATTATAAGAATGAAATATTTCACTAACACTGGTTTATTTGTTATTTTATTTAATATGTGTTTTATGAATAAGTTTCAACCACATGGGACTTTCAATTGTTTAATATGACAATCTCACGAACATTCATCCAACATTTAATGCAAGAGACCGAAAGTATGCCCAACCGGAAACACTAGGTGGAATGCAAGAACTCCGTACTAGAAGTGAAGCTTGGAACGCAAGAATTGCCCTTCGGAGCTCCGGGAGTGCAGCATGCCGGTCAGACGCCGGGAATTGGCGCGAAATTCAACTTCCTGCTATGTGTCTATAAATGTGAGATTGTGCACTGTATTACTGTCAAACACTTGAAAAAGACGTCTTTTACCATCTGTACACTGGAGATTTTTTTTACTGGTCCGTGTGGTAGCTGTATGAATTGGATACACTGATATACCAACAAAGCCAGATCCTGCTATAAGTGGCTTTGCTATGAATATACTGTAAAAACATATTTCACTGTGTGAGTATCTTGCTTTTTGTCTCCTGTATAGATCTGTAACCTCTACATCTCACCGGAAATTTAAGTATTGTATTGCTGATTATACCATTGCACTTCCCACTTTGCTTTTTTATACTACACTGACAGACATACTGACACACACACATACACACTGGCGTACATACCGCGGTCGCAGGGATCACAGCTGCGAACGGGCCCAGCCCACCAGGGGGCCCGGCCGCCCTGCGACCGGGTATGTACGCCAGTTTGCCAGCCTCGTCTCCTGGGGGGCCCAGGAGCTGGCCACCTCAGGGCCCTCCAAGGCTGGCAGTGGCGTTACATGTAGGGCGGGCGAGGGAGCATCCTCCCCTGAGCTCTCTGCCCAGTTCCCTTGCGCGCACTGCAGTAATGCCGGAGCCAGAATATGACGTCATTCAGGCTCTGGCATCAGTAAGCGGATCAGTGCTCCCTTGCCGCCTGCAGGACTGGCTGCCAGGCAGCCCCACTGGACCCCAGGGAATCCCCTCAGCACTCCCAAAGGTAGGGAGGCTGGGGGATTAAATTATTATTTTTTGTGTGTGTGTGTGTGTTACTGTGTGTGTGTTTCTGAGTGTGTTAGTTGTATGTTTGTGTGTGTCTGTTATTGAGTGTGTCTGTAGTGTGTCAGTGAGTGTGTTTAGTTTTTGTGTGTGTGTGTGTGTTACTGTGTGTGTTAGTTTGTGTGTGTCTATTATTGAGTGTGTGTCTGCTAGTGATGGTCAGTGTGTGTGTGTCTGTTACTGAGCGTGTTCGTTTGTGTGAGTCTGTTGGTGTCTGTTAGTGAGTGTGTGTTTGTCAGTGAGAGTGTATGTTTTGTAAGTGAGTGTGTATGTCTGTTAGCTAGTGTGTATGCGTTTGTTCGTGAGAGTGTGTGTGTGTGGTTAAAACTCCTTCAGCACTTACCTTTCTACACCTCCCACACTGACTAAAAATGCATTTATTATATTTAAATACTTTAATATTTTATATATATATATGTGTGTGTGTATACACTAAAGCAGGGATAGGCAACCTTCGGCACTACAGATGTTTTGGACTACATCTCCCATAATGCCCTTACACCCATAATGCTGGCAAAGCATCATGGGAGGTGTAGTCCGATCCGCCTCTCAGCTCTGAATGAGCCGCACGCGCATTCAAACCGCCAATAGGAAAGAATTACTCAATGCTTTCCTATGGACGTCCAGCATCTTCTCACTGTGATTTTCGCAGTGAGAATCGCGGAAGCTACTAGAGGCGGAATTAACCCTCAGTGAAACATCTGAAACTGCTATGTTTTCAGCTGCAGGGTTAAAACTAGAGGGACCTGGCACACAGACCACTTCATTGAGCTGAAGTGATCTGAGTGCCTATTGTGGTCCTTTAAGTGTATGTATCTGCATGCAGTGGCGTACATACCGCGGTCGCAGGGGTCGCAGCCCTGCGACCAGGTGCCCGCTGCCATGTGTTGCGGCACCGACCCGCGCAGAGTAAGCGCAGGGTGGGGGGGGGCCCCATGGATCAATTTTCGCACCAGGGCCCCATGGATCGTGTGTACACCACTGCACATACACACAGACAGACACTGACAGACATATTGACACACATACATATACACTGACTGACATACACACACATATACTGACAGACATACAAATTGACAGACATACTGACATTTACACACAGACAGACATACTGACACACATGTAAAATTTATATTTATAAATCCACTATCCAGTTTCCTACCTTTTGCAGGAGGGTGGATTCCCTGGAGTCTAGTGTGGTGCCTGAGGCTTTTGGGATTTAGGGTCTGGCTCTCCAGCCCCCTCTTCACTGCCTCCTTCTCCCTCCCTTGAGGCTCTCTGTTTTTTGTCACTGTCACTTCCTCCCAGACTGCCGCTCTGTTAAAGGGCCACAGTGTCTGACTCTGCCCTTGCTGGCACACGTTCACTGGGTAGCCATAAGTGCATGGGCCACCCGATGGGCCTCCTTAGTGTGTAGCCCCTGGCTGTACCGGTGGCCCATGGGGGATAAAAAGCGATTGCTGAGGGGAATGTGGCCCACAGGACCCACAAGGCAGCTGTTTTGGGCTCCCCAGGAATAACTGGGCAGCTTTCCCATTTGCCCCATGTTAAAGACGACCCTGTGTGTATCTGTGTGGGTGTCAGTGTAGGTACAGTGTAGGTGTGTTTGTATCTGTGTGTGTATCTATGTGTCAGTGTGTGTCTGTGTGTGTAACATGTGTCAGTGTGCTTGAGTGACTAGTGTTAGTTTGTGTATATGTGTGTGTTTGCGTGTGTGTGTCTCTGTGCATGTGTATCAGTGTGTGTGTGTGTAAGTGTTGTGATAAGGTGAATGGGGTGGTCTGTGAGGGAGTCTATATCTCGACAGAATTGTTCAGAGAGGCATATGATTTTTAACCCCAGGGGGAGTGTATGTTTCTGTGTATGTAACCAGAATGAATATTTAGTTATGGGCCCCTGGGGTGGAGCATTTGGAGAGCAGGGTGGGCCAGTGCTCCACTCCGCAGTTTAGCGGTTTTCTTGGAAGACATAGATCCAGCCCAGGGTTTTGGACTGTCTCCAACCTACTGCTCAGCTGCAGGTAATCGGCTGCAGCAGTGGGAATAAATCCCTCCCTGCTAGGCAGGTAGGAAGAGAATGTTTTGTTTCTCTCTGAAAGGCTGGAAGCAGCAGGCTGGCTAAATACTGAAGTGCTGAGAGTGGACAAAGACTCTAGGTTGGTGAAACCACATTGTTTTGTTTAGTTTAACCCTGAGAGATAGGGAACCTAATGTCAGTTAGTGCTCAGACGAGCTAGGTTTTTGTTTTATAAGGTTTTGTGTTACATTTATGTTTTTCATTTACTGCTGTATCCTGTGTGGATTTAAAAATAAAGTGCCTGGAGTATATGCAATTACAAGGACTGTGCATGTTTTTGCCCTAGAGGACCGTGCTACCTGCCGACAAGGATCACAGTGTATATACTACGCACAAATGCACACCTGCATTCAAACACCAAAATTCACACACATACTCCATACAAAAACATGCTTACATTCAAATATATATATATATATATATATATATATATAGTTATATACACAATATACACACTGCATCCACTACACACACGCACTGTATCCACTACACATCCGCTAACACTTGAATTTTACTTTGGCATATCAATTTGGGTCATATAAAGAGTGAGGGATAAATTAGTTCCATTAATGAAATTAACACCCACCTTTTTAACATATGTCCTATAGGGGGACCTTTGGCAGGTCCTACCTATAGTCGGTGGGGCTACCCATGTGCTCTGATCTTTAATCCTTCATTAATCACTAAGGGAAGAACATAGAGGGAAGCATTTGGCAAGTCTCACAATTACACAACTCTTGGCTATGGGAAGATAGGTTGACACCCCACTCCAGTGTTTAACCCCCTCCATTGGTGTGGGGTATAGCCCTTGGCAGATATGCTTTTTCCCCCTTATCCCATAATGCAAGTAATGCAGGAACTGGTGGAAAACATAGCTCCTGTATTAAATTCCTGCACCTACGGATTATAAACTAGGGACATAGGGACTCCTTTTGGCAGGTGCATTTGCGATTTGAACAAATGATAACATTTCAGCTTTGCGAGTTTAAACAAGGTTACAATAAATCGATGCATTTCTAGCATCACTCTTGCAAGAACTGTATAAACATAGAACAAAACGAGCAAATGTTATGATTAAAAGTTGACAGCGCGCAATAAAACAGGAACTTTGCATCCTGCCTGCCATCCATCTGTACTCTAGATTTGTCCTTGCGTGTGTGCCCAATATCACATTTGTTGTGCCTTGTCACTAATCAATATCCAGCTATGGTAACTGAGCTTGCTTCTAGTCACTGCTGCAGAATAAAATGTGTGTATAATGTAATTACTACAGGACCTCTGGTCAAGGAGTTTCCTTCCCTGGGTCTCTACAATAAGAGGTGCAAAGCTCAACATTCTGGATTATGTGAGATGATTTAGATCTGTAGGTGCATTTCAATGATGTTTACAGCAATTGTAGTGTAGTAATTAAATTACTATAGAGTTGTTTAGCCCTTGGGTGTCAGGACTTGGTTCCAAATATGCTTCTATATCTTTTAATGCGTCTACATCCTTCAGTTGCTGTAAATGTATTTACCTTATACAACAGTTATACGCTATAGTAGGCTTGCACACAGCGAGACAATTTGGATATGTTCTTTCCCTGTATCAATTTGTCTGAAAAATATAGTTTGCCTGGTCTCAAATTTGTACATAGGGCTTTTTGGTTTGGACGCATTTCATGTAAGCAATTGTTTGGGAAAAAGCAATCGTACTGCAAAATGTAAAGATTATGCATATATTTTGCAGTACACTGATAGGCGCATTTAGCTCATAGATAGCTCTTTCAGTGTTTCTTTCTCTGGCTCTGCTTCTTCTCCCCAACTCCTCTCTGTTGGTGTCCCCCAAGGTTCAGTCCTTGGTCCCCTACTGTTCTCCATCTATACTGCCTCCCTTGGTAAACTCATTAGCTCCTTTGGCTTCCAATATAATTTTTATGCAGATGACATGCAAATCTACCTGTCCTCTCCTGATCTCTCCCTGTCCCTCTTGACTAGTGTCTCTGACTGCCTCTTTGCTATTTCTAACTGGATGGCTGCCCACTTCCTTAAACTAAACTTGACCAAAACTGAAATTCTGGTCTTTCCTCCCTCAAGTATTGATACTCCTGTGTCTGTCTCCCTCCAAGTCTACGGTGCTACCATCAGCTCCACCACGCAGGCTCGCTGCCTAGGTGTTCTCTTTGACTCTGACCTCTCCTTCAAGCCTCATGTTCAATATATTGCCAAATCCTGTCATTTCCATCTCAAAAACATTGCGCGCATCCGCCCCTACTTAACGCCAGATGCGACTAAGGTGTTGGTCGATTCCACTGTCCTTTCTCACCTTGACTACTGTAATAATATAATATTACATATGTGTATAATATATAATAATATCCTTACCTTTTTGTGTCATTTTACCCCACTCCCTCTAGCATGTAAGCTCATTGAGCAGGGCCCTCAACCCCTCTGTTCCTTTATGTCCAACTTGTCTGGTTACAACTACATCTCTGTTCGTCCACCCATTGTAAAGCGCTGCGGAATTTGATGCCGCTTTATAAATATCATAATAAGAATAATAATAGATCAAGTGGTAAATTGGGAAATCTTTTTTTTCCCATCATTAATCTATTTATTTTTTTGCATCATGGATGGAACTCTGTACCTAGAAAATAAAATGTTGTTTTTATCTGTATTGTCCATTTCTTGACTCGTCCGTCATTACAGAATTTAGACAACCTGCTGATCACCCAAAATTCAAATGTCTCAAAATTAATTTGAAACTGAATGCACACGTCTACACTATAGTTGTCTCCTAGCCCTGTAACCTGCAGTCCAAAGACCTGTTGGTCTGATAAACTGCAACATTGTAACATACAATTGACGGGCTGATATAAGGTGAGCAGGAGCAGAGGACTTACCAGAAGAGCAGGAAAGTTTAGTGAAACTGATGTGTTTTCCCTTCTGCCCCCCAATGTTATTTGGTGCACTAATGTGAGTTTCTATGTTATGTCGGTTGTTGTGTTTTTGTTGTGGTCTGTGTTTTTGTTTTTCTTTTTGTTACAGCGGTGGTGTTCATTGCCAGATCAGCAATTGATGAGACTAAGATATGCCTAACAGGGGCTTGGGGAGTAGCGGTCTGCCGAGATGCCTATGGTGGATTGCAGACTGCACCGCACTCTTGGAAAACACGCCGGGTATCTGTCTGCTGGTTCTCACCCAACAGCTGATAGGTAGTTAAAGTTGAAAAATCTGTTTGCAAGCTAAGCACTATACTGTTAATAAAAGCTGTGGCCGATGCCCTACCAATTTAAAATATGGTTTGGTCTCAGTTATTTTGGTTGGAGAAGGGAATAAAAGGAGACAAGACTGGTTAAATAATAGTAATGTTTCTAAAAGGTTAGTTATGTGGATATGAAGCAGAGCTGCCATCAGAAATTATGGGGCCTCGTACACAGCTCAAAGCTTGGGCCCCAGGGCCCACCCATGAGTCCGCCTAAAGGCCCACTCCTGAGTGTAGTGTATGTGTGCAGGGGAGTAGGGGATGTGTGTGTGTGTGTACAGGATTCATTGTGTTTGTGTGTGTGTGGAGTGCATTGTGTTTCTGTGTATATGTAAAGGATGCAGTGTGTTTGTGTATGTGTCTGTAAGGGATGGAATGTGTTTTTCTGAGCGCATATGTGTGTGTGTGTAAGGGATGCATTATGAGTTTGTGTGAGTGTGGGGGGGGTGCACTGGGTGTTTCTGTGTGCGTGTGTGTGTGTGTAGTGTGTGTGTGTGTTGTGTGAGAGTTTGTGGGATAGGATAGGGGCTGAGATTTTTGAATGGTGAGAGCGGGTGCAGCTCTTGATTATTATTTTTTCATGTATTATAATAATTATGTTTAACTAGAAAAGCTACAATTTCTGGGGAAATTGTGTGAAGTGTTCTTGCCTCCACCGGTAGTCTACAACTGGAGTGGGCGGAGTAACTGTTATTATTTATTTATATAGCACATTTAACCTCTTAAGACTGCAGCCAAATGTACAAGTTGTGATCAAAACAAAATGTAAACAAAACCTGGCATTTGCACTGTATGTCTGTCCAACCGTAATTCACCTCTTTCATATTTAATGCACCCACACTTATTATATATCATTTTATTCAGGGGAAACAGGGCTTTTGTTTAACATCAAATATTTAGGTATGGAACATAATTTAATATGAAAAAAAAATATAAAATAATGGGAGAAATTTTTTAAAACAATTTTAGTTCTACGTGACATTTTAACTGTGAATGTCAAAATACTGTTTGCTTTTACTGCAGTAACATACACATATTCATATTCAGCGATGTCTCACGTGTAAAACAGTACCCCCTATGTACAGGTTTTATGGTGTTTTGGGAGGTTACAGGGTCAAATATAGCATGATACATATTTCAGTTTTTTCACATTGAAATTCGCCAGATTGGTTACGTTGCCTTTGAGACCATATGGTAGCCCAGGAATAAGAATTACCCCAGGAATAGCCCAGGAATAAGATATCGTCGTTGTAATACATTTTACCGTTTTGAAACACTAATATTTGTGTTCAGCGAAGTCTTCCGAGTAAAACAGTACCCCCCATGTACAGGTTTTATAGTGTTTTCAAAAGTTACAGAGTCAAATATAAGGCTTGCGTTTCATTTTTTTCACATTCAAATTCGCCAGGATGCCTTTGAGACCGTACGGTAGCCCAGGAATGAAAATTACAGGGTTAAATATAGTGCTAGCAAATTAAATTCCCTGAACTTTCGGCCTGGGTTGTCAGACAGGTCCTGCAAATTGTAATTAATAAAATGACCTAATTATGTAAAATTATTTATGTAAAATATAATATATAATTTTTTTTATTTATATATATATATATATATATATATATATATATATATATATATATATATATATATATATATATATATATATATATATAAAGTGATATATACGTATATACTTATGTATATAGATATATATATATATTATTTCGTTCTACATTTATTTTGATATCAATATATATATTAATTTTAAAATACAGTTAGAACGAAATTATGCATGTATATATTAGTTTTTTATTTTATTTTTTAACGTATTTATATTTATTTTTTATTATATATAAATCAATATCATTGTACGTGTATTTTGATATTAATATATATATATATATATATATATATATTTATGTATATATTAATATTAAAATACACGTAGACAGTGTGTGTATTTATGTGCATGTGTATATATATACTTAGATCATATATATATATATATATATATATATATATATATATATATATATATATATATATATATATATATATATATATATACACACAGGGAGTGCAGAATTATTAGGCAAGTTGTATTTTTGAGGATTAATTTTATTATTGAACAACCATGTTCTCAATGAACCCAAAAAACTCATTAATATCAAAGCTGAATATTTTTGGAAGTAGTTTTTAGTTTGTTTTTAGTTATAGCTATGTTAGGGGGATATCTGTGTGTGCAGGTGATTATTACTGTGCATAATTATTAGGCAACTTAACAAAAAACAAATATATACCCATTTCAATTATTTATTATTACCAGTGAAACCAATATAACATCTCAACATTCACAAATATACATTTCTGACATTCAAAACAAAAACAAATCAGTGACCAATATAGCCACCTTTCTTTGCAAGGACACTCAAAAGCCTGCCATCCATGGATTCTGTCAGTGTTTTGATCTGTTCACCATCAACATTGCGTGCAGCAGCAACCACAGCCTCCCAGACACTGTTCAGAGAGGTGTACTGTTTTCCTTCCTTGTAAATCTCACATTTGATGATGGACCACAGGTTCTCAATGGGGTTCAGATCAGGTGAACAAGGAGGCCATGTCATTAGATTTCTTCTTTTATACCCTTTCTTGCCAGCCACGCTGTGGAGTACTTGGACGCGTGTGATGGAGCATTGTCCTGCATGAAAATCATGTTTTTCTTGAAGGATGCAGACTTCTTCCTGTACCACTGCTTGAAGAAGGTGTTTTCCAGGAACTGGCAGTAGGGCTGGGAGTTGAGCTTGACTCCATCCTCAACCCGAAAAGGCCTCACAAGCTCATCTTTGATGATACCAGCCCAAACCAGTACTCCACCTCCACCTTGCTGGCGTCTGAGTCGGACTGGAGCGCTCTGCCCTTTACCAATCCAGCCACGGGCCCATCCATCTGGCCCATCAAGACTCACTCTCATTTCATCAGTCATAAACCTTAGAAAAATCAGTCTTGAGATATTTCTGGCCCAGTCTTGACGTTTCAGCTTGTGTGTCTTGTTCAGTGTCGTCTTTCAGCCTTCTTACCTTGGCCATGTTCTGAGTATTGCACACCTTGTGCTTTGGGCACTCCAGTGATGTTGCAGCTCTGAAATATGGCCAAACTGGTGGCAAGTGGGTATCGCGGCAGCTGTACCTGACTTTTCTCAGTTCATGGCAAAGTTATTTCATGCCTTTGGTTTTCCACACGCTTCAAGTAATTCTGTTGACTATTTTGAATGAAACGCTGATTGCGCCCGATGATCACGCTTTCAGAAGCTTTGCAATTTTAAGAGTGCTGCATCCCTCTGCAAGATATCTCACTATTTTTGACTTTTCTGAGCCTGTCAAGTCCTTCTTTTGACCCATTTTGCCAAAGGAAAGGAAGTTGCCTAATAATTATGCACACCTGATATAGGGTGTTGATGTCATTAGACCACACCCCTTCTCATTACAGAGATGCACATCACCTAATATGCTTAATTGGTAGTAGGCTTTCGAGCCTATACAGCTTGGAGTAAGACAACATGCATAAAGAGGATGATGTGGTCAAAATACTCATTTGCCTAATAATTCTGCACTCCCTGTATATATATATATATATGATCTAAGTATATATTATTTAATTTTACACTGTTTTAACATCTTTTAATTTTATTTCCAGGCAGCTGGTGGAGTACGGCTATGCCGTCCATGTGATCGCGGGGTCCTCGAAAGGACCTCGCAATAACATGGCCCAGGGGGGCCGAAGAGGACGGAGGGGGACTCCCTGTGCTCCCAGGTACATCCCCATACTGCGATCGCCGGCGACCGGGTAAGTACAAAAGATCGCAGGGCCTTTAATGCCGCCCTGCGGCGCTTAGAGCCATCTAAATAAGGATGGCATAGAACGCCCTGCAATCTTAAGGGGTTAATTGCAACGTTGTTGCCCAAAGTGCTTCACAGTTACATTAAAAAATACATTTATAAAAACATTAGCAGGTGTACAAAAGAACCTGTCTATGACATCACTTGCTGCTCCAGCCTGGCACAGGTCAGAGTATTTTGGCGGTTGCCATCTTCAAACGGTCGTATTTTAAAAACTATACATCCTACAGTAAAGAGCTTTATATTGTGAGAATCATAAGACCCAGGCCTACATTTTAATGCATAGTATGTCTCTGAAGTATTAAAAATGAAGGCACAGTCACAGTTCAGTATGTCTCTGAAGTATTAAAAATGAAGGCACAGTCGCAGTTTAGAAATTGCCCTTCAAGTTTGAGCTGGCTAGAGTGGAGTTTCAATGAATGTCAATGGACGGCATGAGTTGCAAACAAATTGTCATATTGTGAAAACTATCAGGACTATGGCTTAGCTGTGGACATTTGTAGTGGTAGCAGAGATAGCTGAACGTGTTGATATAAGATTTATGTAGGTGGGCTTGAAAATGAGAGAGTGGTGACAGTTTAGAAATCATGTCCTGATTTTTCAGCTTTTGCCAGCTCCCAATCTAGTTTTGAACATTTTGACATTAATTTCTATGGGAACAATTTTGCCACAAGAACGACGATATTCCGTTAACCATTTGGCGAAACGTTCCACAAAGTAATAACAATCCAATCGGGAACAATCCGCACGTTTCGGTATATTACTGTCTATGTAGTGTAAAAACTTTGGGAGGAGTTAGGGTGGTAAATTTGGCTATAATAAAAATAAGAATAATATATATGTGAAATATAATTAAGTGGTCTTGCTATGCAAGAACACTTAATAATTAAGTGTTCTTGCATAGCAAGACCACTTAATGTTATCTCACATATATATTATTCTTATTCTTATTATAGCCAAATTTACCACCCTAACTCCTCTCACAGTTTTTACAATACATAGATAGAAATATACGGAAACGTGCGGATTGTTCCCGATTGGATTGCTATTACTTTGTGGAACGTTGCGCCGAATGGTTCACGGAATATCGTCGTTCTTGTGGCGAAATTGGTCCTATAGAAATGAATGGCAAAATGTTCAAAACTAGATTGGGAGCTGGAAATAGCTGGAAAAATCAGGACATGATTGGGAGCTGGAAAAATCAGGACATGATTTCTAAACTGCCACCACTCCCTCATTTTCAAGCCCACCTACACAAATCTTATATCAAAACGTTCAGCTATCCCTGCTGCCACTAAAAATGTCTATGGCTAAGCCATAGTCCTGATAGTTTTCACAATATGACCATTTGTTTGCAACTCACGCCATCCATTGACATTCATTGAAACTCCACTCTAGCCAGCTCAAATTTGAAGGGCAATTTCTAAACTGCAACTGTGCCTTCATTTTTAATATTTCAGAGAAATACTATGCATCAAAATGCAGGTCTGGGTCTTGTGATTCTCACAATATAAAGCTCTTCGCTGTAGGATGTATAGTTTTTAAAATACGACCGTTTGAAGATGGCAACCGCCAAAATACTCTGACCTGTGCCAAGCTGGAGCAGCAAGTGATGTCATAGACAGGGCCTTTTGTACACCTGCTAATGTTTTTATAAATGTATGTTTTAATGTAACTGTGAAGCACTTTGGGCATCAACGTTGCAATTAAAATGTGCTATATAAATAAATAATAACAGTTACTCCACCCACTCCAGTTGTAGACTACTGGTGGAGGCAAGAACACTTCACACAATTTCCCCAGAATTTGTAGCTTTTCTAGTTAAGTGTTCTTGAATAGCAAGACCACTTATTGTTATCTCACATATATATTATTATTCTTATTATAGCCAAATTTGCCACCCTAACTCCTCCCACAGTTTTTACACTACATAGACAAAAATTTACCAAACGTGCAGATTGTTCCCGATCGGATTGCTATTACTTTGTGGAACGTTTCGCCGAATGGTTCACGGAATATCGTCGTTCTTGTGGCGAAATTTGTCCCATAGGAATGAATGGCAAGCTAGAGTGGGAGCTGGCAAAAGCTGAAAAATCAGGACATGATTTCTAAACTGCCACCACTCCCTTATTTTCAGGCCCACCTACACAAATCTTATATCAAAACGTTCAGCTATCCCTGCTGCCACTAAACATGTCAATGGCTAAGCCATAGTCCTGATAGTTTTCACAATATAATTTGTTTGCAACTAACGCCGTCCATTGACATTCATTGAAACTTCCACTCTACAAAGCTCAAATTTGAAGTGCAATTTCTAAACTGCGACTGTGCCTTCATTTTTAATACTTCAGAGACATACTATGCATCACAATGTAGGTCTGGGTCTTGTGATCCTCTTCGCTGTAGGATTTATAGTTTTTAAAATATGACCGTTTGAAGATGGCAACTGCCAAAATACTCTGACCTGTGCCAGGCTGCAGCAGCAAGTGATGTCATAGACAGGGCCTTTTGAACACCTGCTAATGTTTTTTATAAATATATGGTTTAATGTAACTGTGCAACAACGTTGCAATTAAATGTGCTATATAAATGATAACAGTTACTCCGCCCACTCCAGTTGTAGACTACTGGTGGAGGCAAGAACACTTTACACAATTTCCCCAGAAATTGTAGCTTTTCTAGTTATTATTATTATTCTAAGTTTTCCCCCCTCCCTGCTTCTTACCTCTGGCCAGGCAGGTGGAGCAGAGTTATAGCATGCCCTAATTGTCCTGTGGTGCTGTATGAGCTCAGCATTCACCTTTGCTGTGCGAAGGCTCTTATTCGTGAGGTTGTATAGAATTGGAGCATTGTTGTGGTAACCCGTGGCAACGCTCTGAAATCTGGGACTCGCGAGACTAAGAGATTCTTCCACAGCAAAAACTTTGATCTCCTTTACCCAAATAAATATATATATATATATATATATATATATATATATATATATATATATATATATATATATATATATATATATATATATGTGTATATTGTGCATATAGATCACAGGTTCGCCAGGCCATTTACACGTGTAGTGGTTGTACCCCCCAAATGGTGACCCTGGTCAGCAGTCATGTGAAATCCACTATAGGCAGTCTTAACCCTTTAACCCCTTAAGGACACATGACATGATTCCCTTTTATTCCAGAAGTTTAGTCCTTAAGGGGTTAATGCAAACATTGCAGCTACTCTGAAACTGTAATATTTTACATTGCAGGGTTAAGAGGACTTGGACAGTGCACCAAGACCACTTCAATGAGATGAAGTGGTCTGGGTGCGTAGAATGTCTGTTTAATACACACAGAGTAACTTGTTTCAAAGATTCAAGATGTGTGCATTAAATGTTCTAAGAATTTAACTTCCCCTATTAGGGAGGACCAAAAAAAAAAAAATACAGATAATTAAATATGAGGAAACACATACAGCAGAGAAAATGTCATGTTGGAGCGGCTGATAGTACCGGATCCTGGAGGTATGGCTTCCATGGCAAATAGCAACCGGTCAATTGACCGGGTTGGGCCCCTAAATGTGACCCGCGGGTTGCGAATATTCCATGAAAGACCAGAAACTGGGTTGACTGGGAGTGAGTCAGATTCAATATGTCCATGTTGATGGCAAAATCCATGCGGGTTTCTCTCATGTGCATTTGAAGGAGAGAACCAATCGTCCATGCTGAGCAGCTCTCTGAGGGGATGAGTGCCCTCCGTCTCGAAGTGTCAACAGACGACATATGCACTGGGAGCATGTAGCGTGGGGATGGGGCGGGAGTCCACTCCACCGCACCCTTCGCCCTGCAGGGCAACAGTGGAATGAGTCGGAATGGACGACTCTTTTGGTCATGCGTATCGCTCATGGAACGGTCCAAGGTTCTGTAACCTTGATCCGGGTCCGGGCACGGTCCGAGAGAACTCTAGGGCTAGTTAAGGGGGAACCCTATGAATAGAGACGTGTCAGCTCAATTTGTACGTGAGGGTAACTCCGGAGAGCAGACCCAGCACTTGGATGCCGAATCCATCAGTTTGATGTCCAGCTTGGACAGGGGCCGTTTTGCGGTTCTCAGGGGTAGAAACCAACTAGGCGATACCTATAAGTCATATCGGTCCATTCCCAGTGGGAATTTAGTCTTCTCCGATTTCCAAGCTGTAACGCGCCATTTGTCCCGAGGAAACATCTGTGTCCGCGTGTCATCGACATCCAGTGGTTAGTCCCAGATAGAGTGCAAACCCCGTGTCAGGTGTTTGCGGTGTCCTTCCCGGACTCCGTCATGAAGACTGATCCTCTTGATGAATCCATCTGTTAGCCAACGAGTACCAGGGGTGCTTGATGTAGCTTCTAGGATGGCCGGTGGAGTGTCCCCTGTAGGATACCGATGGTTTCTGGCAGTGAGGTCAGCGGGGCGGCATGAGGACAGGCCAAGTGACCTTCTGGGTACGGGAGATTTGTCCTTCAGTCGTGATTGCACAACTGCCATAGAGGTAACACTGTCTGAGTGATACCTGGTGCGGCCAGCTGGGGGTCACCCAGCGTGCAAGAGGGGGTCACCCAACAAGCACAAGCATACTATGCAGTATAGGCCAGCAGGGGAGGGGGTCACCCTCAGTCTGAACATAATCGGACACTGTAGGTACAGTAGTGCCGTAGTGGTTAGCCGTATAATAAAGTAACCAGACATTGCCGGTCCAGCAGTGCAGACAGCAGGAGGGGGTCACCCTCATATAACCATAAACGGGCATTGCAGATCCAGCAGTGCTGTAGGTAAGAGGGGGTCACCCTCAGTGTGGTATCATAGAGGTCTGTACACCCAGTAGTGTAGTCAGCGGGAGGGGGTCACCCTCATTATGGTTATAACGGGACCCTGTAGGTCCAGCAGAGTAGTCCACAGGAGGGGGTCACCCTCCGCATTAATCCTGTAGGATTTTAAGTCCCTTGCAGGAAGGGGAGCAAATCCTAGGCAGGGGAACTAGGTGCTGAAAAACAGGCCATTTAATTTTTATGAGAAAATGACTGAACCTTAAGAGAAAGACTTGGTTAGCATATAACACATGTGGCATAGTCTTGTTAAACAATGATTTTTGTAAACAATGATTTTTTATTTGAGCAGTAACATGCCCCTTTAAATCTGAGATTCACATTTAATTAGTAAAAAAGCGTGACAGAGAAGATAGAGAACCTAGTCACATTGCATCAGACATCATAGTAAGCTGCACTTGTGAGCTGTGAGAGTGCCTGGGACAGATCCTGCTATCCAGGATCTGTTACATATGCAGCATGTGAGACAGGCACAGTAAGTAGGGGGATAGCTGAAAAAACTGGGCTATCTCTCCTGATCTAGGGAGAGGGGAGGATGGCCACATGGCCAGCAGGGCAGTTCAGTGGGTGAGACACTGTTCGCAACGTACGGAGCCCATGTGGCTCTGAAAAATGGCCGCCGCGGCTCCAACAAAATGGCTGCTACGACTGCAAAAGCCGAGCGCGGCCTACCGCGTGGTGATCGCGTGGCACTGCCACGGTTGAAAAGGCTGCTCAGCAAGCGGCCAGGGGCCGCGGGGAGCAGGTGGGGAATAAGGGAGAAGGGTATGGGCGACAGAGCCCAGCAGAGGAACCCGGGGAGGGGAAACAGATTACAGGCAGAGCCAAAGCATCATAGCAGGGACACCCATTCCCCATACAGCAGAGTGAGAAAAACTGCATAAAGTAACCCAGAATAACAATAAATCAATGAGTATACAGAATCTATAAGATAAATAGCCTAAATACAGCAACAGATGTTAACAAGTGATACAGCAGCTACATAGCATGAAGTGGTATAGGAAATAACACTGAATAGACAGCCTAGCTAAACCCAGCAATAGACTGCCTAGGTAAACCCAGCAATAGACTGCCTAGATAAACCCAGCAATAGACTGCCTAGATACACACAGCAGACAAACTGTTAAAACAAATCCAGTAAGAACCCTGCCTAAATAAAACCAGCAATTAAGCAAATAGACTAATTAAATAGACTGTTTAAATAAACAAGCAACATGTAGGATAAAAAAATAAAAAAACAACCAAGAGCGGAGACAACTCTGAGTTGGTGAGTACTCACCTGGAGGCAGCAGCAAAGAAAGAGGAAGTGGAAGAGCCTGCTTAGGGGTTTTATACTACTGTTGCTTTGTTCTGATTGGTTGTTTTGAAAAGTTCTGTTAACTGTTTCTTTGCTGCTGGAGGTTTCAGTAAAGAAGGTAAAGCAAATATGAAGCCTCCTGTCCTGCCATAAAATTAATCACAACATACTTTCTTCTTTGGACTTTTTGTATCAGTGAGTTCTATTATATGACATAAACTACAACTTTTTGTTGCTTCATGTTTTTTGTCTTTTGTTATTTATAAAATAGCAGTCACCATATTGCTTAGCTGGCATCGCTCGGTAGATCTATTTTGCTTACATTGGGAAAGGTCTTCATTTACTCTTACACCTAATGAAATGTTAACCTTTTATAGACGTGAGCTTTCCTGGACTTTTCTCTGGGTACACCTGTACAAGTCCCAATCCCCCTGCCTATGTTATTACTGGCTTTCTTTCTACTTAACATGCATCAATGTATATTGCTTAAATTGATTTTAGCATATATATCATTTGAAACAAATATGTTAGATGTCCTAAATCATAAACCATAGTTACATAATTACTGACAAAAGACATGCATCCATCAAGTTTAGCCTTTCTTACATCTATTTTTGCTGTTTATCCAAAAGAAGGCAAAAAAAACAGACCACTTTTCTGTTTTCTTACCGTTTGGGACCAGGACTGTGTTTGTGTTTAGCTGTAATTTTTCTCCTACTAATTTACTTTACCCATACATATTATATACTGTTTTTTCTCGCCATTAAATGGTCTTTCTAAAAATACCATTATTTTCATCATATCATATAATTTACTATCAGGGCCGGCGCTTCCTATAAGGCGAACTAGGCAGCCGCCCTTTAAATTCTGCAGCCGCCTGAGCGCTCTATATTGGGCTTGCCCAATTCAGTTTGCCAGATTGGTTTGCTGGTTCTTAATTTTGAGACCAAGTCAAGGAATGTGAAATAACCCCATCATGGCATACCATTTTCAAATGTAGTTAACCCAGGGTATTTAAAATTGGGTATGTCCAGTCTTTTGTAGTAGCCACTTAGTCGGGTGCCCAGCAGTGTGGGTGGGTATTACACAATGCCTCGATATCACTTCCAGCGCTCATTTTGGCCTTGGGCCTACAGGGTACATCAGCACCCATTAACAACCATTTTTTGGCTGGCGTACCCTGTACGTCCGCAGTCACTAAGGGGTCAAACATCTGCATAGACTCTAATAAAACCACTTCTTCAGGCAGACAATTCCACATCCTTATTGTTCTTGCTATAATAAACCATTTCCATTGCCTTAGAATAAATCTAATTTCTTCCTGTCTAAATGCATAACCGGGTGTCCTATGTATAAACCTGTCTATAAACAAACCAAAAAAAAAGTCAGTTGCCACAACACCTGTGCAAATGAATCTACCAGCAGATTAGTGCAGGAAAATCAGGGCTCGAGTCCTGCAGGAACGCGTGGGAACGGCGTTCCTGCACTTTTTTTTACAGCAGGAACGCCGTTCCCCCTGCAGGCACTCAGGGGGCGGCAAGAAATGCCGCCCCCAAATGCCCTGTGTTCCCCCTGTCATGGGGGGGGGGGCCACCTGGCGAACGGCTCTCTCCCTGTCACACGCGGAGAGGGAGCTGTGTGCTCGCTGCTCCCTCTCGCCGCGCGGGATGTCTGCTGATGCTGGGAGCCGGAATATGACGTCATCAACCCGGCTCCCAGCTACAGCAGACATCCCGCGCGGCGAGAGGGAGCACACAGCTCGCTCTCCGCGTGTGACAGGGAGAGAGCCGTCCTCACTGCAGCCCCACTGGACCCCAGGGAAAGGTAGGGATGCTGGGTGGGTGGGATATGTTAATTAGTTAATAATATTATTAATTTGTATATATGGAAGTCTGTGTGTGGATGTCTGTGTGTGGATGTGTGGATGTCTGTTTGTGGATATGTGGATGTGGATGTGTGGATGTCTGTTTGTGGATGTGTGGATGTCTGTTTGTGGATGTGTGGATGTCTGTGTGTGGATGTGTGGATGTCTGTGTGTGGATGTGTGGATGTCTGTGTGTGGATGTCTGTTTGTGGATGTGTGGATGTCTGTGTGTGGATGTCTGTGTGTGGATGTGTGGATGTCTGTGTGTGTATTTGTGGATGTCTGTTTGTGGATGTCTGTATGTCTGTTTGTGGATGTGTGGATGTGGATGTCTGTTTGTGGATGTGTGGATGTCTGTGGATGTGTGGATGTCTGTTTGTGGATGTGTGGATGTCTGTTTGTGGATTTGTGGATGTCTGTTTGTGGATGTGTGGATGTGGATGTGTGGATGTCTGTTTGTGGATGTGTGGATGTCTGTGTGTGGATGTGTGGATGTCTGTGTGTGGATGTCTGTTTGTGGATGTGTGGATGTCTGTGTGTGGATGTCTGTGTGTGTATATGTGGATGTCTGTTTGTGGATGTCTGTATGTCTGTTTGTGGATGTGTGGATGTCTGTTTGTGGATTTGTGGATGTCTGTTTGTGGATGTCTGTGTGGATGTCTGTTTGTGGATGTCTGTTTGTGGATGTCTGGATGTGGATGTGTGGATGTCTGTTTGTGGATGTCTGGATGTGTGGATGTCTGTCTGTGGATGTGTGGATGTGTGGATGTGTGGATGTCTGTCTGTGGATGTCTGTCTGTGGATGTCTGTTTGTCTCAGTGTGTGTAGGAGTGTATTTATGTCTGTTAGCGTTTATACGTGTGTATGTGAGTGTATGTGCTTCTGTTAGTGTATGCATGTGTATGTTTGCAATTGCATGTATGTGCATACGTTATTGTAAGTTTCTGTCAAATAAGTGAGTCTGTCATTTAGTGTGTGTGTGACTATTAGTGTGTGTCTCTCTGTCAATGAATGAGTGTGTGTCAGTGAATGTGTGTGTCAAATTAGTGACGTATGTGTGTGTTACTTACAGTGTGTATCTGCCAGTGTGGGTGTCTGTCAGAGAGTGTGCTTAAAGGGACACTATAGGCACCCAGACTACTTCAGCTCCTTGAAGTGGTCTGGGTGCAGTATCCCAGTCCCCTTAAACCTTCTCAGAAACTGCAATAATTACCTGAGGGGTAACTCCAAGTCTAGTGGCTGTCTATCAGACAGCCACTAGAGGGACTTTCAGGTGGTTAGGTGACCAAAAGTCACCTAACTGATGCTGGACGTCCTCACCCTGTGCATGAGGACATCCAGCATCTGCTAAATACCCATAGGATTTTAACCCCTTCAGTGTTGAGTGGGGGAGGGGAGGACATGAGAGGAGGGGGGCACTATACGGAATTATAGTGCCAGGAAAACAACTTTGTTTTCCTGGCACTATAGTATTTCTTTAAAAGGAGCAGGAAAAGGTGGACTCCTAAGAGGAAGGGGTGGGTTCTTAATCAGGAAGCGGTGCACCCTTGACATGAAGGAGTGGTCAATTTAGATTAGGGGGGTGCTCTATAGTCATGTCTAGGGCAGCATAAAATTAAAATACACCACTGTGTGAGTGTGTGTGCACGCGTG
>OW240916.1:84686067-84794974 GCA_933207985.1 Pelobates cultripes | reverse complement strand
ATGAGTTGCAAACAAATTGTCATATTGTGAAAACTATCAGGACTATGGCTTAGCTGTGGACATTTGTAGTGGTAGCAGAGATAGCTGAACGTGTTGATATAAGATTTATGTAGGTGGGCTTGAAAATGAGAGAGTGGTGACAGTTTAGAAATCATGTCCTGATTTTTCAGCTTTTGCCAGCTCCCAATCTAGTTTTGAACATTTTGACATTAATTTCTATGGGACCAATTTTGCCACAAGAACGACGATATTCCGTTAACCATTTGGCGAAACGTTCCACAAAGTAATAACAATCCAATCGGGAACAATCCGCACGTTTCGGTATATTACTGTCTATGTAGTGTAAAAACTTTGGGAGGAGTTAGGGTGGTAAATTTGGCTATAATAAAAATAAGAATAATATATATGTGAAATATAATTAAGTGGTCTTGCTATGCAAGAACACTTAATAATTAAGTGTTCTTGCATAGCAAGACCACTTAATGTTATCTCACATATATATTATTCTTATTCTTATTATAGCCAAATTTACCACCCTAACTCCTCTCACAGTTTTTACAATACATAGATAGAAATATACGGAAACGTGCGGATTGTTCCCGATTGGATTGCTATTACTTTGTGGAACGTTGCGCCGAATGGTTCACGGAATATCGTCGTTCTTGTGGCGAAATTGGTCCTATAGAAATGAATGGCAAAATGTTCAAAACTAGATTGGGAGCTGGAAATAGCTGGAAAAATCAGGACATGATTGGGAGCTGGAAAAATCAGGACATGATTTCTAAACTGCCACCACTCCCTCATTTTCAAGCCCACCTACACAAATCTTATATCAAAACGTTCAGCTATCCCTGCTGCCACTAAAAATGTCTATGGCTAAGCCATAGTCCTGATAGTTTTCACAATATGACCATTTGTTTGCAACTCACGCCATCCATTGACATTCATTGAAACTCCACTCTAGCCAGCTCAAATTTGAAGGGCAATTTCTAAACTGCAACTGTGCCTTCATTTTTAATATTTCAGAGAAATACTATGCATCAAAATGCAGGTCTGGGTCTTGTGATTCTCACAATATAAAGCTCTTCGCTGTAGGATGTATAGTTTTTAAAATACGACCGTTTGAAGATGGCAACCGCCAAAATACTCTGACCCGTGCCAGGCTGGAGCAGCAAGTGATGTCATAGACAGGGCCTTTTGTACACCTGCTAATGTTTTTATAAATGTATGTTTTAATGTAACTGTGAAGCACTTTGGGCATCAACGTTGCAATTAAAATGTGCTATATAAATAAATAATAACAGTTACTCCACCCACTCCAGTTGTAGACTACTGGTGGAGGCAAGAACACTTCACACAATTTCCCCAGAATTTGTAGCTTTTCTAGTTAAGTGTTCTTGAATAGCAAGACCACTTATTGTTATCTCACATATATATTATTATTCTTATTATAGCCAAATTTGCCACCCTAACTCCTCCCACAGTTTTTACACTACATAGACAAAAATTTACCAAAACGTGCAGATTGTTCCCGATCGGATTGCTATTACTTTGTGGAACGTTTCGCCGAATGGTTCACGGAATATCGTCGTTCTTGTGGCGCAATTTGTCCCATAGGAATGAATGGCAAAGCTAGAGTGGGAGCTGGCAAAAGCTGAAAAATCAGGACATGATTTCTAAACTGCCACCACTCCCTTATTTTCAGGCCCACCTACAAAAATCTTATATCAAAACGTTCAGCTATCCCTGCTGCCACTAAACATGTCAACGGCTAAGCCATAGTCCTGATAGTTTTCACAATATAATCATTTGTTTGCAACTAACGCCGTCCATTGACATTCATTGAAACTTCACTCTGCAAAGCTCAAATTTGAAGTGCAATTTCTAAACTGCGACTGTGCCTTCATTTTTAATACTTCAGAGACATACTATGCATCACAATGTAGGTCTGGGTCTTGTGATTCTCACAATATAAAGCTCTTCGCTGTAGGATTTATAGTTTTTAAAATATGACCGTTTGAAGATGGCAACTGCCAAAATACTCTGACCTGTGCCAGGCTGCAGCAGCAAGTGATGTCATAGACAGGGCCTTTTGAACACCTGCTAATGTTTTTATAAATATATGGTTTAATGTAACTGTGCAACAACGTTGCAATTAAATGTGCTATATAAATGATAACAGTTACTCCGCCCACTCCAGTTGTAGACTACTGGTGGAGGCAAGAACACTTTACACAATTTCCCCAGAAATTGTAGCTTTTCTAGTTATTATTATTCTAAGTTTTCCCCCCTCCCTGCTTCTTACCTCTGGCCAGGCAGGTGGAGCAGAGTTATAGCATGCCCTAATTGTCCTGTGGTGCTGTATGAGCTCAGCATTCACCTTTGCTGTGCGAAGGCTCTTATTCGTGAGGTTGTATATATATATATGTGTATATTGTGCATATAGATCACAGGTTCGCCAGGCCATTTACACGTGTAGTGGTTGTACCCCCCAAATGGTGACCCTGGTCAGCAGTCATGTGAAATCCACTATAGGCAGTCTTAACCCTTTAACCCCTTAAGGACACATGACATGATTCCCTTTTATTCCAGAAGTTTAGTCCTTAAGGGGTTAATGCAAACATTGCAGCTACTCTGAAACTGTAATATTTTACATTGCAGGGTTAAGAGGACTTGGACAGTGCACCAAGACCACTTCAATGAGATGAAGTGGTCTGGGTGCGTAGAATGTCTGTTTAATACACACAGAGTAACTTGTTTCAAAGATTCAAGATGTGTGCATTAAATGTTCTACAATTTAACTTCCCCTATTAGGGAGGACCAAAAAAAAAAAAATACAGATAATTAAATATGAGGAAACACATACAGCAGAGAAAATGTCATGTTGGAGCGGCTGATAGTACCGGATCCTGGAGGTATGGCTTCCATGGCAAATAGCAACCGGTCAATTGACCGGGTTGGGCCCCTAAATGTGACCCGCGGGTTGCGAATATTCCATGAAAGACCAGAAACTGGGTTGACTGGGAGTGAGTCAGATTCAATATGTCCATGTTGATGGCAAAATCCATGCGGGTTTCTCTCATGTGCATTTGAAGGAGAGAACCAATCGTCCATGCTGAGCAGCTCTCTGAGGGGATGAGTGCCCTCCGTCTCGAAGTGTCAACAGACGACATATGCACTGGGAGCATGTAGCGTGGGGATGGGGCGGGAGTCCACTCCACCGCACCCATCGCCCTGCAGGGCAACAGTGGAATGAGTCGGAATGGACGCCTCTTTTGGTCATGCGTATCGCTCATGGAACGGTCCAAGGTTCTGTAACCTTGATCCGGGTCCGGGCACGGTCCGAGAGAACTCTAGGGCTAGTTAAGGGGGAACCCTATGAATAGAGACGTGTCAGCTCAATTTGTACGTGAGGGTAACTCCGGAGAGCAGACCCAGCACTTGGATGCCGAATCCATCAGTTTGATGTCCAGCTTGGACAGGGGCCGTTTTGCGGTTCTCAGGGGTAGAAACCAACTAGGCGATACCTATAAGTCATATCGGTCCATTCCCAGTGGGAATTTAGTCTTCTCCGCTTTCCAAGCTGTAACGCGCCATTTGTCCCGAGGAAACATCTGTGTCCGCGTGTCATCGACATCCAGTGGTTAGTCCCAGATAGAGTGCAAACCCCGTGTCAGGTGTTTGCGGTGTCCTTCCCGGACTCCGTCATGAAGACTGATCCTCTTGATGAATCCATCTGTTAGCCAACGAGTACCAGGGGTGCTTGATGTAGCGTCTAGGATGGCCGGTGGAGTGTCCCCTGTAGGATACCGATGGTTTCTGGCAGTGAGGTCAGCGGGGCGGCATGAGGACAGGCCAAGTGACCACCTGGGTACGGGAGATTTGTCCTTCAGTCGTGATTGCACAACTGCCATAGAGGTAACACTGTCTGAGTGATACCTGGTGCGGCCAGCTGGGGGTCACCCAGCGTGCAAGAGGGGGTCACCCAACAAGCACAAGCATACTATGCAGTATAGGCCAGCAGGGGAGGGGGTCACCCTCAGTCTGAACATAATCGGACACTGTAGGTACAGTAGTGCCGTAGTGGTTAGCCGTATAATAAAGTAACCAGACATTGCCGGTCCAGCAGTGCAGACAGCAGGAGGGGGTCACCCTCATATAACCATAAACGGGCATTGCAGATCCAGCAGTGCTGTAGGTAAGAGGGGGTCACCCTCAGTGTGGTATCATAGAGGTCTGTACACCCAGTAGTGTAGTCAGCGGGAGGGGGTCACCCTCATTATGGTTATAACGGGACCCTGTAGGTCCAGCAGAGTAGTCCACAGGAGGGGGTCACCCTCCGCATTAATCCTGTAGGATTTTAAGTCCCTTGCAGGAAGGGGAGCAAATCCTAGGCAGGGGAACTAGGTGCTGAAAAACAGGCCATTTAATTTTTATGAGAAAATGACTGAACCTTAAGAGAAAGACTTGGTTAGCATATAACACATGTGGCATAGTCTTGTTAAACAATGATTTTTGTAAACAATGATTTTTTATTTGAGCAGTAACATGCCCCTTTAAATCTGAGATTCACATTTAATTAGTAAAAAAGCGTGACAGAGAAGATAGAGAACCTAGTCACATTGCATCAGACATCATAGTAAGCTGCACTTGTGAGCTGTGAGAGTGCCTGGGACAGATCCTGCTATCCAGGATCTGTTACATATGCAGCATGTGAGACAGGCACAGTAAGTAGGGGGATAGCTGAAAAAACTGGGCTATCTCTCCTGATCTAGGGAGAGGGGAGGATGGCCACATGGCCAGCAGGGCAGTTCAGTGGGTGAGACACTGTTCGCAACGTACGGAGCCCATGTGGCTCTGAAAAATGGCCGCCGCGGCTCCAACAAAATGGCTGCTACGACTGCAAAAGCCGAGCGCGGCCTACCGCGTGGTGATCGCGTGGCACTGCCACGGTTGAAAAGGCTGCTCAGCAAGCGGCCAGGGGCCGCGGGGAGCAGGTGGGGAATAAGGGAGAAGGGTATGGGCGACAGAGCCCAGCAGAGGAACCCGGGGAGGGGAAACAGATTACAGGCAGAGCCAAAGCATCATAGCAGGGACACCCATTCCCCATACAGCAGAGTGAGAAAAACTGCATAAAGTAACCCAGAATAACAATAAATCAATGAGTATACTGAATCTATAAGATAAATAGCCTAAATACAGCAACAGATGTTAACAAGTGATACAGCAGCTACATAGCATGAAGTGGTATAGGAAATAACACTGAATAGACAGCCTAGCTAAACCCAGCAATAGACTGCCTAGGTAAACCCAGCAATAGACTGCCTAGGTAAACCCAGCAATAGACTGCCTAGGTAAACCCAGCAATAGACTGCCTAGGTAAACCCAGCAATAGACTGCCTAGATAAACTCAGCAATAGACTGCCTAGATACACACAGCAGACAAACTGTTAAAACAAATCCAGTAAGAACCCTGCCTAAATAAAACCAGCAATTAAGCTGCCTAAACAAACCTAGCAAATAGACTAATTAAATAGACTGTTTAAATAAACAAGCAACATGTAGGATAAAAAAATAAAAAAACAACCAAGAGCGGAGACAACTCTGAGTTGGTGAGTACTCACCTGGAGGCAGCAGCAAAGAAAGAGGAAGTGGAAGAGCCTGCTTAGGGGTTTTATACTACTGTTGCTTTGTTCTGATTGGTTGTTTTGAAAAGTTCTGTTAACTGTTTCTTTGCTGCTGAAGGTTTCAGTAAAGAAGTTAAAGCAAATATGAAGCCTCCTGTCCTGCCATAAAATTATATATAATGCAGCTGATTTCTTGACACAGCTAGAGACAGCTTTCACATGCACCAAATGTGAAGAAAGAAATGAAAAGGGAAGGAGGAAGTAAAGTAAAGGCAAAGGAAGACAACAAACCACTGGAGATTAGTCTGCTGTACGTGATTAAATCATAACAGCATTAACTAATGGGATAGACACAGATCTAGTATAAAGATAAATTCAGACAACCTTATTATCTGCTTGTCCAGGCCAGCATTACAAGATTTTATTTTATCTCTACTTCTTGAATAGGTCCGGGCAGAGTTCCAAGACATATGCATAGTCGCCTTCTCGGCATACGCTTTCAAAACCCATAACCCTCCAATAAAACTCAGACACCTTGTTGTGGGAAAAATTATCACAGCTTTAACCCCTTAAGGACCAAACTTCTGGAATAAAAGGGAATCATGACATGTCACACATGTCATGTGTCCTTAAGGGGTTAAAGGACCACTCTAGGCACCCAGACCATTTCAGCTTAATGAAGTGGTCTGGGTGCCAGGTCCAGCTAGGCTTAACCCATTCTTTTATAAACATAGCAGTTTCAGAGAAACTGCTATGTTTATGAATGGGTTAAGCCTTCCCCCAAATCCTCTAGTGGCTGTCTCATTGACAGCCGCTAGAGGCGCTTGCGTGATTCTCACTGTGAAAATCATAATGCTTTCTTATGCGACCGGCTGAATGCGTGCGCAGCTCTTGCCGCGCGTGCGCATTCAGCCGACGGGGAGGATCGGAGGAGGAGAGCTCCCCGCCCAGCGCTGGAAAAAGGTAAGTTTTTACCCCTTTCCCCCTTCCAGAGCCGGGCGGGAGGGGGACCCTGAGGGTGGGGGCAAAACGAGTATATTTTCCTGGCACTATAGTGCTCCTTTAATGACTTAAAAGATAACATAAAATAATTTCAGGTCATTGTCAACATACTTGAACATTGCATATACACCCCAATTCCTTTTCACAACTCTACCCCAGACAATGACCCACATAAACAATAACTGATAAAGCATTATAACATATAATACAATAATACATAAAGCATTAACACAGAGGGCATAAGTTTCCAATTTTCACAATGTTGGGGTATTCCAAGATACACCATACACACACCAGATACCAACTAGCTCGAACCTACCAATACCAATTACAACTAAAACTTTCTTTCAGCTGAACAAACTACCTACACCCCAACTTTTTTATCCATCCTTCGCCACCGTGATCAAACGGTTCTCAAGACAAAACGGGAGGGAGGGTGGGACAACAACAGGTAAGTGAGGATTAGTTAAGATGGCCCCTAATCTAAAACGGCCCCTATAAATACTCCCATAACCAAAAACCCATCCCCTACTTTGTCCTAGCACATTCCAAACATTACACACGCTCCATGCCTTTCTCGTAGCAATGTCAAGGCCCTTTCCCCTTAGCTATGCTGCTGAATGGGCTACATTTGTTTTGTTTTTCAATACCCAGTGCCTGTTGACGGTGGCTCCCTGTGTACACAGGGTGTATGAGCAGATGGCAGCTATTTGCAAATAAATATCTTGGCTGAGCCTATCTAATAAGGAAACAGGCCATGAAATGCCTGAGAAGACTGCTGGTTGTCAACTATAAAATAAAAAATAAATAAAATAAAAATCTCAGACACTCACTGTGATAAATCAGGCAGATATTATTGGACACCGCAGCGTTTAAACCTGTACCTAGGTCTTTATCAAGCTAATACCACATAAGTAAATAAGCATATATATACATAATCAATTACTGTAAAACTGCATTATTAATTAAAACACACAGTGACATAACTAAAAATAAACCAATTAGTTGATTCAACTCACCAGCTCTCTCAAAACAGTGGCAGAAAAGGCAGTGCAAGGCATTAACACCAAAACAAGAAAAAAAGGTAAATGAAATCCACATGTTCCGTGAAACAGAGGCTGTCTCCAACAGGTAACCAACCATTTAACGTTATAGGAGGTCTAATAAAAACATTCACACACTGAGGGCAAACACCCAAACTTATTTTACAGCAGTACTGGATGTCAATTGTCATAAATGGCGGCTTTCCTAAAAAGATTTTCAAAGTTACTTTTGCTGCTGTGTATGTTTAAAAAACAAAAAACGTATGTCATCATGGTCCTAAAATCAGAAACGATCCTTTTTTTTTTTTTTTTTTTGCATTTCAGACATATACCTGCCTTATATAATTAAGTTGTCACTTAAGTAGTAGAGGCATTGGTATTCTGTCATCTTTAATGTCTTCTCCCCACCATCCCCTGGAATTCCCATCACTTTATTGAGCTTCCCAGACAATGATTTGGGTTCGCTTCTTTCCTAATTCAGGTTCATCGATAGGGAAAGACAAAGGAAGCAAGAGGGAGAAAACTAAATTCTTTAGACCTTATCAAACTCCCAATTTCCCCCAACTTATACCCTCCCCACAACATTCCTTTAGATTCTCTTACAAATTCCATTATTTTCATGCTTCTTTGATTATTTGTCTCTTGGAGAGAGAGAACACCATCCTAACTACTGTACTGTTTTATTACTTTTATTTAGTTTTTTGCACGTTTTTTCTGGGGTCAACTTCTTGTCCCTTTATGTTATTAATTGGAATGATTTCCAACGTATTTGTGTAACTATTAGATTAGTGTTTCTATTTTCTTTATCCACATGTCCCACTCTTCTATCTGGATATATCTATTTCCTAAATTCATTAAAATACCTTTTTCCATTTTTGCCTGCCAGATGACTTATGATATTACCTCTTTGATACTTGGGATGTTACTTGTTTTCCAATTTCGTGCTAAAAGTAGTTTGGCTGCGTTTGTAATGTGTAATATTAAAGGACCACTCTAGGCACCCAGACCACTTCAGCTTAATGAAGTGGTCTGGGTGCCAGGTCCTTCTAGGGTTAACCCATTTTTTTATAAACATAGCAGTTTCAGAGAAACTGCTATGTTTATAAATGGGTTAATCCAGCCTCTAAAGCCTCTAGTGGCTGTCTCATTGATTTTCACAGTGAGAGCACGCAAGCGTCCATAGGAAAGCATTGTAAATGCTTTCCTATGCGACGGGCTGAATGCGCGCGCAGCTCTTGCCGCGCGTGCGCATTCAGCCCAGGAGGAGGAACGGAGGAGGAGAGAAGGAGGAGAGCTCTCCGCCCAACGCTGGAAAAAGGTAAGTTTTTACCCCTTTCCCCCTTCCAGAGTATGTTTTCCTGGCACTATAGTGGTCCTTTAACATTAATACTTGTTTTCTCATTATTGGCCATCCTAAATTTAATAAGATTACTCCAGGTTCAAAGCCTAATTTCATCTCAATTATTTGGTGTATTACATTTATTATATCTTTCCAATAATTGTTTATGGGTGTGCATTACCACCAAATATGGATTAGATTGCCTTTGTTAACATCACATCTCCAATACCTATCCGTACCTATGTCTCTGGGTAAATTCTCTTTAAACGTTGTGGTGTTAAATACCATCTATTTGAAAGTTTAAATGTGTTTCTGTAAAAGTTAGACAGAGTATATATTTATATAATTTACTTGGGGAGTGTATCCAATATTCTTCCTCTGTATGTATTTGCAATTCTTGTTCTCATTTTTTGATCAGTCATGTGTGTCTATCATGTCTCCATTTATATATAACCTTAACACATTTAAAAAAAAAAAGAAAATGTTATTCTTTATTTTTCATGCAGAGATGAGACAACCATATGTGCACTGCCACAACAGCTGGTGAATATATATTACAAACATTTGATAACAGTGTAATGGCATCAAACAACATTGCACTTTTTGGTATAAAAGGGTTAAAAATGATTCATCTATTTGCTTTCTAGTTGTAGCTGTAAGATATTGAATGCTGTGGGGTGTTACAATCAACGCTAAGTTCACCGAAGTTAGGAAGGGCAAATAACGGGTGTAACGATAGAGGGTTAGTACGTCATGGTCGCCGCTCTGTTGGAGTATAAATTGTGTATTTACATGGTCAGTATCATGGTCAGGGTTACGACTATCGCCTTAGACGTATATTTAAGTTAGGAGTGAGCCAAGCCTTCATAGGAGGTAATCGCGGTTTACGGGTAGTATTTGAAGCCTGCTGTGGTCTGTGGACTTAGTGCAGCTCTGAATCTGGTACGTCTCTTGCAAAGAGATGATGAAATAATGCAAAATATTAAAAGAAATTAATAATAATAAAAGAATTTACATGGTAGATTGTGTGTTGAAACCACACGTACATGTGAGGTATTGAACAAGTCGACCTTGTCTGATAAACTGGCATTTACAGCACCCAATATCCCCTGGGCACTGGGATGGGGGGGTAGGAGGGCAGAGGTCCGATGGCATGTTGAATCGCTTTACACTATTCACATTTCAGTGAAACTAGAACAGTATTACTGGAAAAGATGTCTATCGAGAACATAACTAACAACTAACATAACGGAACAATAAAAGGATTACTCTCCTGTCGGAGGTATATGGACAGTCTCAGCCTGTGCCTGCTGCATAACTGGGCACGAAGGGGATAATATTTGTGACGTCCCACGAGCTTCCAGCGGTGGTGCTGAGACGGGTATGCTGCTCGAGCCCTAGATTTTTCAGGAAAGCACAGGAGTCATCGGGGGAGGTAAGTTGGAGGGTTGTGTCTCCCTTAGTGACTATAAGGAAGTGGGATGGCCCCCATCTGTACCTGATGCCGCCTTCTTGGAGGGTCAGGGTTACCTTATGAACCGAGCACCTTCAGTCCAGTGTGGCTTCATAAAAATCCTGGAGGATGGTGAGCTGCATCTCTTTGAATTTGAAGGGGCTCTGAGTCTTGAGTGCATCCACAACTGCCATCTTGTCGCGGAATGATTGGAAGCAAAGTAGGATATTGCGGGAAGCTGCAGCTGGAGCTCTTGTGGACTTGGGGAGCCTGTTTGATCCTTCTATACGGGTATGTTTTACTTGCCTGTGATGCAGGATTACTAAGAGTAGCCTTCTGAGAAAGTGGAGAAGCTCTTTGTCGTCATTTGAATCGGCTATGCCCCTTATTTTAATATTATTTTGGCGCTGTGCGTCGTCAAGCATGTCCAGTCTGTCCTACAGGATTTTGTGGGAGGCCTGGAGTTTCTGGACCTGTGTGCTTGTGCCGGTTTGGCGTTGAACGACTGTAGATAAGTCCTCTTCTGTGACTCTCACCCGGTCAGTGACCGCCGACGTGTCTTCTCGGAGTATTGCCATATAGATGTGAAAACAGGAGCACACATTTTTTAGGAAGTTCACTAAGTCACCTTTGGTGGCTGGAGCTCCCAGGTCGCCTCTGGGCACGGTGGAGAACGGATCCCTGACCTCAGGTATGTTGTCTGGGGCGTCCAGAGGTTCCTCCTCTGAAGATGAGCTATGGGAGTCCAGTATGGAAGCCATCTTAGGAGTAGGCCGCGCCTGGAAGAGATCCCCAATCGTCCTGCTGCCATCTCCTGGATTTTTAACTTTTTGATCTTCTTCCCCATGGTATTGAACAGGTCGGGAGCACTTTTGGGTACAGATTCCCGCCATGCCGCGGGTAGGATTTGCCGTTTTTGCCACTTAGAGTATGGAGCACTGAAGGCATGCGACTGCTTGCTGTGATGGTCCGGCCACAACCTTAAAACATTTTGTCAGCAGATATCTGTAATTTTTTAGTTCAAAGAGGTGAATGAGACTTTTCTTTCCTTACTTTTAAGGATGCATTCTGGCATAAAGCTTTTAATTCGCAAGTAACCAAATGTTTCATTCATTGAAATAGAAAATCCCTCACTAGTTTGATTAAATGGCTTAATTTAATGTTGCCCTATTATGTCTCTGAGCATGTTTATCCCGCCAGTCTTCCAAGGATTTATTTTTATATTATCTAACATATCTGAAATGATAGAAAACGGAAGTACATCAATTATTCTATTTTTAAATCCTATTGTAGCTATAAATGTATCCCACCAGCTCATTAATTCTTTAAGTATCTGTGATTTACTTCCTGCCTCATTAATATGTTTTCTGTTAAGATTCAGAATCCAAAATAGTGAAGTTAAATTCCCTTTCCCTGTTTTAGCTTTTTCCATTTTATACCATGTCTCATGAACCGCTGCATTATTTTGTGAAAGCATTATATAAAATAATCTACTGGCCTGATAACATTGTAAGCCTCCATCTTGTCTTGCACAAACCAAAATTCATTTTCTTACCACCCCAAATCAATTTTAGAAAAGCTGAATGTAATAACGATAGTTAGTTTTCTGGAAAATTGAGTGGGATCATTCTCCAAAGGTACAGCCATTTTGGTAAAATGTATGCTTTTAATATATTGATTCTACCAGACCAGGAGAAAAACGATACTTTATTTAAGGTGCCAAACTGACAAGTGAAGTTTTGGCCCCACAATATCAGGTTAGGTAAAGGACAGCTCTGGAAGTGTATTATTTTTGGACATATTGCTGGCTTGTGGGTGGAGCTGGTGTAGGCAGTGGTGTATCCTGGTTTTGTGCTGCCCTAGGCTGGACAAAACTCAGGCGCCCCTTTCCCCCCCGCCCCACCTTCTAAATACACACACACGGACACAAACACACACACACACAGTCAGACACAAACACACACACAGTCAGACACATACACAGAGACACATACACAGACATACACAAACACACACACAGTCACACACAAACACACACAGTCACACACACACAGTCAGACACATACACAGAGACACATACACAGACATACACACACACACAGTCACAAACACACACACACAGTCACAAACACACAGTCACAAACACACACACAGTCAGACACAAACACACACACACAGTCACACACAGTCAGACACAAACACACACACACAGTCAGACACAAACACACACACAGTCAAACACACAGTCAGACGCAAACACATACACAGTAAGACACACACACACACACAGTCAGACACAAACACACACACACACACAATCACTCACATTAACTTTTTTTTTTTTATTTAAACCCTCTCTTTCTCCCTGGTGGTCCAGTGGCTGCCGGTCGGGCTGGGCGGTGCTGGCTGCTGTGCGGGCGGGTGGCGAATGAGCACTTCCTCTGAGTTGACTGCTCAGCTCCCTCGCACGCCGCAGAGTGAGGCTGGGAGCCGGAATATGACGTAATCTTCCGGCTCCCAGCCTCACTCTGCGGGCGGCGCGAGAGGGAGCTGAGCAGTCAGCTCAGAGGAAGTGCTCCCTCGCCAGCCGCCCGCCCGCACAGCAGCCAGCGCCGCCCAGCCCGACCAGCATGTCAGTTAGCCACGAGGCTAACTAGGCATTTGGGGGCGGCAAAATACGTATTTTGCCGCCCCCTGAAAAATGCCGCCCAAAGCAAATGCCTTGTTTGCCTCGCGGCTAATACGTCCCTGGGTGTAGGTGCACTGGGACGGACAGTGTCCTTAACATTTCTGTTTTTGTTGCATGAAGATGTTTCTAAGATAGCTAAGCAATGTATACCAGAATAAGACCAGCCATTTAAACCTTGTTTCCCTTGTTTCCCTAAGGACCTATTGGAAGTGTTCTGCAGTAGACTTTGGTAAAACTCAAGACTAGGGCTTCATGGGAAACCAGCAACTCCTAAATCGGGTGTTTAAAAGGTAGATCCCCAGATATTTTAAAATTACAGCTTTCCTGATGCTTTGTCATTCTAAAACAATTCTATACAAAGCATCATGGGATTTGTAGTTCTTCAACATCTGGGGATCTACCTTTTCAGCACCTGTCTCCTAAATCGTATCCCATCAGCCCAGTGGTAAAAGGAGGCTGTGTGCCCTCTACTTAATGATTCACTGTGACCACACATTTCTTACAAATAGGAATTGTGTATAGTTCACACTTTTTTATTGTGTTCATACATTTGTGCTAATAAATGTTTCAGCTATTGAAGCTGCCCAGAAATAGTGTCTTAGATCTGTGTTTTTTTGTCTCATTCAGAATTAAACAATTTTCTGACAAGGGATGCATTTCCTTTTAACAGAGTTTGCTATATTCATATTCAGGTAATATGTAAAATGCAATTTTACAGCAAATACAGGTTTTTTTCTTTTTGTAAAAATTTTAGAGCTACACTTCTGCTTGAAAGAATCAGTGTTCATTTTAAAAAAAAAATTGATTTCATTTTAGTTGTAGACTTTTGACTAAAACTTTTGACTAAAATGTCATGAATTTTCATTATAGTTTTCATCACAATCACTTTATTTTTAGTTAGTTGTTTTTGTTGTTTTTGCTACTGAAAATGTTGTTTTGACGAAAAACATGAAAATTTTTCGCCAACAAATTTAATATTTCTAGTGTCTGCCAATCTTCAGGACAGACAGATCGGGACTAGTAGCATTACCTTTTTAATTTCATTTGGACTTACAATTGATACTCAGGAAGGGAAAACACATACTATTTCTCTCACTGTGCATCCAGTGATAGGCTTAGAGCCTCAGTTGATGCACTCAGCTTACCACCGACAGACTAACTAAAACAAAAAAACTAAAACTAAAAGCTGTAGGCAGAGTTGTCGGGCACTGAAATCCCAACTTCAGGGTTAAACCATTACTAAATGGTTAAACCCCTGAAGGTAAGAGGGCCAGGACACTGCTGCTACCATAACAACATAAATGAGCCTAAGTTGTTATGGTAATGGGAGTGTTCATTTAATCTGTTAGAGGCTCTGGTCTACAATTGTGAACACATATACAGTTTGGTCTGTATCTCCACAGAATACACACTGTCAGTGATGCATTTACTTCGCAATTGCATGCACATAAGTGCATGAAATTGCTTAAATAAAATTGCTTATATAAAATGTTCAAATGGGCCTATTTTTCCTAATAGGCAGGACAATCCTCAGGAAAAATCAAACGTCTGCAGCTTTCACAGTAAACTTGTGTATTTTTTGCTGAGTGTGAAATTAGTTTAATTTGAGTCTTTTCGCTAATAGGCTTGAAACCAAGTTAAGAGCTGTGTGGGAGAAATCCATTTTCCAAAAATGTTTTAGGCCTAAAATATTTACTAACAAATGCAGTATTGAAAGGGGACCTGTCACTATATTCAAGAGTTACACCATTGCCTGATAGATCTAACTAAAGAACCAATTGAACTTATATACTCTAATAAATATCTACTAAAACCAATAAAAAAAAAAAATCTGAATTTCAGTTGAAGGGGGCTAACTCATACTCACCTCTCCCCGCACACAAAATAGGATTGTTAATACCACCTCTTGTGTGATAGATCTGTCGAAAAAAACAGTTGATCAAACCTGTTCAAAAGCAGTTGATCTAACGAACATCTACCAAAACAGGTAACATTTTGTCCAATTTTCCGTTGAGGGCAGGGGCCAGCCTCCCTAATTAAAAATACAATATTTCAGGAATTTGTTGATGGGGACTGGCTATGGGTTAGCCCAACCCCCCCACCCCCCCTTGCCCCCCGACTGAAAAAGATTGTTAATATTGCATACTTTAGAATAGATCCAATGACAAAAAAAACTGTAGATCTAACCTGGTCTAACAAAAATATAACAAATGGAATTATATTTTGTTAAAATTCTTAATATGGGGGGGTAACCCGGGGGAGGTATCGATTTCTACATTAGCTCTATTGTACCACACTTCACAAATGCATATTTGTGAAAGGACCACTCTGGGCACCTTCTTACCTTAAGCGCTCCTGGCCCCTCTGTCTCCTCCTCTGGCCCTAGGCTCCAATGTGAAAATCTTTGAATGGAAGGTTAGTGATTGGCTGAGAGTGCCATGGCTGATGTTGTCAGTCTATCACTGGCTTCCCATTAGAAAAATGCTGTAGAAATATGGGTGTTTGAAGTTTTTGAAGGTTTAAAAAAAAACAAAAAAAAACAGAAAAGGTGCATGTATGTTTTTTTGCAATGACCACCTTCATATGACAATAAAGTCGGTTTTCTCAAAAGCTATACGTCACAAAACAATATCTGGAATGACAATGAATGCTGTTCTCTGTGGTTCTTCTTAATATCTTTGTCATCCTCCAAGTTTTAGATTATTTAAAGAATTTTCAGCGAATACGGATATAACGGACCGTTTTCGCACACAAGCGGTTAAAAACTGTTTAGACGATATTCCCCTTTCTCAGCTGCAAAGACAGCTACTGAAAGCACCAATCTCCCGAACTGCAAACCCACGAATTCACCAGCTCCCGAACTGGAAACAAGGGAATACTCGAAACTCCCGAACTGCATACCAAGTAGCACTCCCAACTCCCAAACTGGAGACACACGAATAGCTGCTAGGAGACGAACAGGAAAAGCCCCAAGCGGCTTACACTCCTGGCAATCAGTCTCTAGCAGCATACAGCGCTGAAAGCTGTAGTATGAACGTCAGTCCACTTCCATGGAGCATCTTTATCTAGTAGATGATGCAGAGGTTCAGCAACAGTGGCTTTATCAGGCAGAAAAGAATGGTAAAAATGAATGCCCTGTGCGTCAACTCGGTAACCAAGGAAATCCACGCTGCTTTCACCAAAAACACACTTTTCTTTTTTAAGTTTTAGACTAGCATCAAGAAAACATTGTAAAACAAGTTGTAGCTGTGCAGCCAATGACTCTATAGAATCTGCTCCAATAAGAACGTCATCAAAATAAGGCACTACACCTAGAAGTCCAGATAAGAGGTCCTCCATTAAATTCTGGAATATGCCAGGAGCAATGGAAACTCCAAACTGCAAACGTCTTGGAAAGCTCCTTTGTGTGTTATTATCGTTTGTGCATCAGCAGCCTCATCATCCACAGGTAACTGTTGGTAGGCTTGAGCCATATCCAACTTGGCAAATACTTTTACTTTTGCCAAAGTAGTAGGAATTTGATTAATAGCTGGAATTTGATAGGGATGCTCTTGCAACGCTTTGTTGATTGTACATTTGTAGGCAGCACAGATTCTGATATCCCCATTTGGTTTCATGACCGGAACTATTGGTGTACACCACTTTGGGTGTGTTACGGGTTCAAGTATACCTTGTTCCACAAGACATGTAATCTCACCATCTATTTTTGGTCTGAGAGCTCATGCAATTTTGCGAGACTTCATACGAATTGGGGATACTGTTGAATCTAATACAAAAGAAACAGGAGGGCCTGTAAACATGCCAAGACCTTCTTCAAAAACTGCACTAAATTTATCAATCACATTCTGTAGAATATCTGTCGATACATTATTAACTCCAGTTAATTAAATTCCTAAGGGTTCAAACCACTCTCTACCTAGCAAACTTGCTCTTTGTCCCTTAGTAATTATTAAATGTATGTATCCTCTGAATTTACCATATTTTACTGGTATAAAACAAGCCCCTTTAACATCCACAGCCTGTTTGTTGTAGTCCACCAGATGAATATCACAAGGTACTATTGAAGGAGAATTATGAGGCCATAACAATGTAAATGTCTCTACTGAAATCAAAGAATATGCGCACCCAGAATCTACTTCCATTTTGAACGGAACATCTTGCAGCATAATTTCAGTGTAAATCTTCAGTCCTGATGGCGAATTTTCCACTTTATTCACATAGTCATTTCAGTAAACACCTGCAGTCATTTCACTATCTGAAACGGTATGTGGAGTATTAAAGGAGTGCGCTGCGGTTTGTATTATATTCACATTCTTATGTTGGGTTTGAATTCCACTGGCTTGTATTTTAGCAAACTGTCTGTATATGACCTGTACGTTTACATGTCTGGCAAACTGCATTTCGAAAACGACATGTATTACGCCTGTGTTTTCCACCGCAACTATAACAAGTTCCTTTAAATGGAGCTGTGACATCAGTGCGTGGTGATAAGTCTTTTGATTTAGTCTTCTTCACTATATTTATTTCAGGTGCGTTCTCTTTGCTGGAGGAGGATTGTATCTCTTTTGAATGGACATATGCAGCCTTATTTGCGATCGCTTACTCTTGTGCAATAATAAAAGTTAAATTCTGTCTTGCAAGAAGTCTCCTCTGCAGTGCTACATCTTGCACCCCACACACAAGCCTGTCCCTTAACAAGGATTCTAAGCTGGTACCAAAATTGCAATTTTCAGACAGCCTGTGCAGTTCTGCAATGTATGCTGCAATGCTTTCACCTGGTTTCTGATTTCTTTTATTGAAATGGAAACGCCTCACTGTTTCAGATGGGGTGGGTGCTAAATGATTTTTTAACAGTGCCAGTATTTCTTCAAATGAGCAGTCTTGTGGTTTAGCAGGATATCAGTGAGCGGATAGTATCAAAAGTCTTAGATCCAATAATGCTCAGTAACACAGCTCTCTTCTGAATAGCATCAACCACCTTATTAGCTTCCAGGAAAAACACTAACCGCTCAGCATATGAGTCCCATGAGGTTGGATTAGCCAGATCAAATTCCTCCATGTGTCCCAGAGAAGCCATGCTGGAGATATTTGTAGATAATAGATTTCCAAAAGAAAAGTTTTACTTCCTCACTCAGGCTGATTTTATTTCCTTTATATATATATATATATGCTGCAGTGTCCATTTCCTGACATCCCATCCTCGTCGCCAGTTTAAAGTATTAGCATGTTATATATTCACAAAATGGCTCTCAGACATTGTAGTAAAATAGTACACACACATAATAACATAACACAAGAGAGACTAACACAACAGAACAAGTGCATAACTTCACTATGCTGCCATCTACTGGAAGGTGGACTGCATAACACCCTAAGTGACTAAATGGCTCCTATATTTATGTAGATTCAGTTTTTTTCCCGTGGCCTAGACAGCATTTTCAAGACTTTTAACCAAGCTATTTTAGAATGAATTTCCTGGGAGAAAAGTAAAACTATTTTCTACCCAGTCCCATTTTGTAAAATTGTTATTTTATTTTGTTCACTTGGATTTCCCATCAGTAATAAAGTCGATGCCAGATCTTGGACATTTGTTAGGAGAAATTCAAGTTTCCACATTCCAAGCATTAGCACAGAAGGAACAACAATGACTATGGATTAAGACTTTAACAGTTCCAAACTGAGCATGCCTTATTTCTGGTGCAATGGACGTGCATGTTCATGTGATTCGTAGTTCCATCTGTGACACAAAAATAAGAGATGGTTGATGGGAAAAAAGTTAATTGATGGTGGAAAAAAAGTTAATTGATGGTTAGGGGACACTCATTAACCCCTTAAGGACTGAGCCAAATGTAAACTTGTGATCAAAACAAAACGTAAACAAAAACTTGAATATATATGTCTGTTCAGGCGTAATTCGCCACTTTCATATTTTGTGCACCCACACTTATTATATATCATTTTATTCAGGGGAAACAGGGCTTTCATTTAACATCAAATATTTAGGTATGAAACATAATTTAATATGAATAAAATATAAAAAATGGGAGAAAATATGAATTTTAACATTTTATTTAGTTCTATGTGACATTTTAACTGTGAGTGTCATGATACTGTTTGCTTTTACTGCAATAAAATACACATATTTGTATTCAGCAATGTCTCACGTGTAAAACAGTACACCCTTGTATAGTGTTTTGGGAAGTTACAGGGTCAAATATAGCATGTTACATTTTTCTGTTTTTTCACATTGAAATTCGACAGATTGGTTACGTTGCCTTTGAGACTGTATGGTAGCCCAGGAATGAGAATTACCCCCATGATGGCATACCATTTGCAAAAGTAGACAACTCAAGGTATTGCAAATGGGGTATTTCCAGTCTTTTTTAGTAGCCACTTGGTCACAAACACTGGCTAAAGTTAGTGTTAATATTTGTTTGTGTGTGAAAAATGCAAAAAACTAATTTGAACGCCAATTTTGGCCAGTGTTTGTGACTAAGTGGCTACAAAAAAAGACTGGACATACCCCATTTGCAATACCTTGGGTTGTGTACTATTGCAAATGGTATGTCATCATGGGGGTAATTTTCATTCCTGGGCTACCATACGTTCTCAAAGGCAACGTAACCAATCTGGCGAATTTCAATGTGAAAAAACTGAAACGCAACCCCAACGCATAGCCTGTAGCTTGCTGCCAAGTAGATATATCTTGTGGATAGCTTAAATTAACCATACGTAACTAATCTTATACCACAGTTAACCCTAGCCTGTTTTACTGTTAGATTGTTCATTTGAAATGAACATAATGTTTAATCAGCCTCCTCGCATACCGTTCTTTATGATATAACCAATCTAGCATGCTCATATGCTAACACTGCGCATGCTACTCTTATGACTTAATACTAACAGAAAATGTGCATGTCTCTCATATACCCCAATGTAATACTTAAATGTGACACACTACCTCATAAGCGTATGTTAAATGTTTATGCACAGCAAAAAAAAAAAAAATGAAATGCAAGCCTTATATTTGACTCTGTAATTTTATAAAACACCATAAAACCTGTACATGAGGGGTACTGTAATACTCAGGAGACTTCGCTGCATACAAATATTAGTGTTTCAAAACAGTAAAACTTATCACAACAATTATATCGTCCGTGTAAGTGCCATTTGTGTGTGAAAAATGCAAAAAATGTCACTTTCACTGATGATATCATGGTTGTAATATATTTTACTGTATTTTACACTAATATTTGTGTTCAGGTTTTATGGTGTCTTGGAAAGTTACAGGGTTAAATATAGTGCCAGCAAATTAAATTCCCTGGACTTTCGGCCTGGGTTGTCAGGTAGGTCCTGCAAATTGTAATGAATAAGAAGACCTAATGATGTCAAATTATTACATAAATATATATGTAGAATTATTACATATATATACGTGTGTGTATATATATAAATATATATATGTGTATATATATATAAATACAAAAAGAAAAGTCCTGCGCTCACTCCCATCACTCCTGGGCGGCAGCAATGACTACAGTACACATCAGCTAATACATATAGTAAAAACCAAAGAAAAAAGTTACCTGCGCTCTCTCCTTAATCCCTATGTATATTTAAACAAATGGAGGTCATCTAGTTACTCCAATGGCCACTGGAGGAAATGCCCGCCTGCCAACATCAAGGCAGACCCCCCTAGACGGGTCCTACTCTGACCCTTTACCTTGCTTCCTTGAGCTTCTGGCAAAAATCTCTCTAGTGAGACAGAGAGAGGTATTTTTTATATACACCCCTATATACTTGTTAACCCTTAATAGGGAACACATGGGATGGGCGGCAGCATTGTAACCTAGCTGTGTGATACAAAAAGTGAATACAAATACAAGAAGAAAAGTCCTGCACTCACTCCCATCACTCCTGGGCGGCAGCAATGACTACAGTACACATCAGCTCCAATTACCTGCGCTCTCTCCTCAATCCCTATGTATATTTAGACAAATGGAGCCAGTACAATGCAAGTTCAATTGAGCCAGTACAATGCAAGAAGGTACAGGTTATAAAATAGTTTTCTTTAATATTTGTATGGACTATTTTCTCAGCAGGTTTGTCTATTTTGTTTTTTATCCTTCCCAGGTCATGTGTCCCATTAAATGTAGGTTAACCAGGAGATTATTCTGTAACTCATGAAATGTGTGACAAGTCATAGATTTCATGGGATCTAGATTACAGTTATTTTTTTTATATAATTCTCTTCTCTAAAATTTTTCTTGCATTTGCATTTGCTCGTAACAATAGTCACCTTTTGGGTCACATAGCTGGAGACTTAGCAGTTTTTAAAAAACAGATATTATGGCTAGTTTGCTTAGGATCCAGTTTTCACAGATCTTGCAAAGTGTTCTTGCATATTATGATCAAATACACATATATTTGTTTAATTGAAAATTCTTATTCTATCGCATACTATATTTTCAGTTTTATTATGTATTGGATTTCCGTTTTACTATCATCCTATTTTTCTAGCTATTTTTATGCATGTATGACATTTCACTTGAGGATACTGCAGAGATAACTCATTACTAATTTTGTCTTTTTGTTCACTCAGTAAAGACTAATAAATTCATTTAGTGTTTAATCCCTTAAGGACAAAGTAAATTGTCAAAGTTCTAAACCAAAACAAACCCTAGAATTTGAGCTTTGTGTTTGTTCCACATCCACATTATATATTGATTTTTAAAGGACAGAAATTGCTTGCATTTAATATCCTATATGTATATCTAACACAACATTACGTGTGAATAAAATGTTAATATGTAAGCCAAAATATATGTGATAAAATTTTTGTCTTTTTAATTCTGTAATCGGTTTCAGTTCCGCAGGTGCCCTCCTCTCTATTTAATATGCTGTTTGGATAAGATTTCTTAAGAGAATCTAGGCATGTCAAAATAATAGGGCAGGATTGAAATCTGCCCTGATTCAGCAGATTTTGCACATGCCTAGTCTCCTTTTGGAAGAAATTGTAGGAAATTCTATGGTGTTGCCATTTAGGCAGTAGAGCCAGCTGCCCATGAGAGGAGGGTTGGTTTGCCATCATTGGCTCATATCACCATGGGGTGGGGCTACAGTGCCCACAGGAGAGCAAAGCAAGAAGCCATCTTGGAAGCAACACACAGAGCAGAGCAGCAGCAACTCCTCCTTGGTCAGTGTATGTGTGTGTCTGTCAGTGTGTGTGTGTGTTGTCTGTCAGTGTGTATGTCTGTCGATGTGTGTGTGTGAGACACATGGAGTAACATGTATTCCTAACCCTATAGTATTAAAAACACTATCTAGCCCCCATGATCCCACCTTGCCCCCCCTAAGTATAGTAAAATCTTACATTTATTCCAGTCTGCTGCTGCTGGCTCTGCCCCTGATCTGCCTCCTTGGCTGACATTATCAGAAGTGGTGATCTTAGCCAATCAAAATGCTTTCCCATACGAAAGCATTGGATTGGCTGAGATTGTGAGGGAGGCAAATCAAGCTAGAAGCAGCACAAGCCAAACACAAGCCTGGCCAATCAGCATCTTCTCATAGAGATGAATGTTGAGTGTCTCCATGCAGGGTGGATACACTGAATGGTACAGAAAAAAGAAAGGAAGGCAGCGCCACTATAAACCACATAAATTAAAAGAGCACAGAATAGGCAGACTAGAATACAATATATATGATAGATACTAAGCAAAATAGAAGTCCAGAATAAATAGTCTGACTGGTAGATGAATCAAACAACGAGGTATATCCTTGTAGAGGTGAATACAGTCTTTAAAAAACCACAACGCGTTTCGCCCTTAGGCTTTATCAAGTGGAGATCAGCTGATGCTTATCAAATGCTGATGCTGATCTCCACTTGATAAAGCCTAAGGGCGAAACGCGTTGTGGTTTTTTAAACTATATTGTTTTAAATAAAGGTATTTTGGCCACTTTCTTACTGTGAGTTAGCCATCTTACTTTTTATTACTATTATTATTTTACTTTTTTATTACTACCATCCTTTTATCCGGCACAGAAGTGTTTTTACTTTCCAGTGAGGATATTACTCCCAAGAATCCTAGGTGGGGATTATACCACTCAAGCTGTATTCATTGAACAGTCAGTCTGTTCAACTAAATGTGAGTAACCACTTGGTTTTTTATCTTCTCACCTCTGGCATTTTATACTTTGAGCACCATTGTTGTTCCTGCTTTTATTTCCACATATGGTCCCCTAATCAAGAAAGAATACTAAGACCTCACGTATCCCATAAGTGGGGATTATACCACTGTACGTTATCAACACTAGAGCTAAGTCCATAGCTCTTGAAAACGTGAGTAGGACCATATACTCTTTTATTGCTTCTACCCCTTTCGGGACATACTATACCATCAGTTGTTATTTTCTCATTTCATATGATGTACAAAGACGCATCTACACCACTCTGAAGAATCCCCCACTACAAAAGACTGTATTCACCTCTACAAGGATATACCTCGTTGTTTGATTCATCTACCAGTCAGACTATTTATTCTGGACTTCTATTTTGCTTAGTATCTATCATATATATTGTATTCTAGTCTGCCTATTCTGTGCTCTTTTAATTTATGTGGTTTATAGTGGCGCTGCCTTCCTTTCTTTTTTCTGTACCATTTCTGTTGTAAGGCCTGTGAGGGAGCCCTACTTTTTAGGTGTGCTGCCACTTTTTACTTATTTATTATTGTTTCTGTTGTATTTTGTATAGATAGAGAGCGCTGATCCCTTTCTTCTGTTGGATACACTGAATGTCATTGCCACAGGAAGCACCTCTAGCAGCTATCTTAGGAGTGGCCAATTGTGTGTTTATTGGGCAACGGGAGGTTCGTGGGTCTGCAGTCAAGGTTTCCCTGGACTGAATAAGGAAGGGAAAGACATGACTGCTGCCCAGGGAGGGGGATGGACATAAAGGGATACATATGTAGCAATAAGGGACTTAGTACATAAGGGAATCTGGGGGTGGGCCCTTGTCACTCAGTAGGTAGGAAGAGATCTAAAAGGAGCTTTCCCACCCTCCCTCCCTATAATGGTTGTGGTTAGTAGTCAAGTGGCGGTGTTGGTGGTGTTTTTTCTTGGTGTCTGGTTGTCTCTGTTTTTGTTTTGTCACAGCGGAATACCTGGCCAGAGCATGGGAAGGCAAGTGACAAGTCGGATTGGGGAGTCACAGCATGCTTGGGCTGAAGGCGGAAGGCAGGCTGCTTTGGACTCTGGTAAAAGGATGTGAGACCTGTCTGATGGATGAATCACCCCATCAGCTGACAGTTGGTTTAAATGCTGGTCAAAAATGTTCAATAAAGCTGTGGCCGTTGCCCTTATCCACTATACAGGTGTTGTGTGTTTATTGGGCAACGGGAGGTTCGTGGGTCTGCAGTCAAGTGTTTACTGCAAAAAGCCTTAAAGGAATGATTATATTTACTAGAACAAATACAATAAGCTGTAGTTGTTCTAGTGATTATAGTGTCTCTTTAAGATTAGAAAAGGTCGATCTAAAGTCATGCACAAGTAGGATAAATGGAAAAAAAAATTTAACCTTTTTTGCCATACACGTTTTAACTGTTTCTTGAAAACAATGCAAAAAAGAAGAAACCAATAGGGGATGAATAGCCTTCAGACTTGGAGGAAGCAAAATATTTCAAATGTTATAAATCTAACTATTGGCCATCTATGCTTTAGGGTATCTAGGAAAAATAGAGAAGGCTTGCATGACCTTTTAATAATGTATAATATTAGGTCAATAAGCACAGAATACTAGAAAGATTGGCTGAACTAATAATGGTGGACATTATCCTTCCAGTCATAAGTCTCTTTGCAAGGAAAATGATAAGATGCAACAAACTCCATCGATAAATATAAATGCGCATTTCATCATGATATCCATCAAAGTGCTCTGAAAAATATTGCAGTCACTTTTCAAATGAAATAAATGCAAAAATGTAATTAGAGTTATACAACAATGCAAAATATATTAAATAGATAAAACTAAGTTATAAAAAGATCTGTAAGATTGAATACAAAAACAAAATTAGTAAATAACACACAAATAGCAAAGAAGCAAGACAATATTGCACAAACAAATGTATAAAATATTATACAAAATGCTGCCATTGCTAAGGATAAAACAAAATACATAAATAAATTAAGCAGACATAATATGTTGTTAGCATGCACTTTAGATTTCCCTAACAAAGCAAACAAGATAAATTGCTCATCTCTTAAAAACTATATTGGGTTGTCCCACTACTGATGGTACAACTAGTAAGTAATTAGTCACTTAGAAAAGGCAATTTAGTATATGATAAAACCCCAGAGATGAATGATATGGTAAGGTAAGACTTGTATTTACCTTAGAATGTATAATATTTTTGGGTGTTAAGGTATATATAATCTTCAAAAGTGAAAGAAAGTTTGTGAATTCTTCCAAAAATATCAGAATTCCTATATTACTTTGAATTCTCATGCACATATTATTTTGATTATAATAATGAATCAAATCCCCCTTTCCTGGAGGAAGACTTCTTCCCACCACTAAAGCAATGAGTCATTAGAGTGGAGGAAGACAGATGGATAGTCTGAGGGCCAACAGAGATGGTTCTATTGGCTAGAATTTATGTCGTCCACTTGTTTTATGACCGACTAGACAGGTAGTGGAATGTGGACCTGGACAAGCTTTCAGGCAATGGTGGGAAGACCAGGCAGTTCATGTTGGTGCAGTGACAAGGGAGGCCTCTTTACTTTTCCATTTCCCTTATATAATTCATTTGTTTTCATTAATTTTTTTTTTCTGCACCTCCCCTACTACATCTGCACCTTTTAGACTTTAGTTGATGTTATGGAGGGTCCACTTCTACATGTCTCATTTGCCTAGGTTGGCACTGTACTGTCGCCAGGCCCGTGATATTTGTTTTGCTACAATAGTGAGTTTTGAGCACACTCAGTCTTATAGTAGGACCAGATCAGTGGTGTAATTACAGTGGGGACAGATGTTATGGGTTCCACGGGTGCAAATACTTGGAGGGTGTGCCAAGAGGAACAAGCCAATGGCTGGTCCCAGGGGGCTACCTTATAGTGCCCAGTGGTTTCTAGTTATGCCTCGGGGCACAAACATAAAAGAAATGCTTGTCCAGAGAAAGTAAATCACTTAGACATCCGACTGTCCTTTGACCGACCGCAGGCCTGTTCTAGGAAACACCCCAGCGTATCTGTGGACAACTGTAAGATTACAGTCTTTGCAGACGTACCCTTCTCGTTCCTGATGGCTAGACGCAAATTCCTGCCCATCACCAAAACCCTGAGAGAGTATGGCATCAGGTACGAGTGGGGAGTCTTGGGGACCCTAATAGTACCACAGGGGGACGATGTCCTTTTTCTTTCAGCCACAGAGGACCCAGCGGACTGTCTGCATAATCTCCAGCTGCCGCCTCTACCCATGCCTCCCCCAATACAACGGGGAGCCGGAGTCCAAGGAGCTCAAACGGCCAAGGTGACATGGGAAACTAAGTCCCAGGCAGTGGTAGGCACAAATTCTTGAAGGCTACAGGGCCCTCCATTGCTGTGAGAAGTCTTTAGGGGCCTTCTCACAGCACTGACTTCCACTGGGATCGTCAGGGATTAAAGTCTGGTTTTGGCTTGGAAATTATACCTGCTTAATTTGTCCTCATTTGTTTCAGTTATAGCGAGCTTCTGACTTTTTAATAATGCCCTCACATAGCTAGTGAGAGTACCTAACAGGAATAGTCTTTGCATTACCCAATGTATTGTATGACAAAACAATGGTTCTATTACTGGTCTGTCATCATGTCAGGCCTATGTTGTTACTTTTTGCCAAAGATGCAGACTCTGCAGGATTGTATTGTGTCACTGTAAATGAGTCAGGAAGAATGGTTGATAGCTTACCCCCCCTGCAGGTACATTCTCTGTACACAAATATGGAAACAGAGTAGGGTCTGTTAATTGCAATCATTGTTTCCCCCTGTCCAGAATTACTTGTATCTGATGTCTTCTGTTAATAACATTACCTGTTGTCTATACCTGTAATTGAATTACCTGTTTTAAATTAGACTTTCTATTGTTTGAGATTTGCCATGTACTAATTGATTTAATTTTCCACTGGGCCTCTCATGTCCCTAATTGGTCCCCGTTGTTTATGTGTTATTTGGAGAACTGCTATATATTCTGACTATGAACCGGAATAAAGGGTATTCATGATTTACCAACAAGAAGCTTATGTCTATTGAAGCATACAGGTATATTGCTGTTTGTCGTCCACTATAGAGTAGTTACACATAGAGAATTGCCAGTGGACTAGATAGAAAGAATATCCTATAGGAGCCAGAGGTATCAGTGCAGAATATTCTGTATTGCCGGTAGATACACAACTCAAAGTACCAGGTTGACAATGCGCCTGAACTGCTACATCTTCCGTAACAGAGACACCATTGCTGTAATCTTCAGGGCTGTCGACTTGGTATTCTATGCTTTTTTTATTTTGGACTATTTAAAGGAACAAAAACGATAAATAGATTAAATATGCAAAAAAAGAAATAAAAAATAAGCTAAAATAAAAATGATCCATATGCTGGCAGTGTACTTGCGTGACTGACTAAGATGTATGTATACATTGTACTCTGTTGCGCAATATCGTACTGTACCCTTTCACACTCTAACACCTGCGTGGGAAGTCTTCCCTGAAGGTGTCACAATTTCTTGGGGTTTTTTTGTTTTCGTTTTTAAAAAACTTGCTTAGTAATGATTGAGGAAAAAAAAAAAGATACTTTCAAAGTTTTGCAGCTACACAGATAATTGAGGCCGTCAGTTCCCTCACCAGGAACAGACTCCACTAATGATGAGCATCTCTTGCTGGAGTTCATGGGAGAAGAAAATGATCCCCAGCCTCAGTTACACTGATTACATAGGAAGAGTGGAAATGCTTAATTAACTGATAGCAACTGATAGCAGCCATATTGTAATGTGCGAGTCGAGAGAGAGAAAAGTTTATTACTTTTGTGTGGTGCTTGCACATTGCACACAATAGTTGTCTGACACTGGTGTAATCAAGGAAGAAGGAGGGGCTGACTTGTAGTCATAACTAACTTTAGAAATCTCTGCATTTGAAAAACAGTCATCGCCCTCAAAGTTGTTATGGTGCTTACAGTGACTCTTTAACTCGTTCATCTGCAAAGCCAACGCAGATCGTGACTGTGCCAATCAAATATACTGATAAGTTTAACTTTTACGATAACATATGTTGCTAAATTTATTACTAAAACTGCTGCACAAATATAATCAGTTACGTAAAAAAATAAATTAGAGCAGCAAGAAAGAGTTTAGTTTCCATTTAAATGAACACATTATAGAAACAATATGCTACAGCACACGCTTCCAGATGTCAGTTTGCAGTAGCTGTTCCGATTAGCAGAAAGTCATTATACTGTGCCAAGCGAATAAACTACCTTATATGTAAAAATATGCAGTAAAAGACATGCTTCTGGATATCTCTGCAGCAAACTGATTATATGCACCTCATCACACAAAAACAGGAGCAGAAACTTCAGTGCACTAATATGCTTTATCTTGCCAGTTTCCCTTCTGAATGACACAAATACGCAATCAATATCTGAGTTGTGTTCAGGGCTAACCCCTTAACGTCCAATGTCAGGCGAGGTATGGCAGCATACAGAGACATTTACCTTGCCTTGTCCTTTAAGGTGTTAAATCGGTTTCCTAAAAAGGCCCCTCAGGGACTCGAAATTCTACAATCTGCAGAATTCCAGAATGGATCTCGATGGGCACGACACCTCAGGCAACCTAATGTTTAACCTTTTGAAGCAGGGGAGGTTGAGACCTAAAAAAACTTGTTCATCTCATTCCATATACTTAAACGTAACCACTCAAACTCAATTGGCAAGGACATACCCCCGCCACAACCCCGCTGTTTTACACCTAACATCAGTGGGGGACCCCACCATAACCAGCCATGGCCTGTTCCACCACTTTTTGCAGCGCTAGATTAACAAAGGCCTAGTCCGACCTCCAGCAAGCGCACCCATCCCCTCGAGATAACCAGGCCACATCCGGCCCAACCCTAAAGGCGAACCGGAAATCCCCCAAGACCCCACGACAAACCTAGAAACCCATCTAGTCCGATTTCGACAGCAGCGCACCAGGGCACTCACATTGCTGAGCGCACTGCCAACAGGAACGGGCGATAGCCTCAGGCCAGCCCCTGAGAACCTCTGGGAAGACACAGAATGCGCAACATGACCAGATTTAAGAGCACCCAAATCCGAAACCGTAACCGAACCCAGGTCATTCCACCCAGAGATGACAAAAAACCCTGGTACCCCCAGGAGGAGGGACAGCTGACCCCGTACAAGGAGGAGCCACACCCCCATCATGTATCTGGTGCCAGACCACCGAACCTCCAATGCCAAAGGCGTAAGATCCAACCACTCGCCCCCCCAAGGAAATGCTCCTATCCGACCCGAGCACTGACACCTTCCTGTAGCGGGTCCCACTCCGCCTCAAAGACCGACACACAGACCAGCTTCATCAGTCCGCTAGACCAAGCGACCACATCTCCACTGCCCTATATTTGGCCCCGCGGAGCCCCCACTCGAAGTACGTCCCACAGCGAAGAATATAAAGCATTGGCCACTACATTGTGAAACCCCTGGGATAACCTCCAGCTAACCAGACACTTCCCAGACTCAAATGGCGCCGCAACCAGAGCACCACCGGGGTGGAGGACCTCGTCACATGATAGACAGCCTGCACCACCCCAAGATTGTCACAACGGAAGAACTACCCATCAGCTCATGAGTAGGGAACCCAACACCTACCATGCCCCCGGAATGGGGAAGAGCTCCAAGACAGCCAGAGGCTGCAAGAGCCCCGATGCTTGCCAGCTTACTGGGCAAGAGTCAGCACACCATGGAGAGCCCAAAATGGCCCCAGACCTGCCGCAGCGGTAAATAGGCAGAAGTCAGTGGAAGGGACCTACGGGGCCTGTCAGCACAAGCCAGTCAGGGGCAACCGACATTCCCCCGCCCTGGAATCAATCCCACTATCCAGGAAACTACAGCCCGTATCCCGATCGACGGTTACATCCTGGGCCACGGAACTCCGAAACACTACCCCAAGAAAACGCCGCAGCAGCAGAGCGCGGACGTGTGAACCTGATGGCCCCACAGAGAAGCGACAATGTGAGTAACCCTTGTGGAGGCACATAGCCACTCAACACCGACGGTCAGAAAATACAGACTGGAAAACAATAACCTGCCGGGCGCATCGGCAGCCGCCGGGCAGCCGATTCCACAGTTGCCGCCATCAGCAAGGCCCCCGGGCCCCGCAGCCCTAACCCTCGGACTGCTGCATCATGCCACAACACCCCATACCTAACGCCTCGTAGGGAATGACAAATGAATAAATAAGGAATCAGGTGAAATCGCCCCCCCGCTCCTCCATGGGCCCCATGCAAGGGGGGGGGGGGAGGAGACACCATAAACGTTCGGGAGGTAAGCTTATCAAGCTTCTTGGTAAGCCGCTCCCGCACCACCCGATGGAATTCTCATATGGACCGAAGAGGGCCTGCATGTAGAGCACCCATGTCCCTTATCCCGACAGATCGCCTGCATGAAAACGTGGGAGATGGGATGGGCAACCCGAGCCCTCGTGCTAGAACGACACAAGGACCCCACTTACCATGACTGTCGGTGAATTTCCAACCACTGCCTAGCCTCTGGCTGGGGGGCCAATGAAAGGGAGGGTGTTCCCCCACCGCCGCAAAATGACAAAAATGCACCGTGCTGAGACATAAGGAAACCATCTGGTCCCAGATGCAAGACGTACCCCCACCAACCCAGCTCACCCTAGGGACGACACGCATCCCAGAGAGTGTCCTGACAGCAGAACAACGCAAGCATTCTCAGGGAGCCCTCCCCCGACAATGCTACCCATAACCTTCGATGCCCGGACACAATTCCCGTGCGTCATGGGGTGTATCCGAGTACTTTTTTTTATTTTTTATTATTATATATATATATATATATCCCTCACCCAGGGGACCCTCAGTGGCAGAAGGGAATCCATCGCCAATAAAACCTTCCCCAATCTGCTCCCTAGTATTTCGTTACAAGTGCCAGCCAAGCGGGCTATACGCACGCATCAGCAGCACCCCGAGCCACACGAAACACGCGCTATTAGCTGCGCAGGACGCAGCAGGAAACTTAATTAATTAATTTATTTTATTATTATTTTTTTTATTCTTATTAGCTTTTTATTTATTGATGTATAATTTATTTTTTATTTTTTTATTCATTCCATGTTTTTTTTTATTTATTTTTTATTACCGAATTATGAAACCAACAGTGAAAAAAAACACTTACCCGTGAAAAGCCTGGCGCTCCTACTGCGGCACCGCAGGCACAGAAGGTGAAGTAAACAGATATGAAAACCAGGGTTCACTGTGTTCATCACACATGTTCCAGGGCCAGTAACAGAAGCCAGGATCTGTGAGAAGAGCAGAGGTGAGCCCACGCTCAACACCAGGAGGCAGCCGAGGTAAGTGACCAGAAGGACACACACACATAGAAAAGGGGACCATACAGCCAGAGTAGGGAGACACATAGAGGAAGGGGCACATAGAACAGGGACACACGGAGGGGGGGGGAACAAGACCCACCCAGAGAGAGAGCAGGGGAAGGAGAGGAGGGCAGAGGGGGACCCTCCAGGAACAAGGAGCCCACCAAGGAGGGAAAATAAACTGGGGGGGGGGAGGAAGAAGGACCCAGCAGGTGGGGGTCGGGGCAGAAAGTGGAAGGAGCCAGAGGGGGCTCCCCGAGCAAGCCGGGCCCCCCCAACAGACATCAGGGGGACCCCATGGAACGAAGCGACATGGGGGGGAGGACAGGGGAGAGAGATGAAAGGGAGCCTACCTCACCGGCAGAGGAGGCTCCCGGACCACTAGAGGGCCCCCTGGTCACGAACGGCGGGGTCCCGGAGTAACCCGCGCTGCACCGCCGGGCTTCCTCACTGTTGGGGACCCTTCACACAGCCCCGCCGTCCCACGAGCCACGGGGGGATTAGAAACGGCCGCCAGGCGGCCGCACGCCATCGGGAACCTGCAGCCAGCATACCACTGCCCCCGGCCATTGTTGCAGGCCGGGTAGGCCGCGCTTCCGCGTGCAGCCAATGAAGGCCGCGGATCCTCAGGAAAGTTGCAGGACGCGTGTCTGGAGCCCCCAGACAGGCAGGCCTGGTGATGACTCGGGCCCAGGCTCCCACCTCAACCGGGCCCGGGGAGGAGTGACAGGGTACCCCCTTGTGGTTGCAGGGTACCATCAAATGAACCTGTGCCCCCCTAATGCCGGCCCCCAGGAGCAGGGGCCACAGGGAAGACCCCAGAGGGGCCCAGGCTGCGGGGGGGAGCACCCTCACCGGCAGCCAACATGGGAGAGGGGTGCAGGGGCCACAGGGAAGGCCCCAGATGGAGACAGGCCGCGCGGGGGGGGGAGCACCCACACCGGCAGCCACCCAGGGGAGAGGATCCAGGAGAGGAGAGCACCTGAATTAGGAGTCGCTGGCCACCTTCCATGCTGCAGCAGCTCTGAGGGAAGCCAGAAAGCCTCAACCTCCATCCCTCAAGCTGTGTAAATCTGCAGGCCCAGGCAAACAGGAGCAGGAGGACAGGAAGCTGTTTGCTGGCCCGAATCCCAAGTGGCACTGAGGTAAGACCTCCCCCACACTAACTTACACAGAACATAATCCCACCCACAAATTTTTTTAAACCAATCCCATGCATCTATCCCCACACTCCTACATGTGCCCTTGTCCGCTTAGCTGCGCTATCTCCCCAGGGCCTAAACACTAGGCATTATGACTACCTCAGAATTTCGTCCATTTAACAAGAGATTTCATTTCAACTGCTTTGTGCACTTGAAATAAAAATAAACTTTATTTTCCTTGCAAAATTAAATATAACTAATGTTTATTCCCACTCAAAAACCAGAAGTAATATTTAACCCTCATACTTTTGATAACAATGTATATGGAATTTGATGGGCCCTAATCCTAGGCTGCCCCTATAAGAACATGTAAAAAAAAGTTACTTGTACACTATCCCAAATCCCTATGCATATTTAAATAACTGCAAGATTTTTGCATCACTCCGATAATCATTAGGTGGAAGCTCTTTTAAGGGTTAATAAGTCTGTAGGGGTTTAGAAAAATACCCCCCTCTGTCTTATTAGAGACTTTTTATCTGAACCTTAAGGAACCATAGTGTAGATCCTACCTAGGAGGTTGCCTAGGAGTTCTTACCTGGGGTCCACCAATTGCCTCTACCCGCTTCCACTAAATAAGGGGTTTAGCTTAGTGGCTCACAGCATCAGCTGATCAAAAATGGTTTTACTTCTTAAAATCGGGGAAGATCGTGCCAGGGCCAGTCTGTCATTGCAAAGACTAGTAACATAATTCCCAAAATCGGCAGTCTCAGAATCGGGACGCCGATGGGAAGGTAGTAAAGGGGCAACCAAGTGACGGAATTGTGTCACTGGCTCTGCCCAAAAGCGGGACACCAGGGTACCAAGGCGGAATGACAGTACAGGACCCGAAAGATGGAATTGTCCTGCCAAAATCAGGACTTTCACACTAAATTGAGACATTTGGGAGGCATGTAGTAAGGTGCTGTCATGTATAAACAAGGATAATTATTCATGTGATCAAAATCTAACTTTGCCTCTTTATAAACCATTAGCAAGATCCCACTTTGAATGTGCTGCAATTTTGGGCACAACCTTGTAAAAAAAAAAGATATTGGAGAACTAGAAAAAGTACAGAGCTACTTATTTCACTCATTAACATGTAAATCAATTTATCACTTTTGACATGCGTTTTTCTGGATTTTTTTTTTATTCTGTCTCTCACTGTTAAAATAAACCTTAAAACAATTAAAATTATAGACTGATCATTTCTTTGTTAGTGGACAAACATTCAAAATCAGCAGGGGATCAAATATTTTTTCCTGCACTGTATAGAAAGGCTAGAAAAATTGCATTTGTTTTCTTTAGAAATAATGCATCTAAGAGTGGACATGATCACACTATACAAATATATACAAGGTCAGTACAAATATATACAACAGATAAGAGGTCACCCATAGAGACTGGGAGAAATGCATTTCATTTACAGCAGAGGAAATGGTTCTTTACTGTAAGCACTTTGAACATGCGGTATTGAAAGAGGTTGTCTTATCAGAATCTATAGATAATTTTTAAGTAAAGGTCTGGATGTTTTTTTTGCAAAAACAGAATATTTAAGGATATAGTTAATATGTATGTAAACAGGTTGTTAATCCAAGGAGAAATCGGATTGCCATTATAGAGTCAAAAAAATGTTTTTATTTTTTTGTGGAAAATTGGAAATCCCTTAATGGGGGGGTGGGGGGAAACTGCCTTCTTTGGAATGAGTTTTATATGTTGAATTTGGTGGACTTCCATCTTTTTTCAACTAAATTTCTATGTAACTATGAAACTCTGGGCACTATAACAACTACAGCAAGCTTTGCTGTTCTTTTTACGTTTTTGCCTTGTTAGGCTAATTCTGACATTTCTAATCAGAGGTGACTGGACATATCTAACCTGCGATCAAGATACAGACAATCAGGGGGACAAAATCCCACACTTAATATGCCATCCGAGTCCTAGAACAAAATACATAACTGGGTGGATAGACAGTACTTAGCTTATACTGGCATGCTGTGTTCGCATTTCATTATATTCCAGTCAAAGAGTTTTAATACAGCGCAGTTTAAATAAATTGTGCAATGTACCAGAACCCAGAATCCCCCAGGGTCATAGAGAAGGTAAAAAGAATCTGATCATCTTAAACTAGCAGAGAATTATGGTAGATGTAGTCCAAAATTAACTGGAGAGCAAAGCTTGGCTATCTCTGTCTCGTATTTCTTATCCCTGAAAAATACCACTTTTATGCCTTATATATTTTAAGACACATAATCCATTTGCTGAGTTGCAGCGGAGACAACTCTGCTCCCTTGACACTGTTTTATAGGGAACACGGAGGATAAATCTTGATTAAAAGAATAAAACATTAGGAAGTCAGACACAATTCTAAATTGTCTTCCTACATGTTACTGAGCAGTTCAGTGCTAGAAACCCAACTCTAGAATTTCACCTGGGAAATCACAAGGCTAGATGCTGACACTTATCAGGCTACAGGCAGAAGCAGTATGGTTCATTAACAAACATGAAGAATGAAACCGTTTTTGTAGAAAAATGCCTTTATCCATGATGCATATCAGCCCATATTCTTAATGCTAGAAAATTACCACTCACACATCCATAATTTACAAACCCGAGGAGAGGATAAGAGGTAGAGACAAATGTGATGGAAATAATAAAGACTATAAGAATAACCTAAAGCCACAAAGCAATTATTATCATATCTAAAACCCACAAAACCCACAAAAAATTCAGTTTGGGGAAAAAAAATGTCAACCCTCCAGCCTAGTGAACGTTTTGGATCAAAGAGAAAAAATCACAGCTAAATTTTTCCTTTAATAGCACTTTATAAATGTAACATTTGCTTGAAACTTCAATAGATATATGTATATATCTATCCATATAAGCAGTGGAAGTGGGAATCCCACAGAGGAAGGGAAGGTAGAGGAGAGACAATGGTGAGATTTATCAAAGTGTTCTGTGCAAAATATGTAATCAATTTTCTGTTAGTTGATTCTGGCAGAAGATTCGATGCTCAGGTTTATTGCAGTTCTGTTTTATTTAGGTACAGGATTACAGGGCATCCATTTGCCTCTTCATATTTTGGCACGTGGGCTAGGGACACCCCACTACACTATCTTTCACAATCAATCACACAAACTAGGGGTGGAGAAAGGTGTAGGTGTATACATAAGTCCTAACATGTAATTATTACCGTCGACATTATGTGCTACACACCGGGCCCCCGGATAATTATAGAAACCCCCAGGAGCCCATGTTTTGAGTATTTTAGATAATAATTCTATCAGTTAAGGAGTACGATGCGCCTACAAGACATTTCATAGTAAGCTATGTTGCCCAAACATGGCATTATATTCCCAAGCTGGTATTGTCAAATGCCCTTATCCACTATGAGAAAAAAAAACAAGAGAAAAACAGACAGGACACAAATCGAAGTTAGCACAGTAACTAAGGAAGGTGGTAGATGAAGCCGATATTCACACATTCTTTTCATTAACATAATGTATATTTATAATCATAGGTGTACCCAGTACATTTCATTAGAGTGTGCATTCTGGAATATTTTTTAGAAGTCTGTGTGCAAGAGGTTACTTTGTTTTGTGTAGGTGTAAAATGGCTGTAAGTGTTGTGTCTGTGTGTGATATCTATGGCTGAGGCTGTGCGAGTATAGGAGAGTGATATGTGATAGGTACCTGTGAATGATGTGTGTGAGTGAATAGTATTGCTGTGTGTTATGTGTGTGCGTAGCTGTGAGCACTGTGTGGGCAGATGAGTGTGCTGTTAGTGAGTGGAAAAACTGGAATGGTAATGATAAGAATTGGGAGAGAAAGTTAGGAAAAAGTTAGAAAAAAAACCAAGAGAAAAACAGACAGGACACAAATCGAAGTTAGCACAGTAACTAAGGAAGGTGGTAGATGAAGCCGATATTCACACATTCTTTTCATTAACATAATGTATATTTATAATCATAGGTGTACCCAGTACATTTCATTAGAGTGTGCATTCTGGAATATTTTTTAGAAGTCTGTGTGCAAGAGGTTACTTTGTTTTGTGTAGGTGTAAAATGGCTGTAAGTGTTGTGTCTGTGTGTGATATCTATGGCTGAGGCTGTGCGAGTATAGGAGAGTGATATGTGATAGGTACCTGTGAATGATGTGTGTGAGTGAATAGTATTGCTGTGTGTTATGTGTGTGCGTAGCTGTGAGCACTGTGTGGGCAGATGAGTGTGCTGTTAGTGAGTGGAAAAACTGGAATGGTAATGATAAGAATTGGGAGAGAAAGTTAGGAAAAAGTTAGAAAAAAAACCAAGAGAAAAACAGACAGGACACAAATCGAAGTTAGCACAGTAACTAAGGAAGGTGGTAGATGAAGCCGATATTCACACATTCTTTTCATTAACATAATGTATATTTATAATCATAGGTGTACCCAGTACATTTCATTAGAGTGAGCATTCTGGAATATTTTTTAGAAGTCTGTGTGCAAGAGGTTACTTTGTTTTGTGTAGGTGTAAAATGGCTGTAAGTGTTGTGTCTGTGTGTGATATCTATGGCTGAGGCTGTGCGAGTATAGGAGAGTAATATGTGATAGGTACCTGTGAATGATGTGTGTGAGTGAATAGTATTGCTGTGTGTTATGTGTGTGCGTAGCTGTGAGCACTGTGTGGGCAGATGAGTGTGCTGTTAGTGAGTGGAAAAACTGGAATGGTAATGATAAGAATTGGGAGAGAAAGTTAGGTGTAGGAGTGATAGGAGTGGGATGGAAGGAATGGTTGGGAGTTTGAGGAGGTTCTAGAGAAGAAGGGATGCGTTGAAGGGATAGCAGATTGCAGAGGGTAGGAGTGGTCACAGGATGGGGAGAGATGGAGGGATGTGATGGAAATTATAGGAGTATGGGAGCGATGGAGGGATGGCTAGTTGCAATTGGAAGAGGGAAGGAGAGATGCTTGGGTGTGATAGGATTAAAAGAGAGAGAGGGTACTTAGTTTCTTTATACCACCACATCAGTGGTATGGAGGCCTATGATCAAGCCCAGGGCTGAGGGATGACTTACCTCAACACCGTCCCAGCAATCTTCCTGGTGGACTCTCTAATCATTTTCTACGCTTACCAACTATGGGAATTGGATGAAGCTGCGATCGTTAGAACCGGATTGCCTATCCATAACGAGATAGATCCAAGAGATCTAAGATGCCACCATTTTATGATGCTTTATTTAGATTATGTTGACCTGTTGTCCTTTATTTTTATTTTATATTATTTTATTTACTTTAACACTTAATTTACTTTTCTGCTCACTGTGACTCATTGGCCCTGATTGCAGTTCCAGTGGAAAACTACTAAGCTTGCACATGCATATTTCATGCTACTGAGTACTCTTCGTCGTGCCTACGCTGCATACTTATCCTGTATTGTATATCGTGTCAGCGTTGAATCATACCTTGTACCCATAACTATGTGCCAGTTTACTATCCAGACAAACATGACTAGCCAGTATTTTCTAGCCTGACAATGCCTGCTTACATTGAATGTGTTTTATAATGTTAGTGAGTATGTAGTCTGAACGCTGTGCTGTCTCGAGTCTGTTATTACTACACAAAATTGTGCTGATGTTCTATATGTCATGATATAGTGCCTGTTCTTACTAAGCTTGATATTGCTGTTGTGGCGTATCTAGCTCATATGCTTTTGCTTGCTCTACAGAAAATAAAGAATGACTAAAAAAGAGAGAGGGATAGGTTTGGAGTGGTAGGATGATGGGATGAGAGGGATAGAGGAGGGAGGGGAGGATGGGGTGAGAGGAAGGGATGGGTGGGAGTGATAGGAGGATGGGATTGAGAGGAAGGGATGGGGAGGAATGAAAGAGAGAGATGGCCGGGGGAGGGGGGGCAGTAATAGGAGGGATGGGTGTGGAGTGATATGAGGATGGAGTGGAAGGGATGGGTTGCAGAGATGGGAGGAGTGATATGGAGAGAGAGTGGAGAGGGGAGAGAGTGGAAGGCATGCGAGGAGTGAAAGGGGAAGAGGCAGTGGTATTAGTGGCCTCATAGGTGTGATGGGATGAGTAGAAACGTGAGAATAAGGGCTGCTGCATGGGTTGGGGGCTGCTCCTATTCCCCAACTACAACCCCTATGGGTTATAGTGGGTGGTTATGGGCTGCGGGGTGGGGGGGAGGTGGGAGGGTGCAAGGATTGCAGTGGGAGGGGGTATAGGAATTGTAGCAGGGGGGATGGGAGCTGTTGTGGGGGTTAGATGCTGCAAAGGGAGGTTAGGGGCTGTACTGGTGGGGGAGATAGTAACTGCAGTGATGGTACAGGAGCTTCAGTGTGGCAATATGGGCTGGCAATGGTGGGGCAGTGACTGCAGTTGGGGATAGGGGGATTAGTGGTTGTAGACGAGCGCTTAAGAGCTCCAGTGGAGGGTTGGGGTATTAAGGGCTGTAGAGGGGGATAGCGGCAGAAGTGGAGGGTTGGGGGCTGCTGGGAGGAATGCAAGGGTTGCAATGGAACTGTCTGGGTTGCAGTGGGGGGGACAGGGGCTGCAGTGGGAGATGGGTGTTTTAAGGGTCTGTAGCAGAGGGGATAGTGCTGTATTGGGGGTTTAGGGGCTGTAGCATGGGTGTTAGAGTCACCTTACCTTAGACTAGAGAGGGGAAATCCTAATCCCTGGTAGTCCACTGGGTGATGCAGAGCAGGCAGACACAGCGCATTCCTATAATTCTGCACCATACCACCAGCAGTAGGCCGCAGCCATGTGATGTGTGTAGCTCTATCACTTTGTGCCGCCTTCAACCGTAAATAATACACATAATCAAATCGATCAGCACCATATTAAAATACATAAATAGAGCGCAGGGCTGGTCTGCTTGTTGGGGTGTTCCAGAGCACGCCTATGTTTATAATAGGAAAACACTTGCTATTCTGAAAAAGTAAGGATTAATCACCATGACAACCAGCATAATAGGGGAGATTTATCAAAGTGTCACAAGACTTTTCCATTTGATTTTAAGCAAATTCTTGGAACTATTGATTAAATCTGTCAGATCCTTTCATTTGCTACTATTTCTGGGTCCTGACTTTCATTTATGAATATGCGCCATATTTCACCGACACAATGGATTTATGAATTTTTTCATCCACCTTTTTTCAATAGAAAAATTGCAAAATGTATCCACCACTAAAAATTTGGTGGTCAAATGAAAATTTCTGCAAAAACTGGTAGAATTTACTGGAAAGGCAACTTGCTTTTTTTTAGATCACTTTAATAATTACGATCAAAATAACGATGAAGAGTAACTGTCACTTTTTAGAATACGTTGATAAATATCTTCCAATGTTTCACATTTTTAGGTACTGTGACCGAGAATTGCTCCTGTTTTGAGTAACTTGGCCACAATAATGTCTGTAGCTAGAGATAAAGCACTCCGAAAAGGGATTGACAACCCGCTTTTTTTTTGTACTGAAGATATTCTGATATGTTGGGAAAGAAAAGTAGGTAGAGTAATAGACAGAAGGACGGACGGAGGGACGGATGGTTGGTTGGACGGATGGATAGCTTTTATACTTTTTTACCTTCTACGTTGTCATTTTTATTATTATTTTCATCATAATTTGTAAATTACAAATATGTTCTACAGTGCTTTACAATGACAAAGAAACTAATGTCAACAGAATCACGTGAGAAGATAATCCTGCTTATAATTTAGGATTCAGTATGTCACTAGTTTTAAAGATGCAACCAGAGTTAGTAAAGTCTAGCAAAACATCTAAATACAGCAGTCAAGTAGGGCTTTTCAATTTAATATTTCACTGGCTGACTGGTACACACATCAGAAAAGTGAGAACATACGATTTCATGAAATATATTTGTTTCCAGTTTGACAAACACCTCTCAATAGTGATAAATTGTTTTCCTGCTTGCGAGCAGGCATTGATACATGTCATTCTCAGTCTCTCCACTGTTGTGAATGTGAGAAAGAATTATTGCGGAGATCTGTGATGGCCAACATTGCATCTCTCTTGGGAGAATAATCTTCTATGCTGTCCAGATCTAGTGATGTCACCCTTTATGTTTTTCATGTTAACTGAACTCTTCTTCATTCCTGTTTTTAGGGGTAACTACAATCTCTGTTTAAGACCTTTAACCCCTTAAGGACCAAACTTCTGGAATAAAAGGGAATCATGACATGTCACACATGTCATGTGTCCTTAAGGGGTTAAAACACCCTCCTTCATATGCCCTAGATGTTCTCTAGTTTGTATTAAATGTGTGATCTGTGGTTTATATCTAGTAAGAAGAACAGTCTATATATGTATTTTATTAAAAATAATTGTAAATGGGACACTCATTGGTGACTCAGTGGGACATTGTAGTGATTATTGTTCTATAAATTTATGTGGGGGGGAGGGTTGGCACACTTTTTGGAGCAGTACAAAAAAACGAATCCACTCCCTGACACATAAAACATGCCCGCTGTTTAGCTACACTAATAATCTGGAAATTATACTAAAAGCATTCTCAGCCTATCACTGCCATCCAGATGGACAGATTCATGCTCAATAAAGCAGAAAAGTAGTTTCTGCATTATCAGTGTGGCCAAAACTATAGGTGCTTTGGAAATCCCACTTTTGAGTTTATGGTGCCAGGAATGATCTGCTGGTAGTCAAACTGTTTAAGAACAGCTTGAAACTTTCCAGGAGGCTGTCAAGTGCCCAGAATATACATTCTCTGCATCCAGAAAGCTCCTGCACTGAGCTAAGTCCAGTGGTGCTGGGTCCCACTCTTTGGCTGAGAGCACTCAGCTGACACTCTCAGCCAATGAGCCAACCGTGCATGGCAGGGCTTAGCTCAGTGGACCTAATGGAAGCTTCTCTAAGTAAGGTACATAAACTAACTGAGAGTTCATAATACAGCTCATTGAGTCGAGATTAGAAAACTACAGAAAATCTGTGCTAGGGAAAGCTTCCAGTACCTGGCTGTACCTACTGCAAGCCAATATTTCAAAGAAAACATACAAAATAAATTGCATGCATATATCTTTGGGGCTATATCAACTACACTGTTGAGTTTGCTTTTTGTAATCGAGGATTACTTTAAAAGAATACTACAAACACCATAACCACTATGTGCACATTGAGTCACCCAATGTAAGTAGTAAAACCATTTCTAACAGTTTAACAACTTACCTGGGGTTCGCCAGCACCATTCACTTTAACTTATGAAAGACAGGAACTCCTACACAGAGCTTTAATTAGTTCTCCTGGACAGTGCAGGGCCAGCTCATTGACTGAGAAAGTCAGCTGATTGCTCTCAGCCAATGAGCAAAGTCATACACTGCTAGGCTTAACTCAAAATGTAGAGAGTTTCTGGCTTTCTTGGAGGAGGTGACTGGCTCCTGACAGACCCCAGGTAAGTTGTCAAAGCATTAGCCCTTCCCCTACTATACCAGCCCAGACTTTCTGTGGCTGTCCAATCACAGAATTCCCAGTGCAGCTCAATGGGAAATCTTTGCAAGGCAGGTGCTCTGAGCAATTGCTGCCTCTTGAGTTTAGCTCCATTGAGCTAACCAAACCAGGAAGTAACAGGACTGACTGTCTCATTGAAAGCCAGGAGGTTGTAACTAGGTTCCTTTATAAAAGTGCCAGTTACTACTGAAATCGGTGCTTTTTGCTAAATTAAAGGAGAGAACACACTCTTGCTTTAGGGGTCTGGAGTGTACACTTAACATGAGTTTGTCCTAACCAAGACCCCACCCATCTGATCCTGATTGATATGCACATAAGGTTTTCACCATCAGGTGACAAATTGGTTTTATTATTAGCATATCAGCAACTGAATTCCAATATTCATCTGAAAAAGCATGAGATCTTCTCACTACAGGAGTATTCTTAGCAAACTACAGCATATATTGTCATAGAGAATAAGAGAACTGATTGTAGGAGAAGTTTCCTGCTGTAAACTGTCAGCCAGTGGTATATATATTCCTCAAGGTTCATTAGTAAATCTGCCTTCCTGAATGTGTCAATCACATTTCATTCCTCTCTACTATCCCTATTCTATCGGAACAGCAAATGGTACTTGGGTGGACGTTACACACCCATATCAGCATCTTAGATATGTTTTATGCACCAAAGTCCCTCTTATAGGTTTATTTAAGTCAGAATTGTCAGGATTTCAGATTGAATTTCAAATCTATGGCCAAAATAGTTCAGCTATGCTTCCAATTCAGCTAATTTGGGCTAAAAATTAAAATTCAATTTGTATTCTCAGCAATTCTTACTTTTGTAAATAACCTTGTATAAAAACCTCCAACAAGCTACTTTAAAAAGAGATTTAAAAACTTTCCACTGATAAGTGAGTTAAAGGAACGCGCCCACCTCCCATAACATGAAAGTTCATTTAAGTTGTTATCGGGGAGGAAGGCCCGGACGTCATCTTACTTAAAAGGTTTAACCTGTTTTCGAACTGTTTAACCCAACGTTGGGGCACCAGTGTCTGACAATGCTGTCATCTGCAGCGCTGCCATCAGAAATTTTGGGGCCCCTGACAAAGCTTAAGGACTGGGCCCTCGAGTCCCACCCAAGTCTGCCCACGGGGCCTGCCTCTGTATCCGCCCACAAGGATGCAGTGTGTGTGCAGAGTGGATGCAGAGTGTGTGTGTAGTAAATCCAGTGTGTTTGTGTAGTGGATGCAGTGTGTGTAAAGTGACCAAAATGTAGATCCCCATCTGTCATACAAGTACCAGAATGCTTTGTCAGCTGGGGATCTACAACTTGCCCATCCCTGCAGGGTTGTATTTAGCACCGAGCAGTATATGTGTGCTTGAATGTAAGCATGTTTTTGTATGGATGTTTGTATGTGAATGTTGGTGTTTGAATGCAGGCATGCATTTGTGTGTAGTGTATACACTGCCACAAACACTGATACACATGAATGCACACACATACAGATACACAGACACACACACTGACATACATGCAAATACACAGACAAACAGATACACAGCTACACACACAGATGCACACAATGACACATAGTTAAAAACAGAGATACACACTGAAAGATACACACACATACACTCAGGTGCACACTGACACACAGATGCAAACAGACAAACAGATACACACACTGACCAATACACTGCCACACACACCAATACACACACATACAGATACACAGGCACACACACTGACATCCATGCATATACATTGACACACAGTTACACACACACATATACACACACTGACAGATACACACATACACTCAGGTGCACACTGACACAGCGATACACACAGACACTCACTGACAGATATACACATACATACACACTCTGATACACACTGACACACAGATACACACTGACAAACTCATTTTTTTAGCCACCCTCCTGTTTCTTACCTTTAGGCGGCAGGTTGGTGGCCTGTTGTGGCTGTGGATGAAGTGGGTCTGGCTCTTTCCTCCTTTCCAGCTCTCCCTCCCCTTGTGCCTCCTCCCTCCCAATGCGGGTGTTAGCTGGGAGGATCGTTAAAGGTCAGCGCTGTGGATCTCTAAAAGCACGACCGGGCATTTGCCCATTCGGTGGCCCTAAGTACATGGTGAGGTAGTTCCAATGCTGCCAGGGCACATATATATAGGGATAATATATATTCCCAATTATATATATATAATTGGGAATGAGTCATGGTTGTCATCCCCTGATGGTGGCCCTGGCCCCCTGGATTCCTTCCTCTCTGCCTCCTCAGTATGAGGAAGGTTTATTGTGTGTATTGGGGCTTTTGACTGTCACTCACATCCTATCACTGGCTGCCCATTAAAAGAAATAGTACACACCCGGTATACCTTACTTATTTTGCGGAAGCAGAGAGGAAGGAAGCCGGAGCGATGAAGCCCAACCTCAGATTAAAACATGACCCCCAGACATTCCTACCCCACAACTTAAATGAGCTTATGTTGTCATTGGCAGAGCATGGAGGAGTGTTTCTTTAAAACTTTCTATGGTTTGAGCTCTGTTTTTCATATTATCAGCAAGCTAATGGGGGCATCTAGTGGTCAAACTGTATATCACAGTCTATTATGTATATATTAAAATAGAGAAAAGAAGATATAGATGGCGTTAAAGGTATAGAATTGGTGCTTTTAAAAAACACACCCAAGTGTACAGTCACTAAAATACACTTAAAATACAGTATACAAAAAAAAAGGTCTTCAGCGCACACATAAAAAAAAAAAAAAAAAGGACCATTAAACTTAAAACAGTCACTTGGTAAAATGTACCACTTTTTGGAATAATACTGATTCCTATATAAGACATAAAATAAAAGAGTAGATAGCATAGCCTGTATAAATGGTTAAAATTGATATATACAAAGTCAGCACATCAACTTTAAAGGGGGAGACCATATTTAAAAGAAGAAAGACTACCACAACAAGAGGACATAGTCTTAAATTAGAGGAGCAAAGGTTTAAAAATAATATCAGGGGGGGGCGGGGCCGGACCGCCATGCTAACCGGTCGCATGCAGGAGAGGCTCCGGAGCGATCGGGCCTCTTAAGCTACAAATGGCAGATTATTATGATGACCGACAAGCCTACAAAATACACACGGCTGTGGGAGAGGTAGCGGACCCTGAGATCGGGAGCTTTGGACCCCATAGTGGAAGACCGAAGCTTCGAGGGCTGCGGCCTACTCGGGAGGGGAGTGAGGTGGACGGCCGCTGCCAGGCCTCCCTTCCCAGCTGCCACACGCTGATTGCCAGAGCAGCTTGCCGGTCCCGTTTCCCCCCCCTTTGGGCCGGGGGGGTCATCCCGGTCCCCACTGAGAAGAGAGGTGGGGAGACTGGGGCACAAGAAACATCCGAGGCTAACCTTGCAAGATGGCGGCAGCTTCTGACTCTCCACCATCTACCCCTACAACACGGAGTCTCTCTAAGCTGCGACCAAGCCAACCACTCCGGCGGAGGTCCCCAAAGCCAGATACTCGAGGGATACAGCGCTGGGAGAGAGGGAGACCGTGCAAGTAACTGGATCCGCCGCCAGCAACAGACCCTCTCTGGGGGGGGGGCTGGACACACGTGGCGAGCAACGGAGCCATGTTCGCAGCGTGTATCTACCAACTGGAGCTAAGCAGTCGGAACAGGACGAACCTCAATTCTCTCGTTATGTGCCGAGCAGCTGGGGTACCAGACCGGGGTCTAGGAAGACCGATCCTGGCATGCAAGCACAGAGACACCCACAGCCCCAAAACATGTGGACTTTGTTAGAAACAGCAGCTACACGTAACCCACTGGCAGCTTCAGACCTAAGATGCACAGCGGTACACCGCTGCCACTTTGCCCTTTTTGGCCTCTTCTCCCCACCAGACCCCACCCAGAGCTTTGTAGCTGCGCGGGGTCCTGCTCGACTCCAGTGGTCACTTGCCTACTGGCTCACACGACCATTTAAGTTAATACCCCTCATGTCAGTGGTCTATTGCTTATAAATTTTCTACTTGGTCTTACATGCAGACATATATGATTCACAACGTTAAAAATCCATTGCTAAGAAGAATGTACATCCAATGCTTTCCCTTTTTGTCTCTTCTCTGACTACTACTATCTGACTTTAAGCTGCTGTCACTATGGCATAAATATTTACCCTTCTCAGAAAAGCAATGCCATAAGCCTTACCATAATCTAACTATTGTTGATACTTGCATAACATATGCCACTAGATTGCCTTACTACGTTTAAAAAATGTTTTAAAAATGTGCTTTCACTTCTATGCCACATATGTGTACATCTATGTTATTGATGTGATTATGTTTGCTGTTGTGGCAACGTATATCCTACTGTCAAACCATGCACAACAAAAATAAAGAATTCAAAAAAAAAAATAATATCAGGAAGTATTACTTTACTGATAGGGTAGTCGATGAATGGAATAGCCTTCCAGTTGAAGTGGTAGAGGTTAACACAGTAAAGGAGTTTAAACATGCGTGGGATAGGCATAAGGCTATCCTAACTATAAGATAAGGCCAGGGACTAATGAAAGTATTTAGAAAATTGGGCAGACTAGATGGGCCAAATGGTTCTTATCTGCCGTCACATTCTATGTTTCTATGTTTCTATGTAAGCTCCTCTCAGAAGGGTAGGATGCTTTCTCAAGGATAAGATTTCCTCGTACTGGTAGCTATTTTCATCACAGGAACAACAGGAACTCCGAGGTCCAAAGTGAACATAAGCTATTTATTAGTACAAATAGTACATACAAACAAAATAAAATAGAAATAAAAGCACAACGTGTTTCAACCCACAACTGGGTCTTCCTCAGGTGCAAGCATAATGGTTAATGCATTTATATAGCATATACACAACAATTAAATAACATCAATTATTCATGTACATAATTAAAATGGGACACTCCTATTCACAAATATGGTGTTCCACCATCCTCAAGATGGTGATATCCTATTAAACCCAAATTCCTTCCACAATATGTCCATCAGCATCTTTTCCTTCCATTTTCCATCTGTGTCCGTACCTCTGGTATTGACCAATACGTCACATCCCACCACCATTGGAGGATCCATGTCAAGAGGTGTGACATACCCATGGATGTCGGAAGAAGGGAGATACGATCACATGGGTAGTGCTGGAGGAAATGAATCACAGGATGTGACATATTGGAAGTACGGGCACAGATGAAAAACGGGAGAAAAAGATGCAGATGGACATATTGTATTATTGTATTATTAAATATTGTATTACAATATATTGGATTATTATATACATACACACACAGGTTATCGTTTGAGTTGTAGATTCATAGGGTTATTCACTAAAGCACTATGGAATTTGTTGGTGCTGTATAAATATAATAATAATAATAAAGTGAGAATTGACAGGAATTCAAAAAGGATTTATTTAGTAAAGTGAGAATTCTAATTATAGGCCACATCAGACGATAAAGAACATAGCTGACAGAGAATTTATCCAATTTAGCTATTTCAACCTCAAATTTTACGTTTAATTTGAATTTCACTCTAGTAAATAATCCCTACAGTGGATTCAAAGTAACTTTCAAATGTAAGGCCGAAGTAGCCAAGTAGCCAAACTGAATATAGAACTGAGTAGAAGCATTGACTATTCTGGTGTAACTTTTCACTTTGAATTCCTGACAATTCTTACTTTTGTGAATACTCCTGTCTCTTCCTTCTTCAATCTCCTCTCCTTTTATAACATATCCACTTCTATCTTATTTGTTCAGTGTCTTTCCCTTTCTTTTCAATACCCTTACTTTTTCCCCTTGATATTCTTTCTTTAGTTTTACTTATGTTTCTCTTCAGTCTTCCTTTACTATAACTTTTCTCTTTCTTTTCTCTTCAGTCTCTCTAATAAGCAGGATCGATGTGAGGAGGTAGCAGCCAATACACTGGTAAGAGGTCATATTAAAGAATGAGACCTTCATGAACTAGCCCACAAACTGGGCCCCATAACTGACTGCAACAACTTTCCCCTCTTTGCTCCTGTGTGATAGTGTCTACAGACATCTACTCTCTATCAGCTTGATCCCCCATTGCCACCAGGCAAGCCGTCCTCCTGTTGCAAAATGGTAACTAAAAAGGCAGGAGGCTAAATAAAATATTAATTTTAATGTGTGTCTGTGTAGCAGTGTGTAGGTAGCAATGTATGTGTATGTAGCTGGGTGTGTGTATAGCAATAGATGTTTTTGTAGCTGTATGTGTGTAGCAACAGATGTATGTGTATGTAGCAAAATGAGTGTATATGTGTAGCAATGAATATTTGTTTATCAGTGAGATTGCATGTGTGTATGTTTAGCAGTGTGTGTTTTTATATTGTGTGTGCTGCAATGTGTATCTGTGTGTCTGGCCGTGTTTAATAGGGATCGACTGATATCATTTTACCAGAGCCGATGCCAATACAGATTAGTGCCAATATTCTGTGCATTTAAGTTTTGGAAAAAAAACAATTCTGAAAAAAACACAAATCTGGCATTAACGGAACATGCTTACAGGAATCAAACGCCTAACACTCTCAAGCAGCCAGTACATGTGCCACAAGGGATGCCGAAACTTACCTGTCCCAGAGCGCCCACGGCATCCTTGATGGAGCTCCCTGAGCGCTTGGGCACCTACTCCTTCCATTCTCCCTCCTGGCTCCAGTGTCTACCATTGGTACCAGGCTCAGTTTAGCTGTCACCGCGGCAAGGTGGCGGCTGCACTGTGGACATCTGTGAGGCGATCAAAAGGGTTTCAGGGAATGCGGGGGGAGGGGGTGAGGATAGACTGAAGAGGCAGAGGGGAGGGAGTGCGGAATAGCCAAGATAGCACCCAGTTCCATTCCTCCTTTATAGTCATTGGGGCTTCACCTTTAGGGGGTGACTTGCTCTCCCTATAAAAACCCAACCACTACACATTGTCAGTGTTTGCTTGTTCTGGTGCTTGCCCCAGTCTCCTAGTGTCCTGGTTCCTGATCCTGCTTCCTGGTTCTTGTTCGTGGTTCCTGATTCTGGTTCCTGATTCTTCTTCCTTATTCTTGGTTCCTGATTCCCAATAAACCTCCCAGCTGCTGATCTTTGGCTTTGACCCTGACCATGCTTTTTGTCTCCAACCTTTGACCTTTGGCATCCTGCTCCAATTCATGGATTTCCTCGCTTCTGAATTTCGGCTTGACTCTTGACTTGACTTGACTCTTTTGCTGCCACCCCTGATCTTTGGACCTCCTGATGCCACTTTCTATCTGCTCCTTTCTGGCTACATCACTTCCTCTGTAAGTTATTGCACCCATGCCCTCATAGATCCCTCATGTTCCCATATCACTTTTAGGCACTTGGGAAGGTCATGTTTGCAAGGGGTTGTCGGTCCAGTGCAACTGAGTTCCTCTCCAAGCAAACCAACTGGTAGGTTGTTGCAACATGTTGGAATCAGTGAGATCCCAGCATGGACAGTGCTGTTACTGATTGGAGTCTGATTGTTGAACGTCTGATTACCTGCTCAGTATATTACAGTAGATTATTCACTGACTCACCTCCCTGCCTTTAGCTGTGCCCCGTATGCGTTAGGTCACAACATAGCGCGTCGTTGGCTGGCAGCTGGAGTTTTGCGATGCAGAAGACAATGTGCTGTGACTGGAAGAGGTGAGTAAATTATCAGTAATATTGGTAAATTATAGAGAAAAACAAAAAGAATCAGAGAGAGTGTGTCAGGCTGTAATAACAATTGGGGGCTAAGCCCTTTGTAATAAACATTATACACCTAAAAAAGAAAAGAACTAACAAAAACCAGCCCTCAGCAGTATAAAATGTAACTTTTAATATTGCATATTTAAAAGTCCAAAGGTCTATGTGAATATTTAAAATAAATGACTAGTACTGTAGGAATCTCAACCTTAGTCTGAGGAGAAATTAATCACAAGGTTTTATATATGAGAAAGAGTAGATTTATAAATCAATGGTCTTAGTTGAGTATTCTAATCAATATAAGGTTTAGAGGTGAAGTCAGGCCAAGGCGTTGCTTGTAAAAATAGAGGTAATATTTTAAAAAGTAAGTAAACTGTCTCTTTGTTAGATCTTCAGTAACAGTTTATAAAGTACAGGAATAGCAGTCTTTCCCCAGAAGACACAGTTGCATAAGTATCAAATGTGTTATAGTGCATAGCTGATATAGTGTGCCCACTAAACAATGGGCACAATATCTCTTGTACTATGTATCAGAAGTTGCAAAGCATATGTAAATATGTGAATAGATGAAAAGAAAGACCCTAATCTGTGCCTTCAAGGGCTGCCCTCTAGCACCTACATCCTCTTAGCCAAAACTAGATTGTCATGTATACTAAAACCAATTACGCAAATAAAAACAAACAAACGAAACAAGGTCAGTTAAATAGTGCGTTAGGGATCCATTAATAAACCAAGTAGACTTAGTACAGATGGCTAACACTAAAATCATCTCGCTTATTAACACTGCCACACTATTAACAGAAGTCCCGTAATGCATTTCGCCAGTACCAAGCACTTCAAGGAGAATTATAACTATAAGACTGATACAGATTATTGTAAATAAGAAGCCAAATATCAGCACTAATAATAATCCATTGAAAAAGCCGCCGTAGTGGAGAAACGCGTCTGGAGAGGACTGCACGCCTATCACTGGGAACAAGCATCTTGTACGTGCTTACCTGATTGCATCTAGTGCATTACTACTTGCTGCTGACTCGGGACGCCGAGTGATCAATCTAAGTTACACTATGGAGTAACACTATCCAGGGAGATCACCTGGATTAAGCAATCAACAAAGACTAATTACTGGACTATTGACATTCAAGTTTGTTGTAGCCAGTTTTTGTATTTTATATTTTTTCTGGCTGATGTTTTTTTCTGTTGCATATATATGTTTTTTACCTCCAGAACCAGAGTACATTATATTTATAGTCCTCATTCTGTGAGTCAGCTACTTTATAGTTAGTAACATATTGAGAGAATAAGGGTATTTTTATTGCTTTTATGTATTTCACTTAATAGGTGGTTAGGTTTCCTATTGCTATACCTTTCCTCACTTTTCATACATTTGATTTACCTATTTGGTGCTCCACTTATATTGACTTTTTTACACTGAAATCAGATTTGGTTCTCTCTAGTCACCAGAACAGCTACCGTTTATTGTATTTGCTCTGGTGAGTATAATCAGTCCCTTCAGAAGTTGCATTAAACACTGAACCTTCCTCATAGAGATGCATTAATTTAATGCTGATTGGCCAGGGTGGCGTTTGGCTTGACTCCCTGGTCCGCCTTATTGGCTGAGATTATAACAATTGACAATCTCAGCCAAGCCAATGCTTTCCTATGGGAAAGCATTGTGATTGGCTAAGATCATCAGTTCTGATGATGTCAGCCAAGGAGGCAGATTCAGGGCAGAGCCAGCACCAGCAGACTGGATTAAAGGTAATATTTTTACTAGATATGGAGGGGCAGGAGGGCTTGATAGTGTTTTAAACACTATAGAGTCAGGAATACATGTCTAGGAAAAGATAGAAATATATTTAATAGCTATTTTTCTTTAGTATATATTAAGGAGAAATCTATGATAGAGATGCACTATGTGGACAAAAGTATTGAGACACACTTCTTAATTACTGAATTCAGGTTTTTATTTTTCCACTTTCATTACTAGTGGTGGTGATGAACGAGATCTGTTTGTTTGTTTATTTGTTTGTTCGTTGTTTTTTTTTCTTCTTGTTTTTCCCCTAAATCCAAATTGTCCTTAAAAGTGGATGTTTCTCTCCACTGACTGCACCTGTGCTGTTGCAAGACCGTTAATAACTAGGACATTGTGTTTGCATTATGGAAGTCTGCTCCACATGCTAAGAGTTGAAGGTGTGCCCTGAGCCTGAAATAGGTATGTTGTCAATTGCCACTCAATTGCTCCTGACACCAGAACTACTCCAGTACAGGGCGCTGCTGTGGTGCTTGGATTAGTGTATTATTTTATTCATTATCCAATCACACAAGTCAGTTAGGAAAATCTATATCTTCTAGACAGACAGCTTCCTAATTTGGTCTCCCTTATATGGGATTGCCATATTTAAGAGTATAAGGAAGCAGTCCTGTTAGTAGATAAATCCCTAATTTAGTATCCTCAAACATGACTATCTCAAATATGGGTAATTATGTGTCAGGGAGGTATATCAAAATAGGGCTCACTCCCTAACAGGTAGTGGTACCCATCAATATGGCAATCCCACATAAGGGAACCACTACAAAATTAGGGAATTATCTAGTATCTGCTAAACACAGTTGAAATAAGATTAAAAATGGCTAATTTTGGCCATTCAGCAGCTTAGCAGAAAGGATAATTTGGTATCCTTATGTGGGATTGACATATTTAAGGATACCAAATAAGGGTACAAAACAGCTCCCTAAATTGATAATGGCTTCCTTAAATACTGGCAATCCCACATGAGGGATACCCTACTAAACACAGTTCCCCACCTAATTTGGTACTCTTATAAATATGGCAATGCTGCATAAGGGTAACAAATTAAGGGCATATCTCTGCTATTCTAGTAACTCTTAGAAAACCACAAGTGAAATATTTCCCAACAATTGTGGCATTTCATTTGCCAGAAAGGAATTCCTGAACCAAAAATAGTGTCCAAATTTCAGCCAAACCTATTGGCTGAAATTATTATTTATTTATTTATTGCTGTGCCCAAGTCTAGAAATACAGTGAGTAAAATGCAGTATTTTGGTCAATTAAGGGGAGGGGAGGCGGGAGGAGGCATTAAATACTTCTAATAACACTCTAGTATTAGGAATACATGTTAATGTGCCTAGCACTAAAAAGCTAAAGAGTGTAAAGTCAACTTTCTTTAAATTTATTTTGATGGGAGCCCAAACTATTCATGTGTACGTCCTTCAAGTTGAACCAAGTTCAAATCTCATTCCTTCGTAACCAAAAATTAGTCTCACTGCCAAGGATCGAATGGCATGGAGATCAGTTTTTTTCTGCAACTCATACTCTCACATCTTAAAGTTCACAGTAACATATAATATGCACATATCAGAAGCCCAGCAGATCATTAAGGAAGTTACCTTCTTGTACCCTTAGGAATTGAAGTAAGAAACCAGTTCAACTGATGGAAGTTGGATAGATCCTGAGGAGTCTGTGGTCTCCAGCCTGAATTTCCAAACTGGTAAAATTGAATTTCCTAATTTAGGGTCAAAACATCCAAGTTAGATAAATTCTCCAACCCATCTATTTTATCACCTTATTAATGACAATTAGGCTTCCGTTTAGGAAAGGTGTTTGAAATTTAACTTCAATGTGTATCAAATAAACGGTCTTGAGCTGAAAAGTAGCCATGTAGTAGATATTATATCTAGTGGGGCTTCACTATCTCTGTGAGAAGGTGAACAACTAGCTCTTTATACAGTGTGAAAGTGAACAGTCTGTATCAGAGCATGGAGTGTAAGCTGCAGGTGAGTCAGGTCTCTGACTGTGAGTGGGACTAGGAGACTTGCTGCAGTAGTGTTAATGGCAAATTCCATTATGACATCACATACAGCAGCTGCATTACATCATCACTAACACTTATACCAGGACTAACCATCTAATATGATAGGCAGTCCTTTTAGACAAGATATCTTCCATCGAAGAAACTGTAGTGACACAAGTGATTTCCTAATACAAATTAAAACAAGACTTTATTGAAAAAGGGTATTGTGAGAGAAAATGTGGTCTGGTAGTTGATGGCATATACATTAGGCCTGATTTACTGAACAGCAGCCTGAGGTTTGAGAGTTAAATCCCAGGGAGAGATGTTAGGTTTGCAAGATGCATTACTGGTACTCAAACCACGGTATGGGTCCCTGGGGCGGAGCAATTGGAGAGCAGGGTGGGCCAGTGCTCCAATAGCACCAGCTGCTAAGTAGCAGTTGGACCAGAACTTTTATTTTGCTTAGTAGTTTCACTTATGTCTAATTGCACCTCATCTGTATCTGATCAATTAGCTAGCAGGCTTTTAAAAGTAAGGGATCAGCATGCTGCAGAGTGAGTAGGAAAAGCCAGAGGAATGGTGTCTTGCAGTTATACTTTTTGTAAATTGGCAAGTGGGAAAGCCACCCAATTCCATATAGGGATTTGCTGTGGTGTGTTACAGTATGAAGAAGCTCATGTAAAATATGAGTTTAAATATGTTTTAGATATGCCAAGAGATTCTTTAATAAAGCATAAGAATAAAAGAAAATTTGATTTTAAGAATTAAATTCTATTAGTATGCCAATTTAACCAGAACAGCCATGTTTTTAAGAAAATCATCAAAAAAACATTGGCCAGTATTGAAACAAGATCTGGCTCTAAAAAGTTACTACCAGAACAGCCTAGCATAATATTCAAAGGTGCACCTAATTTTGAACAACTTTTAGTTAAGCCCTTATGGACACATGACATGTGTGACATGTCATGATTCCCTTTTATTCCTGAAGTTTGGTCCTTAAGGGGTTAAAACCATCTGAAAGAAAGATGTAATATACAAAATAATAATAAAAAGGTTTTTTTGGGGCATATTTGGGATATGCTTAGCCTGTAGAAATACAGGCAATATAAAAAGACACCAGAGGGGCGGGGCCTGACCAGCAAGGCAGCCAGACGTGCTGAAAGTGAGCTCCTCACAAAAATCTTGTAATCCAAACCTTTACAGTGGGATTATTGCCCCCAAATGACCACCAAACAGTTCATTATCTGTTCCAGTATGCAGGGGAGCTTTCTTGTGCGAGTCTGGAGCCTTTATTATCGACCTGCGGCTCGAAATTAAATTTGGGCCTACAAGCTTGAGGCGGGCCTTGAGGAGGGGAAGCAGCCATTCTCCCTCCTGGACCTTCTGCAATTACTGAAGAGGTTGCCCCGTTCACCCCCCCCCTTAGGACCGGTGGGGGTTATCCCGGTCCCCACCAGGGAAAAAGCAACAGCGGATCTTGTGGCGATACAGCTAAAGCTATTGGGACAGAGCACGACTGCATGGTGCTGTTAAAATGGCCGCCACAACAACCACACACTCAGCAAGCAGCTGGGAAGCCAAATTTACTGCTACCTTTGACGCGATCTGCGCAGCATTTTGGAGCCGACTGGAGGCCCGTCAAGCAGAACGGATACTCACCGTACCCTTGGTACCCACGGTACCCCCTGGGCCAGGAGTCACAATGGGCGCGGTGCCCGTCAAGCAGCCACACAAGAGGGAAACTGCCTGTGGTATGGAGAATCCCCAGGACGTCAACCCTTTCAAGGGAGCTGGAGGGGCTGGTGGTTCCCAGGCACCGGCTCGTCGGCCGACCCGGGTTCGGCGGGCGGAGCGGATGATGGAACGCCGCTCGATTGATCCATACAAAAATACAGTTCTTCATGCACCCGAGGGCCTCTTGACACAGAGGGGATGCTGGAGCAGAAACACCAAGCAAACCATGGAGAAGTGCAGAATTGGCTCCCAGAAGAAGCCTGCTTGTGGCATCGGCTAAGTAGATGAACTGCCTTACCATAAGCAAATAATCTGCAAGTGCCCCACACTAGCCAAGAATGTTATTCTGTTTATTCTGTTTTTGTTTTTTTTTTGTCTGTGATTCCTGTCACATGCTTCTCAATTTGCCACAGGCATTTAGTTGTAACGACATTACATTAAAGAGTCCCAGTGGCCACCACACTAATTTTAACACCTTTCCCATAACAACCTGGTGGATCTTCTCATGTGTTTCTCCTCATGCGTTTTTAGTTAAAAATTCATATGAAGCCTGCAATATCCAAGTCTGTCATTAGTCATGTTTTTTCTATTACTTTACATACCATAAAATGTGAAAGTCTTTTCACATGTCAGGTGGCAACTATGCGACAGTAGCTACAGCGTTTACTTCCATTTGACATGTAATAGTAAGCTTGAATACGTAACTTAACTTGTGAGAAAAAAAAAAAGTGCAGTTATCAATTACATGCCATACTAATCTGTTTATTGAAATGTTTATGTCTGCCGTTGTGGCATAGCAAGCATGATTGTTAATCTTTTTGCACAACAAAAATAAAGAATTAAAAAAAAAAAAAAAGACACCAGAAATTCATTTGTAATCCTTGGCTAGATAATAATAAGTTTTTTAATTCATGACACCATTGCGTGTTATACTACCAACCTTGTGTACCTACTTGTATGTCCATGTGGATTGGGTTATGTTATGTACGACGTACACATGCGTAACATAAAATAGGGATTTGAAGGACCCAGTGTGTCCCAACACTTAAAATTAAATGTAACAGCAATCCACAGGAACTGCAATTTGTAGGTATACAAAGTGTGGTAGGTGATTGGAGGGGTGGGGATACAATTAAAAAATTAGTTGAAAATTAAATGAAATGGATATTCACTTTGGACAGTTTACAACCTTCAGATATAAATGTAGATTTTGAAATATGCAATTTTTTTGTAATATCTCTGTTCACCCCCTTTTTTCTCTCTAAAACAGGTTTAATTTCCCCTGTGTTTATTTTAATAATTTTTATACCCATTGCCTTTTAATCATTTATCTGTAATAGCCTATATAATTTTATCAGCAATAATGACCATATTCTTATATATATGTTTGCGCACTCTATGGGGCCATATATTTTCATAATTATATGCAAGACCACTTACTGTTATTTCACATATATATTATTCTTATTATTATAGCCAAATTTACCACCCTAACTCCTCCCACAGTTTTTACACTACATAGACAGTAATATACGTGCGGATTGTTCCCGATTGGTGTGCTATTACTTTGTGGAACATTTCGCGGAATGGTTCACGAAATATCGTCGTTTTTGTGGCGAAATTGGTCCCATAGGAATGAATGACGGAATGTTCAAAACTAGAGTGGGAGCTGACAAAAGCTAGAGTGTCAGCTGAAAAATCAGGACATGATTTCTAAACTGCCACCACTCCCTCATTTTCAAGCCCACCTACACAAATCTTATATCAAAACGTTCAGCTATCCCTGCTGCCACAAAACATGTCCAGTTAGTTTTCACAATATGACCATTTGTTTGCAACTCACGCTGTACATTGACATTCATTGAAACTCTACTCTAGCCACCTCAAATTTGAATGGGAATATCCAAACTGCGACTGTGCCTTCATTGTTAATATTTCAGAGACATACTATAAAAATGTAGGTCTGGGTCTTGTGATTCTCACAATATAAAGCTCTTCACTGTAGGATTTATAGTTTTTAAAATACGACCGTTTGAAGATGGCAACCGCCAGTGAAGTGAGCAATTTGGAGCAGTTTGTTTTTAACCGCTCTTCTCTGCCCTATTTGAAATCCATTAGTTCCTGTTGGCAGTTGGTGGAATGTTCGAAGGATTTGAAATGGCGGCTGCAGAAACTCTGTGTAACAAGGCAGCAATATGAAGATGCTGTTATATATGTGTAACCCTTTTTTGCCCTGCTCCTGGCAACAAGCCGTAGCTAGCAGCAGTTACACCTTCTTCTGTCACTGACAGGGATCCTGAGCCTCCGCTATAGGTGGGCGATCGGGACATCTTGTTCTGACACAGTGCCTCCACTCAGTGCAACTTCTATTTATGGGGAACCCACCCCACTGAGTAGATGAGTACCCTCCACGTAATAACTCAGAGACATGAAATAAATACAGACATGGAAATACACACTGTATTGTGGTTGAAGAGATACACATATAATAGCAGAAACAACAATGCAGTTCCTGGCTAATGTTAAATGATGATAAAGTCCCTGATACTGTCACAAGAGTCTTTAGCAGCAGGAACGCAAACAACAAACTTCCCTTAATAACATCAATAACTACATCTGAACAGTTAAACTCCTATGTACCTGCCGGTAAATTATGTGCACAACGTTGGGGCCCTTAGGTGTAGGTAGCGCTACCCAGATACAGTTACAAGGGAGAATCCTAAAGCAATCTCTGGAGACAGGGCCATTGAGTGACTTCTGTAACTGCAGATATCTCCAGAGAGATCCAGCAGAATGTAGGACAGCAGCAGAACAGCAATGGCAATCCTTTCTCTTCCTTCTGCTGACAGGATGCAAGAGCTCATTCACACTGCTGCAGAAAGTTCCAGAATCTGGAGGGAGCTGAACATTAAATGACAGTCTTCTAATCAGGGCCGGACTGGGAAAAAAATTCAGCCCGGGCATTTTTTTATCACAGCGGCCCACTAAGAAGGGGGCGGGGCAGAGAGGGTGTGTTTTGTCATCACTCATGACAAGCACGCCCCCTCTCAAAGTGAGCATGTTGGTTCAATGCTCTTCCAGGGCAGACCATGCGCAGAGCTCTGCTGAAGAGCTCTAGCATGAGAAAAAAGCTCTGTATTTGTTCTGCACAGTGCAAGCAAATTTAATAACATGCTTGCACTGTGTTTCCTTGTCTCTGGTGTCTCTATAAATGGATACCAGGAGACAAAAGGGCCAGGAAAGAGTATTGTGCATGTGTTTGGAGCCTGTTTGTGGTATTACGTTTGTGCAGAGTGAGCTGGTCATGGTGTGGTATTGTGTAATAAGGTCTGTTTTAGTGTGTGTGAGTGCTGTGTATGATGTGTGATGTGTGTGAGAGTGATGTGTGAGAGTGCTGTGTGTGAGTGTTGTATGTTATGTGTGTGAGTGCTGAGTGTGATAGTGCTGTGTATGAGTGTTGAGTGTGATAGTGCTGTGTATGATGTGTGTGAGTGCTGAGTGTGATGTGTGTGAGAGTGATGTGCCTGAGTGCTGTGTGTGAGAGTGTCGTGTGATGTGTGTGAGAGTGCTGAGTGTGAAAGTGCTGTGTGTGAAAGTGCTATGATGTGTGTGTGAGAGTGCTGCGATGTGTGAGATTGCTGTGTATGATGTGTGTGAGAGTGCTATGATGTGTGTGAGAGTGCTATGATGTGTGTGAGAGTGCTGCGATGTGTGAGATTGCTGTCTATGATGTGTGTGAGAGTGCTGTGTGTGAGAGTGCTATGATGTGTGTGAGAGTGCTGCGTGTGATGTGTGTGAGAGTGCTATGATGTGTGAGAGTGCTGCGCTGTGTGTGAGAGTGCTGTGTGTGAGAGTGTTGTGTGTTGTGAGTGCTGGGTGTGATAGTGCTGTGTGTGAGAGTGCTGAGTGTGAAAGTGCTGTGTGTGAGAGTGCTATGATGTGTGTGAGAGTGCTGTGTGTGAGAGTGCTATGATGTGTGTGAGAGTGCTGTGTGTGAAAGTGCTATGATGTGTGTGAAAGTGCTATGATGTGTGTGAGAGTGATGTGTGTGAAAGTGCTATGATGTGTGTGAGAGTGATGTGTGTGAAAGTGCTATGATGTGTGTGAGAGTGCTGTGTGTGAAAGTGCTATGATGTGTGTGAAAGTGCTATGATGTGTGTGAGAGTGCTATGATGTGTGTGAGAGTGCTGCGTGTGATGTGTGTGAGAGTGCTGAGTGTGAGAGTGCTATGATGTGTGTGAGGGTGCTGTGTGTGAGAGTGCTGTGTGTGAGAGTGCTGAGTGTGAGAGTGCTGGGTGTGAGAGTGCTGGGTGTGATGTGTGTGAGAGTGTTGTGTGAGTGCTGAGAATGCTGAGTGTGATAGTGCTGTGTATAAATGTTGTGTGTTGGGGGGTAAATAAACAAATAAAAAATTAAGTGGGGGTAAATATATAAAAAAAATAAATAAAAACTAAGCAAAAAAAAAAACTAAACCCCCCCCCTCCCTTCTTACCTTTAGCCTGGGAGGGGGGGACAGGCACGTGGTAGCTGGGAGGGGGGGCACCGGCACTCACACACCATCCCTGGTGGTCCAGTGGTGAGTGAACTGTCTCGCGAGATCGGGGCGTTGCCATGGCAACGCTCCGGATCTCGCGAGAGAAACCCGGCGGAGCTGCAAGACAGAGCTCCGCCGGGTCCTCTCCCTCCCCAGCCGCAGGTCTATTTAAATGGGCCGGTGAGGGAGATCTTTGATCTCCCCATCGGCCCTCCATGGAAGACAGCGGGGCCGGCGCTCGGATAGTGCCGGCCCTGCATAGACCGGCAGGGGAGATCCTGGGACCTCCCCTGCCGGCCTCGGCCCCACGGCCACCGCGGCCCACCGGGCATTTGCCCGGTGTGCCCGATGGCCAGTCCGGGCCTGCTTCTAATTCTCCTAGCAGAGCAGTAGACAGTCTCCAACTTCTTGTAGTTGCAGTGCACTAGCCTTCCCCTGTTATTATTTCACTGTCCCAGCAGTATTAGACCATTGAAACAGTTAGGGACACACTTTCTTTAAGCAGACTCGGAGAACATGGCTTCTCCCCTGTCCTCTTCTTCCTGCTATCCTGTCCCCTCCTCCTCACATGACAGGGCAAGGGCAAAGTTCAATATCTCAAAACCCAAAGCAAAACAGTAAAATATAGCAGTCTGTTACATATGTATTAATAAAGTGAGCACTTTGTTATACAGGAATTATTGACTGATTTGTACAAAACATCACAGTGGCAGCAGGGATAGCTGAATGTTTTGATATAAATTGGTACATTTATATCCCTACATGGCAAGACCACCTACTATTATCTCACATATATATTATTATTCTTATTGAGCAATTTAGAGCAGTTTGTTTTTAATTGCTCTTCTCTGCCCTTGCTGTACAGTGAGTGAACCACACTCCAACCTCTCCACAGTTACTCCAGCCACTCCAACCACACAACAGTTACTCAAGCCACTCCATCCAGTTACTCCACCCACTCCAGTTGTAGACTACTGGTGGAGGCAAGAATACTTCACACAATTTCTACACTAGCCATTAGATATGCTGATATCAGCCAAGAATCTCCAGTAAGACAGGAAGGGGTATTTTATAAACCCTTTCATATTTAACCCTTTATAGGGCTTCTACACATACAATAAACTTTGCTGGTATTCTTGGCTGATATCAGCATATCTAATGGCTAGTGTAGGAACTCACCTATTGAGGCTTGCCTTGACGTGGCAGGTGAGCTTATATATTCAAATGGCCATTGGAATAAAACTAAAGAGCCTCCATTTTGTTTAAATGTACATGGGGATTTAGGCCAGAGCGCAGGTAACGTTCTCTTTGACTTCACACAATTTCCCTAGAAATTGTGGCTTTTCTAGTTTTTTTTTATAATTTTGTACCCTCTTTTATATTATTGTATTTTTATTTTATTTTCCTATAAATACATGTTACCAGTATTATTCTATATTACTCCATTTAACTGCATATTTATTATTACTGTCTATTAATAGAATGCCCTGTAGGTGCATAAGTATACACATTATTTGCTCCTTGCTTTATTGTGGGGATTTTTTTTATTAATAAAGATTGTTCTTATATTCTTTTCCCTCAATTTATATAATGGCACTATATGTCATGCCCAACTCCAATATGGAGGTTTGTGCCTTAAGAGGTGTGTTCACTATGAGAGATTGAACTGTATGGACTGCTACCGAACGAGTGACAAAACTGAAAGTGAAGTATTGACATGTTAGCGACATCACAGATTGTTATAAGACACTTCTGCTTATTTAGCACTAGCACTAGTTAGCTTCCATGTTTGAATTAATGTAGGATCCACCGATATTGGGGTACTGTGATGTAGTAGTAGGCTTAACACAATATGGCCATATGGTGGAACTGAATCCCCATATTTGTTTGCTGAGATAGGTGATTTTAAGCAGCCTTATAAAATTTTAATGTGTGCGTTGTTCCTTAATCTGTATCATGTATGAATTTTGGTCACTACGGCAGCATCATTCCTGCAAAATGCATGTTTACAGTGTGCCCCCAATTAATTATTTTCTTTACCATTTAAAACAAGGACTGTATATCATTTATGTTTATTGCTAACTGAACTCTATTTCCGGCAAAACGCTTTTTAGCATAATTTACAAACTATATAGTTGTTCTTACTTCACCTTTATTGGTTTTAATATATGAGTATTGATAAAATATTTTCATATAATATCGCTATAGTATATTTAACAATATCCAGCATCTTCATCTACTGGTATACAGTTGTGGGTAATGTCACCCCATAAGTGACACCAAGCTTATACACAGACAGAGACCATTGGGCTCTTACCAAGGTGAGCACATCCTGCTCTTTTCTTGTTGCCAAGTTGTCTCTACAATCTGCACTATTCTGCATTTTTTGTTTCATCTCCCTTTGAGTGTGGTTACCTACCAGAAGTAAGGTGTGCTGCTACCTGCAAAGGCAAACCTGTGTGAAAATTGGGCCTTACCATTATCAGACTCGACCTCATGTGAGTGTTCCTAGTTATCTGGATTCCATCAGTATTGTTCTTTTTGTTTTTTTCACATGTGCTGCTTTTTTAACTCCTATATACCACTATGATTAAAAGGTAAGATATACATCTTTAGCGCTCCACTATTAATAGGATTTTTCCCTCATAAGTATACTAGGTAGCAATAGTTGGTCTGAATGTATTATATCTGGTGGAGCTTTACTATCTCTACACAGTCTGTAACAGAGCATGGAGTGTAGGCTGCAGGTGAGTCAGGTCTCTGGCTGTGAGTGGGACTGGGTGATTTGCTGCAGCGGTGTTACTGGCAAATTCTATTATGACATCACATACAGCAGCTGCATTACATCATCACTGTCACTAAGACCAGGACTAACCATTTAATATGAAGGGTACATGGTCAGTCCTTTTAGACAAGATTTCTGCCACTAAAGAAACTCTGATTGTAAAGTCCACTTGCTGAATAATATTATAAATACAATGCCCTCATATATCCATACATTTGCCAGTTTAAGTCATAAGTAGTGTTACTATTATTATTATTAATATTATTTATAAAGCGCCAACAAATTCTGCAACGCTGTACAATGGGAGTGCTAACAGACACGTATTTGTAACCAGACAAGTTGGAAGCACAGGAACAGAGGGGTTGAGGGCGCTGCTCAATGAGCTTACATGCTAGAGGGAGTGGGTTATAGTGACACAAAAGGTAAGGGTGATGATGATTCTCGCTGCTGCATTCATTATAGACTGTAACTGGGCAAGTCGGGAAAACGTAAGAACACTGAGTAGCAGATTGCAGTAGTCAAGGCGAGAGACGACAGTGGAAAGGATCAGCACAATGGACTGTTCATGCAGTGCTTTCCTTTCCGTTGCTGTTTATTTAACTGATTGATCTTTTTACATTGTGTGACAATGCACAAGGAAACATTTTTAGGTTTCCTAATTTTTTTTTCAAATTTTTTATTTGCACAATAAATATATTTCATGATCAAAATAAATATATATTTTTTTACATACAGTTTATTAAAGTGTATTAATCTCCCCAGCTAATACATAGAATCGTCTTTGGCACCGGTTATAGCTTTGAGATGAGGGATTAAAATATTTGAAATGTTGAAAAAAGATGAGGGATTAAAATATTCCAGTGTAAAGCACTATTCCTCTCCTCCACCTAAACATCGGTATAAAAAATCTAGAACATGCATAGCAGTGTGAATAAATGTTACAAGAAGGCATAGCATTAACATTAGGCATAGTATTTAGAGTTAGAGATGTTAACTTTATTTGTTTTATATGCATTACAGCAAACAGTATGAAATGGATAATTGGCATTTCTTTACTAATACTAATAACTCAAACACAATATATACTACAATCAAATACAATAAAATAGCTGCAGCCTGCATATTTTTCTTTTGCACTGGGTTTCTGGTAGCAAAATATTTTGATACATGTTCCCTGTTGCATGAATGGTGGCTGATTCATATTTCTCACTATAAATCTTAATCAAGGGGACTGACAAAATGATGTGTGAAAAGCTGTCTATCCAGACATCAAGATAAGGAAAGCAGTCCGCTCTGATAACCAGTGGGGGTACCACTTTCTAATTAAATGCACAATATTAGAAAAAATACTTAAAGATTGTCCAAGAATAAAAAAAAAAGTGGGTTCAAATCAGACACTAGTTTTAGGCATATAAAATTTAAAAGATTCCATTGAGTATCACAAGGCTCTGTATTGGAGTTATTCCCTCCATGATATGCCTGACTGCATGCCAAGCCAGTACAGCAGTCGTGCATGTAGTATTGTGTGGTGCAAAGTCATTTAAACAGTAATTGTTCAGCTCTTACGCATTTCACGAGTTGCACTCACTTCATAAGGGAGAAGTGATTCATAGTAGAGAATAACCTGGTAAGTGTTAAGCCTGCCCACTCTACGGTCCAGTAAAATGCATTTTTATTCACTCATTTTGTGTCTTTGTTAGGGTGTTGACTTCTATCTTGCTAAGGTTCCTTCACAGTACCTGACAGTTTTTGTTCTAGCAGATGAGTGCATTTTTGCTAATCCTCAAGCAAAATATAGTCTGTTGGACAAATGGCTAAATTATCCTCCATTAAAAACTAAGTGACTTTAATTTAATCCCTTGTGAGCTTTTTCTTTTTTCTTTCTTTCTTAAGATCATCAGCTGCATTTGAATGGAGCTGAATTTATCATGTCACCATTTGGTTTGATACTTTGTCCTAGACCAGGGGTCAGCAACATATGGCACATATTCCATCCATGGCACTCAAGGTTGCCATAGCCAAACATAGACTTTATTTATCAACTACAGCAACCAGAGCCGACTTTAATACCGGCCAAAGGGGGCAGCTGCCCCGTGCCCAGTTTCTCATGGGGGCCCAAAGCAGCTAACCTGAGGGCCCTGCTGCCCTCTACTATTTATTGTTTTCCCCCATGGGCCCTCGGTGCAGCCGGGGGCCCGCACAATAAGAAGGCCCACCGGGTAGCCAATGCACTAACGGCTACCTGGTGGACTTTTGTAAGCAGAAGCCCAGTTGCACGCTGTAGCCCTTTAACAGGTTGCATGCGACTGGCTGCATGCTTTTCAGCAGCGCAGGGAGGAAGTGACGGCCATGTGTCACTTCCTCCCAGTGAAAACACAGAGCCACGAGCGAGAGATCAAGGAGGCAGTGAGGAGGGGGGCTGGGCCGGAAGAACCAGCCCCTAACTCACAACAGCTTCAGCCACCACTTTGGAAACCAGAATGAGCTGAAGTGTTCTGTGTCCCTTTAAGCACACACTCTGACAGACACACACATTAACTGACAGACACACACTGGCAGATACGCACTGACACTCACACACACTCAATGACAAACACACAGACGTCACTGACTACACAGACTCACTGATCTGACACACACTCATTCCTTAACAAACATACACATGCACACTGACAGACACACACTGACAGACAATCATTGAAAGACACACACTGACAGTCACACAATGACAAACAGACACTCACTGATTTGAAAGACACTCACAAACACAAACACACACATACCCATACACACACATACACACACAGTCACACACATTCATACACATACACAGACACACCCATACACTCACACTCAAATACACTCATACACTCACATGCACATACATTCACAGACACACACACAGACACACTCATAAACATCAGTCAAGAGCCGGAATTACATCATATGGAATTACATCATAACGGTGTGCAAGGGAGCAGAGCCTTTGATCCTAACACAGCCGCACGCCAGGGGTTCCTTAAGGTGGCCAGCAGGCCACCTTATGGACCCCCCCATGACAGGGGAGAACAACAGGGACGGGGAAGCATTCTTTGCCCCCCCTGGTTAGTGCCGCCCAAGGCAAATGCCTAGCTTGCCTTGGGCTAAATACAGCAGTGGCCCCACACATACACACCACAAAACATACAATGTGACATATCATCCAGACACACAATTCCACAGGCAGCCATCATACGCAGCCCACATTCATAGGTATCATACACAATACTAGAAACTATTCATAAAAATATACAAGATAACAGCCCACATACACACAAATGCAAAGTGTGCTTCATTTCCAGTGATCAAAGCAATTTTCCCACAATTCTCACCTTTGATCCGTGATCTCGTGAAGCTTCCTGGCAACAGAAATGGCTAACGCAAACATTTACCTCCTCCCGAAATCAGACAAAACACATGACGAACCAGGCCACTTCCGCCCGATATCACTCCTAAATGTCAACCTCAAATTATGACCAAAATTATGGCAAATAGACTCAACCCATACTTAGAAACGCTAATACATCCGGACCAGCTAGGATTAATTCCCAAAAGGTAAGCCATGGACAACACCAATAGAGCAATTGACGTAATCTGGTTCACCCAACACTGACGCATTCCGACGACCATCATATCACTCGACGCAGAGAAGGCATTTGATCGCCTTCTCTGGCCTTTCTTATTTCAAACCCTCAAGCACTTTGGCTTCCCCCCCAACTCATAACATTCCTTGAGACCACTTACCGCCTATCATGGGGAGCTCTCCTGCTGTCCAACATTACACCATCCCACTTCACAATCATGAACGGAACCAGGCAGGGATGCCCACCATCCCTCTCCTATTTGCTCTGTCCCAGGAGCCATTGTTGGAGGCAATCCGTTCCACTCTCGAAATCGAAGGAGTAACAATCAGGTGTCAACCCTACAAAGTATCTGTTTACGCAGACGATATACTGCTAACTTTAACTAACCCAACCACCACCATAGAGGAGCTATTAAAGGGATACTATAGTCCCACAGACCACTTCAGCTCAATGAAGTGGTCTGGGTGCCAGGTCCCTCAGGTTTTAACCCTTCACATGTAAACATAACAGTTTCAGAGAAACTGCTATGTTTACATAGCAGGGTTAATCCAACCTCTAGTAGCTGTGTTCCTGACAGCCGCCAGAGGCACTTCTGCAACGTTGGATGCGAAATTTGCATCCAACGTGCAGAATGTCCATAGGAAGGCATTGAGAAATGCTTTCCTTTGGACTGTTGAAATGCACGCGCGGCTCTTGCCGCACATGCGCATTCCGCTCCACTCAGGAGCTGACATCGGCGGAGGAGGAGAGGTCACCAGCACCGAGGGAACCTGGCGCTTGATTAAGGTAAGCTGCTGAAGTGTTTTTAACCCATTCAGTCCAGTGGGAGGGGGACCCTGAGGGTGAGGGTCCCTCAAGGATGACAGTGTCATGAAAACGAGTCTGTTTTCCTGACACTATAGTGATTCTTTAAACCCAATACGTGCTTTCGCCAATATCTCTGAATACAGAATTAACCTAACAAAATCCAAAATTTGACCAATCCACTTAGACCACAACACCCTAGCCCACTGTTACGGTTCATCCCGTGCCATCCAGAAGGCTAGGTGTGGTCACCCCTCAGGTGCCTTACAGGGGATTTGATCCTGGGTCCTTCAGTATCCTGTGCCTGCTTTCCTGCCTCTGAGTCATAGCTGAACTTATTCTATTGTGTGTGTTCTAGCCCTGTTTACCTTGCCTTGTCTGCAGCACTAGGGGGCTGGACATCTCCTTTCCCTTTAAGTCCACCTGAAGCAACTTGCTCATTATCCAGGTATATAACTGCCTCTCACTGAGGGCAGTGTCAGTTCATTGTTTCCTGTTCCTCTAGCTGTTGCCTATTTTCCCTGATTTCCAGATAGACTTGGCTTGTGACTCCTGCTTTTGGATATTTCATTATTGTTTGTTCACTGCCTGCCCTGACCTTTGGAACCATGTCTGACTACCCTACTGGATTTGGCCTTGTCTGTTTCTGCCAAGCCCCTGTGCACAGATTCACAGCCCAGGTGGCTTCTTACCTGGTTACCGCGGGCTGTGATTATCTGCAAGGGTGAGCTGACATCTCTACACTATGGACTCCAACCAAGGTAAGCCCTTGCACCCACCTCCGCAACATATTTCCCCCTAACTATTGGTGATTCCTCTATAGCATATCTAGGCATCAGATTATCCACAAAAGTGGAATCTTTGTAGTAAGAAAATTATGTCCCACTCTTATGCACACGCAGATCTAAAAAAATGGGACAAACTAGGGATATCATTGATGGACCAGCTACCTCCATATGAGTAATCATAAATAATTATAAGTCTCCCCAAGACTATTAGTCACACATGAACTTATACAAACACCCAGAAAAGCAATATGCGCACTGAAGAACCATCACCCACACGCCCCGACCCCGCCCTACCTTACTCGGGGGGGAGGAAACAGGCTCCGGCGGCAAACCTACCCACTCTTTATCACTCTTTATTCCTTTGTAACCCTCCCAAGCTCTCACGTATTCACCACTGAGGACCCCTATATTACCCACACAGGACACCAATAGGACGACATAAGACAGAAAAGTAATACACACAACCCGACAAACACCCAACAGAGTTAAAAAACTCTGTCACATTCAGACACGCTGCCATGAAGCACAAACACACTGGCACATTCACGCACAATCACATATTCGCTAACACTACCAAAGAGCACAAATACACCACCACATTCACAGAGAAAGCCACACTACATAAATCATCCCACATTCACACACTGCCACACTGCACAAATCACCCCGAACATTCACAGCAAAGGCCACATTACACATGTCACCCCTATATTCACACAGCACAAATCACCCTGAACATTCACAGAGAAAGCCACACTACATAAATCATCTCCACATTCACACACTGCACAAATCACCCCCTGAACATTCACAGCGAAGGCCACATTACATATGTCACCCCCACATTCACATACTGCCACACATCACCCCGAACATTCAGCAAAGGAGGACATGTGGGCAGTCAGGAACCAGTTGGGACATAAGTGGTCAAACCTAGTAGCCCAGATTGACTACTGCAGGGTCCTTCATCATGTGGCAAGTGGCCAAACCTGTGCCAGCCAATAACATTTGAAATTACACAGAGATGCTAACAATCATACTGTGCAGTTGTTATGAAGAATAAGTAAGAAAGTTAAACACAATCTGGACTGGAGATTGTTTTCAAATTGAATCATATGTTTATATAACAAACAGATATTTTGGAGATCGTTTGTGCATTTATTCGGCAATAACCATGCGAGTGTGCAGCTTTGCTTCCCCCTACTGGCTAAACTATGTAAATACTAAATGAACTTGAAGAAATGAATGGGGCTCCGATAACCAATCCGATATCCAAAAAGCAAATGACACGTGATAGCGAGGCTTGGAACGCAAACTCCCCCTTTCCTTTGGCACAGGTTGTAGAATATGGCCGCGTCCGTGCTATGTGCTGGCACTGTGAGCAGGTATGGTCAAGTTTCGCTTTTAGAGTAATTTGCAACTCCTTACATATTAACTTATTTAGCTTCGTAAAAAAATGGTTTATTAATTTCCCTGGAATTATGCAATAAAGTGTACAGAGCACAAACTAGTTACCAAAGCATGACCATGCAGACTGAATGATACATTATATATCGCCTTCTAATTAATGTAATTAACCGGTAGGACTGGGTTTAAAATGTTTAGGGTTTTTGTTATTTCAACAACAGTTACACTATGCCAGTATTAATTCAATGCAAACTATTCATCCATGTAGATATTTTCCAGGACCCCTTTTGCTTTTAGCATGTTTATGGGCAGTACCCTGCAGGATCCTTCTTTGAATGAATGTTCTGATTCCCTGACTGCAGCACAGGAATTACACATACTCCTGCACACACAGCACGTATTTTGTGGTGTCCATTAATAAGGAGGCTAAAGTTGGCTTCTAAATCAGCCACCTTCCTATTTTGTAAAGTTGGTTGCTTATTCAGACTTTTATTTGGCAAGTGATTCTAATCTTAACAATAAATCCTATAAACAATATTTGTTTTTGTTGAATAAAAATACACTTTACAAAGTGTAACTTACTATAACAATAAATTATGTATTTAGTTAATATTCTTAAAGAAAAAACACATTAAGAAAAGTAAATACAAAAAATATATATACTTGTATAGATATAATGTACCACTATTATAAATTATATATTAATTGCCTAGGTGGATGTGATGACTTAAAGGTAACCTGTCATACCAACAAATGCTGAGTTGGAGTATTTTATTAAATCTGCAAGTTTTGCCCAAAATTAGCATTTTTATATTTAGTGGCTGTTTTTATTTTTTTGTTTTTTTTCTTCCCACTTTCTTGATCAAACACCAACAATCTGTTCATTTATACACAGGGTGAGTTCTGTCCTCCAGAGAGATGTCAAGCAATTTGGCAAGCAGTTTCTGTTTGACAATAAAGAGGAGACCTGCTGGAACTCAGACCAGGTATGGAGCTACATATATTATTGCTTTACAAGGCATGTCAGAAATGCACATACACAGGGAAATTGAGAATGTAGGATGGTGTGCATGCAAGGTAGATTGAATAGGTAACACTTCCAGTCAGTCTTTCTATGTGACTACCTTGCTTAAAGGGACACTATAGTCACCAGAACAACTACAGCTTATTGGATTTGTTCTGGTGAGTAGAATAATTACCTTCAGGCTTTTTGCTGTAAACACTGTCTTTTCAGAGAAAATGCAGTGTTTATATTACAGCCTAGTGATAACTTCACTGGCCAATCCTCAGATGGCTGTTAGAGATCCTTCCTGGGTCATGGCTGCCTAAAATGCATCCAAACATTCAGTGTCTCCTCCCTCAGCATGCAGACACTGAACTTTCCTCATAGAGATTCATTGATTCAATTCATCTCTATGAGGAGATGCTGATTGGCCAGGGCTGTGTTTGAATTGTGCTGGCTCTGCCCCTGATCTCCCCCCTTGTCACTCTCAGCCAATCCTATGGGGAAGCATTGTGATTGGATCAGGCCATGATGTCAGCAGACAGGTTACTATTTTGAGTCAAACAGCATGCAGAGCTACAGCGCCAGGCTTGAATACAAGTAAGATTTTGCTATATTTAGGGAGCATGAGGGGCCAAGGGGGGCTAGATGGTGGTTTTAACACTATAGGGTCAGGAATACATATGTGTTCCTGACCCTATAATGATCCTTTAAATTAAATACACTCCAGACTTCTAAAGCGATTCAGCTTGCTGAAATGCTTTGTTTAATTTTACAAAAAGTGCAGATTTCATAGAAATTGGCACTTTTATATGTTCATCTTGTTACATCCACAAGACAACAGATCCTGTTACTTTCTGGTTGCTTAGCTCAGTGGATCTAAACTCATGAAGCACCATTTGTCCTCAGTACCTGCCTAGCAATGACTTCTCACTAAGCTATATTGGAAACTCTGTGATCGGACAGCAACAGAAAGTCTGGGATGGGTAAGAAGGGGAGGACTTGCAAATGCTTTAGACAAGAGATCTGCGGTTTTTGCAAGCTGTTTTTAGATATAACCCCAGTTGAAAGATTAAATGTATGCATGTTTTAATATCTACTAAGAAGTGATCTTTATTTATTTTTGTTGTGGGCAGGGGAGTGTCTCTTAAGTGCAGCATGTTTAATAATACATTTGTACTGCACTTTCTTATTGTCTTTGGTGCTTTTAAAAGGGGTCACACGAGAGCCCACTGTGGAACATGTGCCCCAAAAACCTGACAAATGTGTTTTTTGAATATAGAGAACATTCCAGGCACTCCAATGAATTCCAAACAAGGCAGTTTTTATTGGAACCAGAGAACAGAAATTTGTGTTTTGTGACAAGTTTGGAGGTATATACCGGGTAGCTATGACTATTACTGATTTGGTATAAATTTGTGTGTATGCAGTGGTGTATCCTGGTTTTGTGCTGCCCTAGGCAGGACATACAGGGACGCGCGAGGGAGCTGAGCAGACCGCTCAGAGGAAGTGCTCCCTCGCCAGCTGCCCGCACAGCAGCCAGGGCCACCCATCAGCCAGCATGTCTGTTAGCCGCGAGGCTAACAAGACATTTGCCCTGGGCATTTGGGGGGGCGGTGTTTTTTGCCGCCCAAGGCAAATGCCTTGTTTGCCTCGCGGCTAATACGTCCCTGTGTGTATGTATTATTACCCGGCTGCATTTACAAGGATCACTGTTAATTTTCTGTTGTATTTTAGTATGTTTTTAGTTCAAACTGGTGTGGTCCAAAACTATGCTTTCCTAGCTCATTGAGCAGGGCCCTCAACCCCTCTGTTCCTGTGTGTCCAACTTGTCTGGTTACATCTACATGTTTGTTCGTCCACCCACTGTAAAGTGCTGCGGAATTTGATGGCGCTATATAAATATCATAATCAGACCAATATTCTATTCAGTGCATTTGGACTTGGCTCATGATATAGCTGTTTTGATTATTTATTTATTTTATTTTTTTTAATTTATTTATTTTATTTTTTTATGAATTGAGCTGATTATAGTAGCACAGAAAGCTGTGAGACAGCATAAAAAGCAATTATGGATTTTTTTTTTTTTTTAAGTGTTGCATACAACAAAGTGTGGTACTATCCTGTTTTAATACTATATTTTATTGACTGTTTTATTTGAAGTGGTTGTGAACTCTCACCAATCGTTATGCTTTTAAAATATAAAATGATGTGTATATATAAAATGTGTTTATAGTTCTGCTTGTACTGTCCGTCTAGAGAACACTAACCAAGGCTCCTGATATCTAACTCTCCGCACCAGTTCATGTGAGCTCTAAAAAATAAAATAAAAAAAATTAAAAAAAAGTACATTGTGCTGAAAACAGGATCCCCCTAAAGTACACACACTTACTCTGCCTAATGGGTAATCTGGCACTCTGTACATAGATCAACGGCACTGTTATCCTTCATCCAGTGTGATAATTGTCCTTGTATATCTAATATCCCCAATATGTTTTTCCAGGGATCATCTCAGTGGATCACACTAGAATTCCCACACAACGTCCTGGTTTCCCAACTTCATATCCAATTTCAGGGAGGCTTTTCAAGTAAAACCTGTATATTGGAAGGTGAGTTGCCAATCATGTTAGTAACATAAGCTTCTGCAAGGTATGATGTGTACTGTAACCAAATCCCCATTGTTTTTGCATCAGTCCAGTGTTTTTAAAGTGTGTTTTTTTTTTTTGTTTTTTTTAAAGCTCTTAAATAATTCTGTAGATATTGAAACAAGTGTAAAGTTGAGTGAGTGTGCTACTGTTAGCACCTTTTCTCCATTGGTTCCAGCAATTCTGATGACTTTTTTGTACATTCAGATGCTTCAGAGATATGACAAATTCACCACAATCTTTCAGTTCTGTTATTCTCTACAAGAATCAATTGTAAAAAATGTAGATGAATGGTGAATGGAAGTTCATGTAGACTCTTTCTTAATTTCTTCTTGTCTTCAGTTGATTTATATATATATACGTCTTTTGTATATATATTCTTGGGCCAAATGCTCGCCACAATAATATATGTCTATATTATTGAAAAGTAGTAATACGCAATCTAACTTACGGTTTCTTCTGGTTTATTCTTTGTTACGGATACATAATAAAACATAATAAATAATGTTACAGGATAATGTACATTCAACAGCAGATGGTAATTGCTGGACTTCTGATGGGAGAGTTACATCGTTGTACAGAGCCAAGCCAAGAGTGAGACTAGACCTCGTGTCCCTCTGTTACTATATAGATGTGCTAATACTAACGTCAGCATATAACTCTAGCCATATAAGGACAAGACCCCCACACCCACATTCCAGAGCTCTCGGACAAAGAAAGCCTTGTGACTTATTGATACCATCTGTTACTTATGTCAATCCACACATCCATATATAATCAATAGAAACATAGAATATGCAATATTCTACATTCCCTCTGTTTATGGTTTGTTTTAAAACCATAACACAATGTATATAACCTGTCCATTCATACATCACTTGTATCACATTCATTGAGCATAGAACAAGATGTAGTCACAATTTTCTATTATATGAGAGTTCTTAGAAGGTCGAGTTTCTATCCCTCATACTGCTTACTTTACTTCAAAACTCCCTCTGTTTCAGCTATGTATTGATATCCATATCCATGTTACATCATAACTACTTGAACATAATATATACATATAACAATAATAAATGAATAAAATAAAATATTTACAAATGTTGATCCAATAAACAATAAAGCAATCAGAAAGATCTACCTGCTCAGGTACAGTCATATCTTTGTAGATAACAAAATTAAGATGATAATTTCTAGATAATAACTGTGTATCACTACCATATTCCTACAGACACATATAGCATAGTATTTTCATTCTTAATACCTGATATTACTTGAGTACTAATACATGTATTACTATAATATACGTCCAATTATATTTCCATGAATCATATGGTTTCTAGCAACCTTAAAATCTTTAGGTCATTTGTATTCATGAATTACATTCCTATACCATTAATACCACCTAGTGATGATTGTATCAGTACTTTACAATCATAGTATTTAATTTGAATATTCAGTAGGCTTTCACTACCTGAAATATACCAACACTACTTATAAGTCTCATTCAAAGGATGTGTTATCAACCATGACGTTCTATAATAATTCTTCAAATAATGTTCATGGTGTTGACAATACCTATTGTCTTAGAAATTCTGCACCCAGAAATCTTTCTATCATAGATTTGTTTTTGTTTACATAATTATAATTTTCACTAAAATTCCACCTTGTAGTAACAAACTTTTCATTCAATCGGAGAATGGTTTACTTTAAAATAACTTGGAAAGAATACTTTAAATTCATTAGCATCACTCTCTTCATTAGACCTTAATTGTGATGACTTATTAATGTAATACATCTTAAACGCAGGATTGTCCTAATGTTCTGACCAATCCATATTCCTTAGTACACTTCAACTGACTAAAATAAAATAAACAAAAATAAACTTGGGATCATACTGCCCAGAAACTCTTATTCCTAGTCTGTGTCTTACAAACTCAGGGAAATCTTAACAACGTATTCATTGGACATCACCATATCCAGAAACCTATTCTCCCTAGTCCATACCTTTATAGACTTAGGTCAAATATAATTGTGTACTATACTCTTTCCATTCAATTCAATTCCTCTTGGATCTCTGAACTCTTATATCCAAGGCCTTCTTAATGTATACTATTACTTAATATTAATCAATTTAAATTATCCTTCCTTAGTTTTCTTCCTTTTATTACCATTGTTTGTTTTACTTCAACTATATAAACAAATTACTCATTCTAGTTAATCTATGAAATACTATTGAACTCAATCTTTGTGGTATTAAGTAACCATGATCCTTATTTTATCGACTTCATATTTTATCTTCCTCTGATACTTCTCATTCTATGTATAGGAAATAATGTAATAGTTCTCTTCATAATACCATCCATTAATAATTTTACTCCATGTGTTATATAGTTATAAGTAGTCTCTCTTGGTATTAATACTCATAACTGTTAAATAACTTTTCATTGTCTGTTTTCTTCATTAATATTTAGGAATATATATGTATGTTAGTGTCAATCTTTTATTTCTTTGTAAGTCTGTTAATCTTCTGTATCGAATGAACTCTGTAGAATCTTCCATCACAGTTTGCAGATCAGATGAAGTCTCTTTTCAACAGTCGATGTCCAGTTGTCTGAAGGAATGCTTTCCTGATTTATTGCCACATGGATCTGTCACGCTTTACCAGATCAGTTATTTCTGTCTATTTCGTTGCTTCATCCACACAGCTGCGCAGTTCTTTGCTTGGACGCTTGCCAATGTCTGCCACGTGCTTGCTTCTAGATTTCACGTTGTATCTTGTGCTTTTTGTCTCAGTTGTAGAAAATAGTCTTGTACAGTCTTTGATTTGAAAACTTTCTTTTTCTTACAAACCACAGTCTAGATTCTTTTTTTTTCTCTTCAAGTTTGTTTTCCCAGTTCCAAAATAGCTTTGTAACTCGCTTCTTCTCTCTCCCCCCTTGAAGTGGGAACAAAACTTGAATAGAAGACTGGCAGGCTAGCCAATGTAAAAAATGTAGATGAATGGTGAATGGAAGTTCATGTAGACTCTTTCTTAATTTCTTCTTGTCTTCAGTTGATTGATATATATACGTCTTTTGTATATATATTCTTGGGCCAAATGCTCGCCACAATAATATATGTCTATATTATTGAAAAGTAGTAATACGCAATCTAACTTACGGTTTCTTCTGGTTTATTCTTTGTTACGGATACATAATAAAACATAATAAATAATGTTACAGGATAATGTACATTCAACAGCAGATGGTAATTGCTGGACTTCTGATGGGAGAGTTACATCGTTGTACAGAGCCAAGCCAAGAGTGAGACTAGACCTCGTGTCCCTCTGTTACTATATAGATGTGCTAATACTAACGTCAGCATATAACTCTAGCCATATAAGGACAAGACCCCCACACCCACATTCCAGAGCTCTCGGACAAAGAAAGCCTTGTGACTTATTGATACCATCTGTTACTTATGTCAATCCACACATCCATATATAATCAATAGAAACATAGAATATGCAATATTCTACACAATGAATGCACACAGAATTTAGTAGGCATGGAAATTGCATTATGTTAGTAGGCATGGAAATTGCAATAACCCCTTCCTCACCCTGTTTCTCAGAAATGGCAGTGTTTATACTAGCAAAGCTGCAGGTGTAGTCTCTAAGCCCCCAAATAACTAAATTACAATGAAATGATTTTGGTGCTTAGAATGTCCCTTTTAAAGGACCACTATAGGCACCCAGACCACTTGAGCTTAAGGAAGTGGTCTGGGTGCCAGGTCCACCTAGGATTAACCCTTTCTGCTGTAAACATAGCAGTTTCAGAGAAACTGCTATATTTACTTTAGGGTTAATCCAGCCTCTAGTGGCTGTCTCATTGACAGCCGCTAGAGGCACTTCTGCGCTTCTCACTGTGATTTTCACAATGAGAAGACGCCAGCATCCATAGGAAAGCATTGAGAATGCTTTCCTATGAGACTGGCTGAATGCGCATGCTGCTCTTGCCCTGTATGCGCATTCAGCCGATGACGGGGAAAGGACGAGGAGAGTCTCCAGCACCGAGGGAGCCCGGTGCTGGAGAAAGGTAATTTTTAACCCTTTCCTCTCAATCCAGCCTGGCGTGAGTGGGACCCTAAAGGTGTGGGCACCTTCAGGGCACTATAGTGCCAGGAAAACAAGTGTTTTCCTGGCACTATAGTGGTCCTTTAAGAGATTACAGAGTGCAGGTTGGTAAGGTGTTCAACCTAAAGTAAAAAAAAAAAATATATATATATAATTATTTTTTTTTTTAAAGAGCAACACGTCAAGAAAATAGTTCTATACAAATTACAATGTAAGGAATTGAAACTGTTATACATCATTGTCTATGTTGGTAGCCAAATAAAAAAACGCACCATTGAAAGATGGATGTTTGAAGAGTTTAGTATTATTGTCACTGGCCTTTAATAAACCGGCCAACAGATTCTGCAGTGCTATGCAATTGTGGAAAAATGCAAGTAGATTTTTGATATATATACCCTGCCCATAAGCTGAGATCTAGCAATTAAAGCTCTTTTATTAATATGACTGAGCTAGATAGCCCGTGAACCTTCTAAAAGTTAATATGGGGAGTTAAGACGAGGTAGGAGAAATTTGACGGTGATGGTCAGAGAGAATTAACGGATATTTACAGCTACTGTTGAGATGTCAAGTGAAGGATAAGGTAACTGAGTGAGAGGCATGTAAAGTAGGTTTGTGCACAAATGCGTTTCAGGAATTTTATTGGTTCGACCCACCTGAAATGCATTTATGCACAAAATAAGGCTGAAAACATGGAGTGAAATTTAAGTTTTGGTTTTTTTTTCCTGTTGGATGGTTTAGTGACTGGAGGGCCTCTGAATGTTTTCTGGATGAGGTGAAATGCCTTTGAACAGAAGTAAGTATAATATAGCAAGGATTGGGTTGTTTTGCTAAATCTTGTGTCTTACTTTTTATGCAGGGTGCCAGAAAGATGAAGAATTCGTGAAAATAGCTGATTTCTACCCAGAAGACACCAATGCCTTGCAGATATCCTTTTGTACACTTTGAAATGTTCACCACTTTTTTTTTTTTTAACCAAATAACTAATTTGTAGTGTACCTATAATCTTAATTTTAGTAATGACGAGGCGAATATTTGCATAACTCTCTTTACTGAAAATCTCCAGCAGCACAGAACATAAACAAATCAGAAAAAAGAGGATGTTACACAAAAGGCCCTGTAAGCCCACGCCCTTCCTCTTTCTTTCTAGCGACAATAAATGGGTAACAAATACATAAACCATGAACAACAAACATCTGGCAAAGTACTAAATCAATGCTGAATTCCATAGATCTAGAAGGGGTAATAGTCTAAGAAGCTTGCAATTGTATCATTGACTCCAGAAGAGAACCAATTACACTGAAAGAAAAGGGTGAAAGGCATCTGAAATGGCAGAGTGTCCGCATATATTTAACAACTACTTTATGCAAAGTCTTATGGACACATCGACAACATAACTTTGAGTACACATCTGATTACCATAGAACCTTGACCCCACCCATAAATTATCATAGTACAGCACAGAAACCCTAGTACATTCCATACAGAAAAAAGGGAGGAAAGAGATATACAGGAGGGAAATATTCGCCTCTTGTCTTTACTAAAATTAAGATTATAGGTACACTATGTTAGCATAATCTACAATTTTACCACATGACCGGAGGCTTCATATTTGCATTTTTAACGCTGATTATTAAATGACCACTATAGGCACCCAGACCACTTCAGCTTAATGAAGTGGTCTGGGTGCCAGGTCCATGTAGGATTAACCCTTTCTGCTGTAAACATAGCAGTTTCAGAGAAACTGCTATTATTACAAAGGGGTTAATCCAGCCTCTAGTGGCTGTCTCATTGACAGCCGCTAGAGGCGCTACCGCGCTTCTCACTGTGATTTGTTTTCACAGTGAGAGGATGCCAGCATCCATAGGAAAGCATTGAGAATGCTTTCCTATGGACTGGCTGAATGCACTCGTGGCACGCATGCGCATTCAGCTGATGACAGGGAAAGGAGGAGAAGAATCCCCAGCGCTAAAAAAAACGGTAAGGGATTAACCCCTTCCTCACCCTAGAGCCTGGCGGGAGGGGGGCCCAGAGAGTGAGGGTGACCCAAGGACCCTATCAAGCCAGGAAAAAGTGTTTTTCTGGCACTATAGTGGTCCTTTAAGAAGAGCGAAAGAAGCATGAGTAACTTGGCAAAAGTAGACTACTCTAAAGGTACTCTCACTTGTCCAATCTGCGCAACGCATGATGTCTGCAAGGGACGCTCCCGCCGAGAAAGCCTGAGATGCAACCGCCCCTCTGACCTAGTGGGCCCCGAAACAGGATTAAGCGCCAGCTAGAGATAAGAGCCAGTGGATCCATTTGGACAACGTCGTAGTCTACACCGGACCATGTGGCTTGACATACAAGATTAAAAGTTGACCCGACACCAAAAGGGGAGCAGTGAGGTCTGTATAACACATCAAAGCTCTTACCATGCACAACTGTAGTTCCGTGAGGAAAAACGGATAAAAAACAGAGGAGGAATCCGACTTAGTACAACAGGAAACAGCAAAGGAAACTCCTTCAGGAGAGAAAGAGAAACCATCAACATTGAAGGCCCTAACGTCTGCGACGAAAAGAGATGAGGCACGATAACAGGGTAAGTTTCGTAAAACCGGAAACACAGTACCACTTCTACGTCCCAGAGATGAGAATATGTAGGAGCTGGAGGCCTGGATAGGTTAGCTCCCCGCAACAAGCGACATACCAGAGGGTCTTGGCCCACTGGGACGCCTTGTATGGGAACTTATGCCGCAGAAATGGCTGAACGTACTACATTTTCGCTCTTGGGGGAAAAAAGCTGTGATAAATAGTTCAAGATGATTGAGATAGGTTCAGTAAAGGGAATTGGAATCCTTTTCCAGACACAAACGACTCCAAGAGGACCATGCTGAGATGTAGCATTTCCTGGTGCCGGGAGCCCATGAATTCTATAAGAGGTCCTTAGCCGCTTGTGATAGGCCCAGGATCCCAAGAAATCGTTCAAGCCACTAGATCTAGCTTCTGTTCCATGATGAGGTTCTCCCCTCGGTCCTGCCAGAAGTAGAGGGAAGGATGGCAGAAGAAGTGGGTGATCTCGTGACATCTCCAGTGAAAGGAGCCAAAGATCGCTTTGCCATTCCAGGCTGTTATGTGCAGCCACCACCAGCAGAGCTCTGTCCTCACGTCTGCTGAAAGTGGTATCCAGTGGTCGTAGCACCTTCGGGAATGTAGGAAATTCGCTTTCAGGCGCTGCATTGCCCTGTAGTGAAGCAGTACTGGAACTATCGCCTCAATTGATGATGACAGAAGGCCCACTATGCGGGCAAGCATCTGGAGGCGAATTGTGTCCATATGAAGAACCCTCCTGATCTTTCCAGATGGATGTGATCTTTGAGGCTGGAAGTCGTAGTACACAGTTCACCAAGTCGATCTTGAAACTGAGGAACTGGACTGTCCGCGAGGGGGAGAGTGCCAGCGTTTGTTTGTTCGCTACGAAACCCAAGGATTCCAGAAAGTGAACAACAAATTTTGTCTGCAATCGTAGCATGGACGCGGATTCGCAGAAGATTAGCAAATCGTCCAGGGACACGAGACACCGCACTCCTTCGGATCGAATGTGAGCCATCACTAGTTTCAGTAGCTTTGTGAAACACCACAGAGCCGAACTGAGAACGAAGGGCAGACGTGAACTGGCATGCACGTCCTCTCCACCGGAAACAGAGAAAGCGTCGACATTCCCGAGCGACTGGCACTGACTGGTACGTGTCGTTCAGGTCCAGTCGGGTGAACCAGTTGTTTTTCGAGGAGGAGGTCCTGAAGGAGGTGAATCCCTTCCATTTTGAAATGTCTGTAAACTATGTATTTCTTTAGGTTCCGGAGATTTATAACCGGTCGGTAGTCCCCTGTTTTCTTTTTGACTGCAAATATATTGCTGAAGAAACCGTCCCCCATCTGGTGCGTATTGAACCACGCCTTTGTCGAACAGGGAGAGGATCTCTTCGTCCACAAGGAGGTTGTGGTCCTGTGACGTGTAGTAGGATGGAGGGGGGGAAGGGAGGTACCTGTCATGGAGGAGTTTGTGTTTTCTAAACTTCCTACCCCATCAAACCGCAGTGAGCAGGATCCTGTTAAAAGAAAAGTGGGAGTAGCAGGATGGTCTGAAAAATCTTTGGATCTTACTGGCTCACACAGAAGCTTCAGATTTCAATAACTTGAGGATTCTTTGTAGCCATATACATGTTGAGGTTTGTCCGTTGTATAACATGCAGATGTATGTATGTATTTTAATGTTGTTTCCTTAACACCTTCCTTTACAAATTCGGTTTTGCTGAACAGTCTGTACACAAGATAAGGATCACATTCACAAATGGCACTGATTTCTTTGGAAGAATTATTGTTTACCACCTGGATGTCCTAGGCTAAAAGTAACACAATTTCTACCCAGAAGGTATCTCATTAAATGCAGTGTAATGGCACTATCCATGCTGCAGAGGAACAAAAACAAAGCAAACCAAATGAAAACTGGTTTTGGGTCCAAAAGAAGTGAAGAATCAACTGGAACGTAAAATCTTGGTTCAGTATTTTGTTAAAAACCATTATGTGTTAATATGCAAGGTGATTTTAACCATGTTAAGTAACTTGTTGCTGCATGTATCAGCTTCAATAGAGGATTGAAGGTACACCATAGCACAAGGGTTGAGGAGTGACTATAGGGTGTTTTTTGAAGTAAGAGCTATAGGATTTTACAAATAATAATTGCCATGATTTATAAAAAAATAATTGTATGTGTGTGTGTATATACATTTTTTCTACTTCAGACTGGTTTTAACGGTTCGTCTAAGCACCATAATCACTACATGCTGATATAAACAGGTGTGGCAGCTGGTTGATGGCAGGGACACTGCTCTATTCCTGGAATACGACTGCCCATATAACCCTATCTACTCAACATAATTTTTTATTAATTTGCTCAGGTATACTTTTATAGTCCTGCTGCCATGGCTTAATCAGGAGTAATGACAATATGCTTCTTTATAATTTGTCTTACATAATATAAAGAAATCACTTGTTCCTTTTTGGATCCAGAAAAAATTTAAATAAGCCAGTTATCTACAATTGTCTGATGGTGTATTCACTGTCAAAGAGGTATAGATTCAATCTATTTATTGTGCTTGAGAGATCTCTAGCAAATGTCCCTGAGCCATATTGGTGGATCACTAAATGCAATTGTCACAACAATACTATAAATATTTGATATTATTTATGATGATGATCTTTTTCATGGTACACTTTTTTCCTTCAAGATCTCTATGCGATGCAATACACCATATGTGATGTGCAGTAACGTGAACACAGTATAATTATTAGCAAAATCATAATGCATTACAGCTCTGGATGATAATGACATAAAATAAACGCTGTACTGTGTATTTTGAACATACCTCTGGTTTATTCCTTGTAAATATAAGGTTGGGAAATCGAAAAGTGGAGTGACCTTTAAACAGAGGCTTCCCTGCACTTTTTTCCGACATCACTCTTTCCACCCACGCATCTGTTTCTGTTATTTGTTTTATATTTTACTTCTTTTGGAAATCAAAAGCTCAGCTCATGGGTATAGCTGAGAGTGGGGTATGGAGTGGGAGTAGGCTGTAGATACAGAGTTGGGAATATATCTGTGTCCGCAGTTACAAATATTCTACATTAGCGTTTAATTATGTTATTCCCATGCAATGAATATGACCGGTTTTGTAGTGTTAGTACTACAAAGGTGGATGTGGGCCTTTCCAGAGGTTTGTGAAATAGTACACAGAAGGGAAAAGTCTGTGTGCTAATTTCAGAGAGATACTGGAAGCTGAAATAATTTGGTCAGGCATTTTGTCTAACCAAGCATGGCTCTAGATGCAGTTCCACCTCCAGAAGTGTGCAAATAAAGAACATCTAGGTAGACTGGGCACTCAAATGGCAGATGAAATTTAATGCTGAAAAATGCAGTTATGCACTTCGGCGTAAAGAATGCACAAGCAACGTATACCCTTAATGGAAGCAAATTAAGGATAACAACACATGAAAAAGGACTTGGGAATTGTTATAGAAAACAAACTATGCAACAATGTCAATCAGCAGTGGCCAAGGCCAGTAAGGTATTGTCATGCATGAAAAAGGCCATTCATTCTCAGGACGAGAATATAATTTTGCCTCTTTATAAATCACTGGTAAGACCACATATTGAATATGCTGTGCAAATTTGGGCACCTGTTCTAAAGAAGGATATTATGGCACTAGAAAGAGTGCAGAGGCGGGCTACAAAACTAATAAAAGGAATGGAACATATAAGCCATGAAGAAAAGTTAACAAATTTAAACCTATTTAGTTTAGAAAAACGTTGCCTGAGAGGGGATATGATAACATTATACAAATATATTCGGGGCCAATACAAACCATTGTGTGGAAATCTATTCACAAACCGGACTTTGCATAGGACACTAGGTCATGCATTTAGACTGGAAGAAAGAAGATTTCATCTAAGGCATAGGAAAGGTTTTTTTTTTACTGTAAGAACAATAAGGATGTGGAATTCTCTGCCTGAAGAAGTGGTTTTCTCAGAGTCCATACAGATGTTCAAACAGCTACTAGATGCATACTTGCAAAAACAGAATATTCAAGGATATAATCTTTCAATGTAGGGTAATAACTGCTTGCTCCAAGGATAAATCTGACTGCCATTCTGGGGTCAAGAAGGATTTTTTTTCCTAGCTTGTTGCAAAATTTTGCTTCAAACTGGGTTTTTTGCCTTCTTTTGGATCAAAAAACAAATGTGAGGAAGGCTGAACTTGATGGACGCAAATCTCTTTTCAGCTATGTAACTATGAGAAGGAAGAACCTAACCCAATTTTTTTCCATGTGCCGTTTTAGTTCATCTGAATCATTTAGTCCAAAAATATTGCATGGATGAACTAAAACAAATAAAATATTAAATTTTGTATAAGTAAATACATTAAAAAAAAAAAAACTTTCAAATTCACTAGAGCGCTCTGATGACTTGTAAGCCACCCAATTTAGAGCACTTTGACAGGCCAGTGTCATCTGTCACAAGCCTTATATGGGCCTATTCTCATGCAAGTCTAGTATTTCAATGTCAGAACACTGATTGGTTGGCTTACAAGAGTACTCTACTGCCTTTCCAAATGTAGGAAAGCCGTGCAATGAATATGACTCCATGGGTAAATCCTGAACCGTTAGTGTGAATTAAAACTGCTACAACTAAATTTTTGCACAGGTCTACAGATGCAGATCCTCCCTCTTTCTTATTATGGTGGGGGAGATCTGAGAATTTTTAAAATTCTTTGGAGACCCATAGCCATTGAAATGAGATGACTAGCCATCACTTTGGGGGGGATGGAGGACAATGGCAAGTTCACATCCTAATGTCATTAGGTTTAATATCCCCCACCTGAAGCCTGTGGAAGGCAAGCAGTAGCATGTCCTCTGGGTGGAGTGGGAAAATAGCATGTCCACCCAGTGGCGAACACACGATCCACGGGGCCCCGGTGCGAAAATTGATTCTTGGCCCCCCCCCACGCTTACTCTGCTCGGGCCTGGGCCGCAACACATGGTGCGCCCCTGCGACCATGGTATGTACGCCAGTGCATGCAGATACACATATACTTAAAGGACCACTATAGGCACTCCGATCACTTCAGCTCAAAGAAGTGGTCTGGGTGCCAGGTCCCTCTAGTTTTAACCCTGCAGCTGAAAACATAGCAGTTTCAAAGAAACTGCTATGTTTCACTGAGGGTTAATCCAGCCTCTAGTAGCTGTCTCACTGACAGCCACTAGAAGCACTTCCACAATTCTCACTGTGAAAAATCACAGTGAGAAGACGCTGGACGTCCATACAAAAGCATTGAGTAATGCTTTCCTATGGGCAGTTTGAATGGGTTCCCGGCTCTTGCCGCTCATGCTCATTCAGAGCTTCGGGGCGGAGAGATCCACAGCGCCAAGGGAGCCCGGCGCTGCAGAAAGGTAAGTGCTGAAGGGGTTTTTACCACACACACTCTCACGACCAGATGCCTACACACTAGCTAACAGACACACACATTTACTGACAGACACACACTCAGTGATAGACATACATACACTCTAACTGACAAACACACTCACTAACAGACACACAAACTAACACACTCAGTAACACACTCACTGACACTCACTAGGAGACTAACACACACACGCACACACACAAAAACTGACAGTCACTAGCAGACACACATCTAACACACTCGGTAACAGACACACACTCTAACACACAGACACACTTGAGGGCTGCTGGACACAGAGAGGGCAAGGGGAGCTGCACAGAGAATGGGCAACATACAGAGAGGGCAAGGGGGCTGCACACAGAGGGGGGATTCACACAAAGAGAAATTAAAGGGGCTGCAAGCAGGAGGAAGTTGATGCACAAAGGGGGATGGGCAGCACACAGGAGTTGAAGTGGCTCACTCTGGTGGTGGTGAGGTTTAAGGGCTTTAAAATATTACAACAATGCAATGCAAAAAAAAAGAAAACAACAATACACCTTCCTATTTGTTGTCCCCCTCACTTTGGCTTACCTCGGGTCAGAGAGGGGAGACACAATGATCTGGACCTGGCCTGACTGGGGGGACTCTGCTCTGCACGATGCACAGCAACACTCTGTGTCTGTCACTTCCTGCTGTCAGACAGTGGCAGTGCTGAAGGGCTGCTGCCTGCTGGAGAGGCAGTGAGGGAGATCTGATTACCTGCAGAGCAGGAGGAGAAGGTTCCTTCCTGGCTGCCTTACCACCCCCACGTTCCCCCCTGGGCTCCACTTCCTGCACCACATGCCCCAGTCAGACAGCATACCGGCCCCAGCTTACCTGCTGCATCTGTCACTGAGTCTGAGACTCATAGCAGCCAGCCAGTTACCTGCCAGGCCGCCCACAGCACCAGGAAGAATGTTATTATCTGATAGTAACAGCAGGGGTCCACAGTGTGGCCGGGCCCCCTGGAGTGCCAGGCCCAGTTGCAATTGTGACCCCTGTAGGTACGCCACTGTGTCCACCCCATTCTTAAAATTGTACATAGGCACATAGCCCCAATGGACGAAGGCAGGGGACAGTGGGATTTCCCCCTCCCCCACTTATTAAATATTAGCCCCCCATTTCTGCTCATGGTTGGAGCCAGGGGGCTGCCCATCCCCCATTATGTAATTTTCAGCCCCAATGGATGGGGACATGTGGTCCAGGCCCCACTTCCAATACCTGCTAACTTGGTCGTTTTTAATTTATAGTGAGTAGCCTTTAGCTGAAAGCGTAAAAACACTGGAATGGAGTTCAGGATTTCAGACAAATTCATCTAAAATGAAATGCAGAAGTCTTATAATTTTTCTACATTAGCCATTTTAGCCTAATTTTTCCAGTATGGTTTTTAATTCAGTTGTTCGTGAATAAAGCCCTTAAAGGGACACTATAGGCACCAGAACAACTACAGCTTAATGTAGTTGTTCTGGTGAGTATAATAGCTCCCTTCAGGCATCTTCAGAGAAAAGGCAGTGTTTACATTGCCTCTAGGGACACCTCCAAGTGGACATTCGTTAGATGGCCACTGGAGGGGCTGGCATTCAGTGTCCGCACGCTCTGCATGGAGACGCTGAATTTTCCTCATAGAGATTTATTGATTCAACAATGCATCTCTATGAGGAGGTGTTGATTGGCCAAAGCGGTGTTTGGCCCTGTCCCCTTGCCGATTTTAGCCAATCCAATGCTTTTCCAATGGGAAAGCATTGGATTGGCTAAAAATTGGACATTTTGATGATGTCACCAAGGTGGTGGGGCCAGCACTGACAGACCCGTGGAGAGCTGAAAATAAGGTGAGTTTTAACCCCTTAAGACCGGAGGGCGTACTATTACGTCCTCTAATAGGCGGCTCTAAATGCCGCCGGGCGTAATAGTACGCCCTCCGGTCTTTCTGTACTTACCCGGTTGCCGGCGGTCCCACGCGAGGACCCCACAATCACATGGCCGGGGATAGCTGGCTTCTGTATTGCCGGCAGGGGGGCTGCCTGTAATGACAGGTGGTCCCCCTGCTGGCTGAAAATAAAAATGAAATAAATAAATAGTGTAAAAAAATAAATAATATATACTTAGATCATATATATATCTTATATATATATGATCAAAGTATATATATACACATATACATACACACATGTACACCGTCTAGGTGTATTTTACTATTAATATATATATAATTATATATATATATTAATATCAAATTACAAGTACACTGATACTGATTAAATATATATATAATTATTGTTATATATATATTTATATATATTATAAAAAAAATTAAAATGTAAATACGTTAAAAAATAAAATTATAAAAATAATTAAAAATAAATAATTAAAAATATATAGATGTGTGTTATTTCGTTCTAACTGTATTGTGAAATTAATATATATATATATATATCAAAAAACACATAGAACGAAATAATATATATATTTATACACATAAATATATACGTATATATCACTATATATATACCTATATATAAATAAAAATATTTAAAAAAAATTATATAGATATATACATATATATACACATACGTATATATATACATATATTGATTCTACATATATATTTATATAATATTTTTACATAATTAGGTATCTTAATTAATTACAATTAGCAGGACCTGCATGACAACCCATGCCGAAAGTAAAGGGAATTTAATTTGCTAGCACTATATTTAACCCTATAACTTTCCGAGACACCATAAAACCTGTACATGGGAGGTACTGTTCTACTCGGGAGACTTCGCTGAACACAAATATTAGTGTTTCAAAACAGTAAAATGTATTACAACGATGATATCGCCAGTAAAAGTGACGTTTTTGCATTTTTCACGCACAAACAGCATTAAACGGACAATATTATTGCTATGATACTTTTTACTGTTTTGAAACACAAATATTTGTGTTCAGTGAAGTCTCCCGAGTACAACAGTACCCCTCATGTACAGGTTTTATGGTGTTTTCAAAAGTTACAGCGTCAAATATAAGGCTTGTGTTTCATTTTTTTCACATTAAAATTTGCCAGATTGGTTAGGTTGCCTTTGAGACCCTATAGTAGCCCAAGAATGAAAATTACCCCTATGATGGCATACCATTTGCAATAGTAGACAACCCAAGGTATTGCAAACGGGGTATGTCCAGTCTTTTTTAGTAGCCACTTAGTCACAAACACTGGCCAAAATTGGCGTTTTTTTTGCATTTTTCACACAAACAAATACTAACGCTAACTTTGGCCAGTGTTTGTGACCAAATGGCTACTAAAAAAGACTGGACATACCCCATTTGCAATACCTTGGGTTGTCTACTATTGCAAATGGTATGCCATTATGGGTGTAAATTTCATTCCCGGGCTACTATACAGTCTCAAAGGCAACGTAACCAATCTGGCGAATTTCAATTTCAAATGTAACGTGCTATATTTGACCCTGTAACTTCCCAAAACGCCATAAAACCTGTACATAGGGGGTACTGTTTTACACGTGAGACTTTGCTGAATACAAATATGTGTATTTTATTGCAGTAAAAGCAAACAGTATTATGACACTGACCGTTTAATTGTCATGTAGAACTAAAAAAATCCAATAAAATCGTATTTTCTCCCATTTTTTTCATATTAAATTATGTTTCATAGCTAAATATTTGATATTAAATGAAAGCCCTGTTTCCCCTGAATAAAATGATATATAATAATGGTGGGTGCATTTACTATGAAAGAGGTGTATTACGGTTGGACAGACATGTAGCGCAAATGCCAGGTTTTGTTTACATTTTGTTTTGTTCACAACGTGTACATTTGGCTCCGTCCTTAAGGGGTTAAACTTATATAGGAGGGCTGGGGGGAGAACCACCTAAATGGTAGGTTTTCACTATAGGGTCAGAAATACATGGTTAGTACATACTGGCTACACTGAAGTCTAAACGGTAGTGTTCCTTTATGTATACATTAATTTTTGAGATTTGTTTACAAGGTGAGAGCAGCCCTAAAGTTATGGAGTATAGTGAGTTTTAATCCACTAAAATCAATCACACAAAAAACAGTGAAAATCATTTACAAGTTATCAAAATTGTAACAAGCTATTTTAAATTGTAAGAAAGTGACTGTATGATTCAAGAATGCATTACAGAGCAGATGGTTATTTCAATCACAAGAACCTTGCTTGGTCTATTGTAATGGTGCCAAACTGGATTCATAATGTAAATCCTATAGCATTTTAAGAATGCAAATAATTCAACATTAGTGACAAAAGCAGATTGTGAGACTTCTGCAAAACACAGTACAGGGTTATTCACTACACTGCAAAGTTTTGCAAATTAATTCCAAAAAGCAAATGTAACTAAGCAGACTACAGCAGAATTGGAGAATTGTTCAAGATCAGCTATTTTAAACTTGTTTTTGCCATTCAGAGTTAATTCTAAAATTTTGAGTTTTGGCAAACCCTGAACAGTCCTAGCAATTGATTTGGCAAAACTAGTCTAAAGCAGATTCTTAAAGTCACTTGGAAAAGGTAGCATATAGACCTTAAAAAGCCAACTTGTCATTTCCATGGATCCAATAGTCTTGTTATGGTGCTAAAACAGATTTTATTTTTTTACCAACATGATTCAGTTAACACATAGGAGGGATTGGACTATGCAATTTTTGTATTGAGAAGAATGTGCGCATGAGGTAGATAAATGCCTATTGGGTTACAGAGAACATATAAAACATTTTTAACCCTCTGAGTGCCAAATGATGGCTATACATAATGTAGGACACATGGCTGGCAGTCGGGTTAAAGGAAAGTCATAGTTTATACTACAATAAACTACCTTTTAAATAGTCAGTGTGTTGTAGTGTATTCTTATTTACCCATTCACTTGCCAGTGCTACCATCATAAATTAGCCAGATAATGCCCACATTAAAAGTGCAAGAATAAATCTGATACAACATACAAAAACTTTGCAGGTAATTAAAATCAGTATGTGCCTCAAACCGTTATCGTCATAAGAATAGCTCACATGTCCAATAAAGTCTCAATCACTTCAGTGTGCCTCGTAAAGTTCTATTAGCATATATACAATTTCCCCCCCCATTCACATAGTTACAAAGGAATACAGGCTGAAATGATTCAAGTTCATCCTCCTACACATATGTATTTCTACTGTTGATGATATTTGAGATTACTGAACTTGCATTTATGGGATTCCATACAGACACCTATACCCAGGGCCGGTGCAAGGATTTTTGGGTACATAGGCGAAGATGTATCTTTCCACCCCCCCCAAATAACATCTTCACCTATGTGCCTCTTAACCAGCCCCTCTCCCCGTCCATTAGTGGTCCCCTCCCTTCCCTGTCCCTTAGTGTTCTTCTAAGCTCTCCCCTCTTTTTCCTGTCCCTTGGTGTTTCTCTCCCCTCCCCTCCCTGTCCCTTGGTGCACCCTCCACCCCTTAGTGGTCGCACTCCCCTTCCTGGTGTGCCTCCTACCTCTCTTGTAGCGTTGCCGAGTGGAGAATATCCCCTACAGGAGCTTCAATTTTCTGTACCTGGCCGGACTGACAGGGAGTGCTCTCTCAGTGAGCACCTCCGGTCAGTCTGGCTGGGTACAGGAAACAGAAGCTCCTGTACTGCGTTCCACCACGCTACACTCAGTGGTGTATACACACTGACAGTCACACACACTCAATGACAAACACACAGACTCACTGATCTGACACACACTGATACTCACACACAGACTCAATGGCAAAGATACTCTCACTGATTTGACAGACACTCACAAACACACACTGACAGACACACATACACTGCCACACTCATACACTCACATGCAGTACTCATACAAGCACTCACAGACACACTCACTCACAGACACACATACTCATGCACACACTCAGTCAGTCATGGGCACACAGACACTCAGGCACACATACACTCACACACAGACACACACACAGACAGACACACACACTCAATCACAGACAGTCACTCACAGACACACAGACACGCATACACACACTCACTAATTATTTTAATAAATAAACATTTTCCACCCAGCCTCCCTACCTGGAGAGCTGGTGTGGATGATGAATCATTCCCTGGGGTCCAGTCAGTGGTGTATCCTGGTTTTGTGCTGCCCTAGGCAGGACAAAACTCAGGCACCCCCCCCCCACCGCGCCAGGCCCCCCCAACCCTTCCCCCCGCCCCGCCTTCTAAATACACACACACACACACATTCACTGACAGATCCGCATACACTCGCTAACAGAAACACACACACACACTAACAGACACACACTCACTGACACAATCTCACACTGACACACACACACACATACACACTCACTAGCACACACACTCACATTCACTGACAGATCCGCATACACTCGCTAACAGAAACACACACACACTCACTGACACACACTCACTGACACACACACAGTCAGACACACACACACACTCACTGACACACAGTCAGACACACACACACACACACTAACAGACAAACAGTCAGACACACACACTAACAGACACACACTCACTAACAGACACACACTAACTAGCAGACACACACACAAACTCTCACACACATTAAATGACACACTCACTGACACACACACTCACTAGCAGACACACACACAGTCAGACACAAACATACACACTAACACTCACTAGCAGACACACACACACACACAAACTCACACACACACTAACAAACACACACAAATTAACAGACACACACACACACACTCACAGGCAAACACACACTCACTGACAGTCAGACACACACTAACAGACACACACTCACTCACTAGCAGACACACACTCACAGTCAGACACACACACACACATTAACAGAAGCACACACTCACTCACATTAACACTTTATTTTTTTTTTTTATTCACTCCCCCCCCCACCTCCTTACCTCTGGGAGTGCTGGGGGGGGAAGGGGTTCATTACCTCCCTGGTGGTCCAGTGGCTGCTGGGCGGGCGGCTGGCAAGGGAGCTCTTCAACTGAGCGGTCTGCTCAGCTCCCTCGCGCGCCGCAAAGTGAGGCTGGGAGCCGGAATATGACGTCATATTCCGGCTCCCGCGGTATCAGCAGACAGCGCGCGAGGGAGCAGAGCGTGGAGATTAGAGCTCCCTCGCCGCGTCTGATCACAGCACAGCCGCACGCCGCGCCGGGGATCCAAAAGGTGGCCTGGCAGAAGGGAGAGCTTCCCTCCTGCCGGTCACTGAAATATTGCGCCCCCAGAGCCGGTGCGCCCTAAGGCGGCCGCCTGTGCCGCCTTATGGACCCGCCGGCCCTGCCTATACCCAGTGATTCTCTAAAGGCGTAAGTTAAAGAAGGGGCCAGGATTGGCTAATAAAGCTCTTCCACTCTGGCTGAAAAAAGTATCACTGGAGAAACGTTAAGAGTCTCGGGACAATTTGTTGTTTATTCAATAAACTCCTAGCTGTCAAAACAGCCAAGCAGTTTTCCAGTTCAGCTAATTTTTGCATAAATTTAGCAAATTAAATTTCAATTCACTACAATTCTGTGTTTAGTGAATACATCCATACAGGGTTATTCAATAAACTCCTAACTGAAATCTAAACTTGAGCACAAAGCATTTTCACCTGCAACAAATTAATCAAACTCCTGTCAATCTATGCCCGAACAAATAGATGTCACGTAAATCCCAGACATAGTGGCTTGTTTGGGCGTAGATTAATATGAATTGGATTCAATTATCAAAGATGAAAAAGATTTGTGCACAAGTCTGTAGATACCTAAAGTGAAATCTTAAAAGGGATACTATAGGCACTAATGAAGCAGTGTTGGTGCATAGATTATGCCTGCTGCAGTCTCACTGCTCAATTCTCTACCATTTAGGAGTTAACTTTGTTTATGCAGACCTAGTCACACCTCCCTGCATGTGACTTGCACAGCATTACTAAACACTTCCTGTAAAGAGAGATCCTCTTGGGGGCAGCAAAGCTGACAAAGACTGCAGGTGCACTAATGAAGGGGTTAAAATATCCAGTTTGCTGGTTCCTGGGTTTATGGTAGAGCTGTAATATTTATTTATATGTGTGACAGTAGTCTCCATCACTGGGAATGGAATACAGACACTATGTGTGGGTGTTTTTGGTCACCCTGCACCCAGTATTGGTGCAGGGTATGTTAAATGTATTGCTTGTATGTGCCTTTTCCCAGCAGGGTGTTGTCCCAGGGACACTGCCAGACCAGTTTAAACTAGTTGCCCTGTCATTCCTCAATCTCCCATCAGCCCTTGCCATTGTCTGACCCCACCCTACCTTGTACTATAGTGCTTTATGCACCATTGTATGTAAATGAGGCTGTTGGGGGATTAACTATAAAGTTAGTTGTTGTTTTAACCTTCACCAAGTGTCATCTGGTGTTTGGTCCAGGGTGGAAAAGGCCCTCAGTGATCCAGTCAAGCCTCGGCGACTGGGTCTTAAGTGCTCCAGGGTCCCTGATAGCTACGAGGAAGCAGACTTGGTGGAGGTACCCGGCCGGGGTACAGGGTGCTCCACTACAATATGGTTTCAGAGTCCTGAGAGCAAAGTTTTATTAATTTATAAAAAGAAACAAGCACCTTTCCCCCCAGCTTGAAACCCCCCCCCAAAAAATAAAAAAATAAAAGTTGTTGCAAGAAGAATGGCTTTCCAAGGTGTTTTCGTGGGTTTTTCACACCTTAAGTATTTGCAGCAGTTGTTAAACTGGGAAAAGACACAACTTTGACAGTGGGTAATGTAGCATCCCTGAAAGATCCAATGCTGTGGAGAATTGATAACTTGTGGCCTTGGTTTCCTCTACTACGGAGTCTGTACTTTGTCTGGGACATTTTCTCTGATTAGTTTATGCAGCACAACATTTCTTCAGTGTCTGTTTCATCTAGAAATTTCCTCAGTTTTCTCAAAGATGGGGCTTGAGGCCAAATAACTTGACAATCCAAATGTCCAGTCTCTCAGGTTTTCGTTGGGCTTTGGAAGCTGATGTCACCAAGCTCCAGCCAGCAGTTTTACAGATCCATTCAGCCTTGAAATCTACCTCTCTTTCCTCTCATCTATCAGCTTCACACTGTGATCAATTAAACTCTAGAAACAAATTCCCATTATGACCCTGGCTTTAAAACCTGTTTTAATGGGATAGTTACTTCTAAGATAAGACTATTGGAACTGGGGGCCTCATCAGTGTAACTACTCTTCATATTTTTTCATCAGGATAAAGTTTTTCTAAGGACTGTACCAAAGTTCAGGCCCAAAGTGATTTCCAACTTCCACTTAAACCAAGAGATACATTTACCAGCATCCTTTCCATCTCCTTCATCAGAGACAGACAGTATTCTGCATTCCCTGTGATATTTTCAGGTGTCTACCAACCAAAGAATTGGTGGCTGGAACAAATACTTAAGATTTGTGTTATTAATTCAAGACAAAACTAAGGCAAAAGTGTAAGAGCATTATGGGGAATGTAGTCCACAACATCTGGAGTGCCGAAGGTTGCCTACCCCTGGCACTAGTTCATTGTCTGCATCCTAGGCAGCTGTGGCACACATCCAGCCAGACCAGACTTGCTGGGCAGCTACAATGTCAGTGGAGAACATGTTTATCAGAGATTATCGCCTGGGCCCTAGATGTTAAAGATGTGATTTTTGGCAGCGGCTAGGTTTGGAAGAGCGGTCCTTCTAGCCCCTTCAACCTAAGAGAGCTTTTGGTTTCATGCCTTTGCATATTAATAAATTCTTCAGCAGTTCTTTCTTGTGGTGGGTTTTAGGCTACCATACTTAATTATAGCTTGAACATAACCTATCCTACTACTGCCATGATGAATTATTAATTCAGCACGGTCATCTCCACCTTTGAGTGTGCTTTTTATGAGAAATTGGATCAGATCAGGCCGGGGTCATAATCAGTGATTTTAATTAGTGTCCAATGAAGTGATGGGAGAAAACTTTACGTTATTGTAGAGCTGCCATACCCCATTACTGAAAAGGAAATATATATCTATTGGGCTGTCACATATAGAGCTGTAATCGGTTTGGGTTATATTAGTCAGTCACAGAGCAACAGTAAGTGTGGCACTAGTTCCACAAATAACTCTACATGAGACAGACAAAAGTACAAAGCTTAGTGAATGACAAATAGTCCCAACAGCAGAAGAAAAATGGTCAGGTGCATTATTTAAAAAAAGTATATCTATTCTGTAAAAATGGCTACAAAAAAAAATAAATTTAAAAAAAAATTCAAACAACCACCAAACACATTTCCATAAGTGGCCGTTAAATATGACGGATGGCCAGTAACTGACTACCTTTTTGAATTAACAGGTACTGTATAAACGGTCTACGAGAAGAATTACTTTTGATACTGGTTAATGGCAATGAATACTTCCTCAAAATAAAAGCAAAAGTCACAGCCCACCCCCACCCCACCTCTCAAAAAATAAAATAAATTATGCATGACCAAGAAACAGTGCACTTTGCTGGGAGAAAAAGATAAGATAATGTGGAGTTCCAGAAAAGCAGTAAAATATATCTTACAGAGTCTAAGAGCAGAACCCACTAATAATACATGAAATACTGAGGAGGAATCTGGGTTATTCTACTTTGTACTGCACTCCATCCTGTACTCCAGTGTATATGTGTACTACATTCCCCTTCCTTCATTATTTTATTGCTCTTGTTCTATTTAAAGGGACTCTCCAGTGACAGGAAAACAAACCATTTTCCTGGCACTGCAGGTCCCCTCTCCCTTCCACCCCCCATCCCAAGTTGCTGAAGGGGTTAAAACCCCTTCGCTGACTTACCTGTATCCAGCGCCAATGTATCAGGGTCCACCCACGCTCCTCCCCCTCCGACGTCATCCGGCGGTGGAGTCTTACTGCGCATGCACAGCCGGTGACGGGGGAGACCTAATGCACATGCGCGGCATTAGACCTCCCCATATGAAAGCATTGAAAATGCTTTCAATGCTTTCCTATGGGGATTTCAGCAACGCTGGAAGTCCTCACATAGTGTGAGGACGTCCAGCGATGCTATAGCACAGAAAATGTGTGCTATAAACCCAGAAGTGCCCTCTAGTGGCTGTCTTCTAGACATTGCAGTTTATGAAAACTGCAAAAATTACAGTTGCAGGGTTAAGGTTAGTGGGAGTTGGCACCTAGACCACTCCAATGGGCAGAAGTGGTCTGGGTGCCTGGAGTGTCCCTTTAAGTACAATTGGTCTGCATTACTTTACTAACAGGACTTTAATACGCAGGTTGCTAAAGTACTCTTGAATAGTAATATTGTAGAGCTCCCGATTTTATGTGCAGCTTGCTGCTCATGCTCCAGTCTCCTAAGCAAGTGCGAGGTGGTTAAATCAGTTTGATAAAATGCACTCCTGGAGGAGGTGTATCCAAAGGGAGGAGGACAGAACAAATGCTCCCTCCAAAAAGTCTGAGACATTATGCCTGGTAGGCAGTAGGTGCTGAGGGGGTCACCTGAACTGTTTCCAAATGCTAACATTCACTTTTTTTTTGCCTCTCAAGACAGTTTTACCCTGCACAGCTGGGTCCACCAGATTTCATGATAATCCAGAATTATGGCTCTTGTGGGCATTGCTGCTATTGGTCCCGTTCTGTCACAATGTGATGTCTTACTCACCAGTATTATCCTAGCAAAGGAAATATTCTAAAATGGTTTTGTTCGCTCAACACGTGGCCCTACTGGAATTGATCCTGGCATTTTCTTTTGAGTTCCTCCAAATGCAGATAGGAAATTTGTCTCCAGTTCCTTTTCATTTTAGCATGTGAGATTTTTACCTCTAAATCCAAATTAACCCCCCTCCTCCCAATGTTTACAGCGTTGCAAGACATTTAAAAATGTTACAGTATAGGACAAGCCTGGTAGTATTTAATTCCAAAAGTATTCTGATTGTTTTTTGTGTGTATGTCTGTATTTATATTTAAACCGCACGATAAAAAAAATATTATTCAAATGATAAGGAAGAAAGGTGGTGTAGAAAAAAAAAAAAAAAAAATATATATATATATATATATATATATATATTGGCAATTACCCTTGATATGAAACAATATAATCTATAAATCTAGTTAAGAATGTTCAGATTTCAGTAAGGCTTTTCACAGCAGTCTAAGTCAACGGTCCCCCATCCAAGGAATAGTTTACACATAAAAAGTCAGTGCAGTGGCGTATCAACTCCTGCGATTGGAATATTTGTATTTTAAGAAAATATCAATTTACACTACTTTTCCAGCAGAACTCATTCACTACCATTGAAAGGAACACCAAATAATTGGCTCTGCTGTTTTATAATACTGTGCAATTACAGCAAGTCTGTCTGCAGCTCACTGTGACAACTTTCATCTGAAATAGTCCTAGTCATTGCCTCCTTTCTGGTTCATCCATCACGCTTTGCTCTTGAAAAGTTTCAGAATATGATTTTCGATGACCTGTTGAACTGCAGAAAAATTGACAATAATTACACAGAGACAGAATATATTAAAACCCCTGCTGGGTGCCCCAATTCATAGTTCAATTACTTTGTTTCTTCCCACAGTTGATATCCTTCCCCATTTCATTCCCCTCTCTGCTGTGTCATTTTATTGATCTCTCTTAAACAGCACCACAACTGATAATATATTGTTATGGACATATGCAAATATTACAAGTGTTAAGAATAAAAAGTTGCATTTCTTAAACCGCGTACTTTGTCTTTAAGAGATTTTGCAAACTGACAAGTTGTTAGAAAATGGAACATTGTTTTTCATACAATGTTTCGTTAATAAAAGACCTCTTACCCATACTCAGTGAATATGGTGATCAGACTTTAGAACACCATTTTGACCTAGGTTAAAGGAACACTATAGTCACCTAAATTACTTTAGCTAAATAAAGCAGTTTTAGTGTATAGATCATTCCCCTGCAATTTCACTGCTCAATTCACTGTCAGAAGAGAATTTTGTATGTAGAGATGCTGCTCCATTTTATCATTACAGAGGTTTACTTGTTCAAGAGGTTATGTTATTCGATTTTATTTATATTTCAAGTATACTTTAATCTTATAAACCCTGTTATAAAGTGTAATGGATTATTACATTTTTATAGGTCTATATTTAGGTTTAATAGAATATTTTAACCCCTTAAGGACACATGACAGAAATATTCCATCATGATTCCCTTTTATTCCAGAAGTTGTGTCCTTAAGGGGTTAAGAGACAAAAAAAAAAAAAAAACACACACAACACACTTTGCTTCCAAGACCATCCCTATTTTTATTGTACCCTCAAGTCTTCATATATTTTAAATAGCAAAACTCTTACTAACTATAATATTATAGCTAAGATATCTGTACGGTTACCCTTGCTAAATTATTTGCTTTAAGATGTTATAAAGCTAAATAGGGAAACTAGTAGCAAATATATTTCATTTGACTTCACCAATAGAATTCTTCAAATTCACATTTTCAGATTCACCCAAATCATTTCTGCCAAGCCATATTTCTCGAACTCTAAAACCAGCCAATCCATTAGCCCCATGATCCCAAATCATAACTATGTTCACCTTATCACTGGTGCCAAGATGTTGCTACTGTGCAACTACAACTCCCCTGGTGGCAATAAGGCTGGTAAATGATCATAAGAGTTGAAGTTCTACAATGTATTTTGTGGACCTATGGTGTTGACAGTAAGGCATTTCCTGTGTCGCACTTGTCCTATGTTCTCTTACAGAACATGTGTATGAAAATTAACTAGACGAGTGTGGCATGCTGCTGTTCCTAAATCAAATTGTTCCAAGGGTGCCAAGATGTGTACCACACCTAGATGCTACCAAGACCAAGGATCCTATTGGGACTCCTTATGGATCATCTTTGCTTACATTAGATTACCACAGTATTTCATGACACGACTAACATTTCCAGGGAGACATGCATTTGATGATGTACCTTTTTTATGACCTAGCGCCACAGCGAGATCCATGGGTGTATATCCTGAATCTGCTTCCATAGTTATATCAGCCCCGTGTTCTGTTTGTATACAAAACCCAGTTAATGCATTTTCATATATATTACAGACAATATAGAGTATTAAGTGTAGACTACTATAAATATCAATTCATTTCTTGTTAAAAAAAAAAAAAAAAAATTATATTATATATATATATATATATATATATATATATATATATATATATATATATATATATATATATATATATATATATATATATATATTATAAATAAAAGACACATATACCTCAACAGATCCTACTCTGAAAGGATGTGCCAGTAAGTGGTTATCTGTGCCTGCCCTGATGTCAGAAATAACAAAAGGTTTGTCCAACATATTAAATATTGATAAGCGGTCTATTAAACCAATAATTATAGGAAAATAATGGAGATTAGCAATTTAACCAGTACTGCTATTTTTGCCTAAAAATATCCAATTCCTTGGTCAATACCCGTTTTAGTAACTAACTGGATGTAGTTCTAAGAAGCACTAGTAGTCAGCTGATGGCTGATTGGGACTTAATATATATTTATGGAGTAATACGTTGCTTTAATATTCCCAGTTACTACAGACAGGGAAGCAATGAATGCTATACGTGCATTTTGGTAGTTTTCCCATTTGGTGTTACATTTGATCCTTTGTCACACTGTGAATTTTGTTTCTTGGTTTTAGTTTATTAGAAGATACTTATGAAGGCTACAATATTTGTGTGTGAAACACTTAATTAATGGAGCATTATATGCTCTGTATTCTGTGTGTGCGCTATCCATTTTGGGGAAAAATAACTATTTACGAATGTATCGGGTATAGAGTAATATTTAGCATTTATTAATACACATTCCTATTCCACCTGCTTTGTGTGTTTATTGCAAAAGCAATAATGGTTCTTGATAGGACCATCTGTACCCCAGACTCACCTACAGATCTACTCCCCCTCCCCACATCTCCCTCCTTAGTACGCCCCTGCATAAAATTGTATTATTTGGGCAAAAATGTAACATTACACATCGAAAGGAAAAAGTGTAAGTAGTGGGCTTCTCCCCTTCTTTAAACTAGGCCTAAAATAATTTTTTGGGGAAAAAAAAATGCATGGCCTAGGAGTGGAGTGTTTCTTTAACAGAAGCATGCATCAGATGCTCAGGGTTGATTGGTTGGTTTTACTTAAAAACAGCCCTCACACTGAGATATTGCCAACACTCTACTAATCATACACAGACCGATGAAAAACATCCTGAATACAAATCTGTCCAAAAAAAAAAAAAAAAACACTTTACATAGTTGCTTCTTAACAGTTATCAGTGCAGGACAGGTGTTAATAAATTACTATCTGAAGCTACAACTTTCTAAAATAACCCATATACTTGTATGCAGAGAACAAATACCCGCATAAGAGATCTAGCCTTGGCAGCATTTCAATTGGTCACAAGATTAGAATACTGATCAAAAAAAATCTCAAGATTAATCATAGATCACAATTAAAAAAATTTTTATGTACCTATCAAAACTTCCACACATTTCACATGATTTCCTCGCACTGCATACAGTAAAGGCGTTCCTCCATTCTGAAAGAGATAAGGACTTGGTTAAATCACATTATGGATAAAAAGATTGACAGATTAAATTCCCTAAAAGGGATTATTACATTTTTTACAATGAGACTTTGAAAGGACCACTAAAGTCATCCAGACCACTTAATCTCAATGAAGTGGTCTGGGTGCAATGTTCACATTGCAGGGTTAATCTTACCTCTAATAAATGGCTTCCTCTGCAGTGAGGACATTAAAAGTCAACAATAAAGCTCATAAGAAGCTTTGAATTTAATGCTTCCCTATGAGAAGCATTTAAATAGACGAGCGCACTGTGCTCGCCCTTCACACACACACACACACACACACACATCTTGTCACCCAATGCTCCCTCCCCTATGAATGGGACAGTTATCAAGTAAGCAACGACTCCAGGATGACATCATGGGAGATGTAGCGACACAGTAGCATTCTTGGCACTGGAAAAAAATGTAAACAACACCTTTTTTTATAGGATAACAGGGGGGGCCTGAAACTAAATATAGACTTGGACACTATAGTATTAGGGATTCAGTATAAACTTGTTTTCCTGGTACTATAATGTCAGTAGGTCCCACCCCCCCCCCACTGGGCTGAAGGGGTTAAAACCCCTTCAATCACTTACCTTTCTCCAGCGCCGGGCTCCCTCTGCGCTGTGAAACTCTACTCCCTCTCCTGACATCAGCTCCGAATGCGCAGCAAGAGCCGCGCACAATCAATGCTTTCCTATGGACATCCAGCGTCTTCTCACTGATTTTCACAGTGAGAATTGCAGAAGCGGCCTCTAGTGGCTGTCAGTGAGATAGCCCCTAGAGGCTGGATTAACATTTAGTGTAAACATAGCAGTTTCTCTGAAACTGCTACGTTTTCAGCTGCAGGGTTAAAACTAGAGGGACCTGGCACCCAGACCACTTCATTGAGCTGAAGTGGTCTGGGTGCCTAAAGTGGACCTTTAACACTATATAGTGTTTCTTTAATCAATTCTGACAATATGGTTGCTTGTGTCACCTGGAATATGCACAATAGTTCTTCATAATCAACATAAAATATGTATTTACAGAGTGATAGGCAACAAATATACCTTGGTGATTTTATCATGATCAAATGTATAGGGATATCATTTATTATGGTTTCACTAAAGGGACACCGTGAGTGAGTGAGAGTGTGAGTAAGAGTGTCTTCAATTATCTGCCATTTAGAAGTTAAGTCACTTTTGGTTTTGTCCAAGCATCTCTTGGTGACACACAGCCTGCATTTAAAAAAAAAAAAAAAAGATTTTCAATAAAATGTCAACTTGCTTTAAAAATATGTATCGCCTGCTCTTTAGTGTAACTTGAACCATATACAGGAGGCTCCTGAAAAGTATAGCAGCTATTAAGAGTGCAGGAGATATGATATTCTAAATTAAACTGAATTTGCAATAAAGAAAGTGTAAAAACTGGGCGGGGCCTGACAGGCATGGAGGAGAGACGTGTATTGAGGGAGCTCCTCCTCTATGCCGACTAATAAGCAAACTTTTGCCTAACCCAGCTTGATTTAGGTCGAATCCAGGACCTCACCTACTACTTGCTCCAGCTGAGAAACACTGCAAGGCCCAAAGATTCGACGTGAGCCCATCTGTGGCACGTCTCGGAACATGCGGCCTAGGTTGCACTGGGCGGGAGAAGCGGCCGATCTCCCGGTCTGGTGCTACACGACGGCACTTACTGGAAAACAGATGCCCCGTTTCCCCCCTCTCTGGACCGGTGTGGGTGATCCCGGTCCACCCCTGGGAGGCTGCCCTGTTAGCACAGAACCATGGGGTGAAGCCATGCCAGCTCACACACAACCCGACGACTTACCTAAGATGGCGGCTGCCACGAGGATCCCGAGCAACACGGGGGAAAGGCAAGATGTCCTGTCCAGACTGGACAAAATCTTTGAAGATTTCTGGCAGAGAGTGGAGAGCAGGATGCAGCACCCCTCCTTCAAACAACCGGGTAGCTGCTCTACACCACGGCAAACACACACCAAGCAGCAGCCTGTGGCTCCAGCAGAACGCAGGCCCCCCAAAATGGCAGCGAACCGCGAAGAGCCCACCGATCCGGTGCAGGAAAGCTACCAAGAGGGTCGCACCGCGGCCCATCACGGAGACCCATCAACGAACTGCAGTGCCAGGAATAACCCCAATCTGGTCACAAGGAACAACCTGTGGGCGCACACAGAGACTCAGAGGACCACCGTTCCTCTTAAAACCACAGGACAATGCAATACCACTATCCGGCAAAGGCTGATACAGGTGCCAGGACTGCATAAAGACGAGCTGTTGCCCTTCTGTGACACAACTCTCATACACCCTTGAACTCCTGTGACACTACACTCCAGCATCTTTTTCCTAATCTCTGGTATCACCCCTGGCACACTTTTTACCACATGCAACTAGCCAGGAGCCTCCCTGGGAAATTTCCCTGTTTAAAATTCATGTTGATATATGCATGTCTCTATCTTAAACCTTGAGAATATCTGTTTTAGATACACTATCTGCCGACTATCTATATACAGTAATTTGCTTAGGCACGTTAAACCTAACTGTTTTGCTAACCAAAAAAAATGTGTGCTAACTCACTCTGTTTGCCATGCAACTGTCTTATATTGTACGATACTACCTTGCTTGTTATTGCAGTCGTGGCATCATAAACATGTTTTGTTATTTCTGGCACAGCAAAAATAAAGAATAAAAAAAAAAAAAAAAAAGTGTAAAAACTAGATCTCACTTTACAGGATGTGTTTAGGAAGGTTGTACACGTTACTTTCAGGTAGGTGCAACTAGGACTGTATAATCTATACACCAAAACTGTGTCATTCAGATAAAGTTGGTGACTGTCACGTCCCTTTATTTCTGAAGAAGAGGAGAAGCACTAGTGAGGAAGATTGAAACATTAAAAATGTCTATTTACACAACACTTTATTAAAGGACCACTATAGTGCCAGGAAAACATACTATAGCGCCCCCACCCTCAGGGTCCCCCTCCTGCCGGGCTGGATGGAGAGGAAAGGGTTAAATCTTACCTTTTTTCCAGTGCGGGGCGGAGAGCTCTCCTCTTCGGCTGAATGTGCATGCGCGGCAGGAGCGCCAGCCAGTCTCATAGGAAAGCATTCACAATGCTTTCCTATGGACGCTTGCATCTTCTCACTGATTTTCACAGTGAGAAGCACGCAAACGCCTCTAGTGGCTGTCAACGAGACAGCCACTAGAGGCTTTAGAGGCTGGATTAACCTATTTATAAACATAGCAGTTTCACTGAAACTATGTTTATAAAAAAAATGGGTTAACCCTAGCTGGACCTGGCACCCAGACCACTTCATTAAGCTGAAGTGGTCTGGGTGCCTAGAGTGGTCCTTTAATTAGCTAAAGATTTAACACTCTAAAACCAATCCCATTATAGTCAAGATTAGAAAAAGTAGTTTATATGAATAATCGATCACAAGCAATATGATGTGAGACATAAGTGAAAAGGGTTTTGTTAGGGTTACCAGAACATGTGAGATTGTTGTACTGTATTATTGCACAAGGCAGAATTGAAACTTTTTTCATGTCATCTTTTTTGCTTTTGATAATTTTTCCTCATGCAAAGTACAGTTCAGCTTAAACACATTTATAGTAGTGTACTTAATCGCAATTTGGAGATAATCCAAATTGCAGGATTAAATATGTAACCCACACATAAATGTCCTAATTCAGTAGAAGAATGAGATGCACTTAGGGTTTTTTCCCCCCTATGGCAATTTTACAATCTGAACTTTTGGTTATGATCCCAGTTACACTTGATAATGTATATGATGATGACTGCCACTTAATACATGCATGTGTTTATATTTAATATGCCAAGTTAAATCTGACAATTCCAATTTATTTGGAACAAAGGTTTCTGGTGAGTGGGGACACAAGCGAGGTATAAAATCTCCAATGTACTAATTAACCCCATAGGTTTTATTTAATTTTTAAATGACTAACAGGGTTTGCTGTCCAGGTTTTGGTATTCTAACGGATCTAACCAGTATTTAAGTCAGTCTATACAAACGGTCTCAGAATGTTTAACTACTGTTCGATTATGTTAGTCTATCTGACCAATGACTGGTGACTTTTACAAAGTTGCTGCTTAAGGGACATTCATACAGACTGGTACATGAACCTTCTGATTGTAACAATATAATCATTATATGGGTTGCATTTGTTAGTAATGTGGCTTATAGTTTCCTACCCAATCATATATATTGATGTCCACCTCCTTTTTAAGCAGCAACGTCACAATATCAGAATACCCTCCAGTACTCGCAAGGGACAAGGCACTTTCTCTTTCCTTTGCCAAAATGTGAGGATCAGCTCCCTAATGGAAAAGGCATCAGTAATTATGATATAATAAAAAAAATTACACATAAAAAGCAACAGCAAGATCACACACCACTGGTTAGATAATTTAATACATTATCTATATTTTATTACAATCTTGTTTTTATTAAAAGACTTTGACATATATTCAATTATAAGATGATGCAAAAGGTACACAATAGTCCTTCAGTAGCATGGCGAATTCTCCAACATATCTTGAGCATAAATGAGGGTACACTAGATAAATAAAGAGGATAAAACCTTAAAGCTTTGGCCAGTGGGGGCGATTAAGAGCTATCAGTGCCGGTTACTGGCCCAAATTAGTCAGGTCTCTGGCTTTAAGGTGTGGGGTGAGGCTTGTGGAATACATTTCTTTTCAGATTTAGAAACTTTAAAATCAGAGATCACAGTTCAGGTAAGTGGTCATAATTCAGAATTTAATAAACTTATTCTGTAGCCTTGCGATTGCAAAAAGACCTTGTTCTACCCTGACGAATCCCTTTTTTACTGATGAGCAAACTGGTTGAAAAAGCAGGATTTAACAGTGAACTATGCCACACTGTAAGAATTCAGTTTAAGTTTCTGAAGGGATCTGCACAGGAAGTTTGCAGAGAAGATAAAAATACCCTACATTAAGTTGATAGTTATTCTAATATCTGAGCATATAAACCACAACTATAGAATTAACAGTCCAGCAATAAGCCAATATGTGGATACAGGATGATTTTTCTTTTTTACGCTAAAAAAATTAGTATTTCAAATGCTAGCTACATACAAACTAGGGACAGTGAGAAGAATTCAGATATGCACTAATGTGTGTCTGGAAAGCTCTGAGACAGCCATTCTGCACATCAATAAGCACAACCAAGGATTTAATAATTAGGAAATTGTCCAACTAAGATTTTATCTTAAAAATCTTCATTCAACTACCCAGCCAGTCACAGATAATCTCACCCACTAAAGCTTCTCAAGAATTTTCTTCCATCTTTAGTAAAATTTAGCTACAACTCAAATGTTGAATACTTCCTTAGCAACCACCAAATTGAACAACTCAAATTGCAAAATAGTATTCAATGACATCACTAGGCCATAGTGCCATTGCTGGACACTAATTAATTTTACCATATCCAGTAAGTGTTGGATAGTCTCTATTTCTCCAAAAGCAGCAGCCCACATCAGTGGTGTAAAACCTCGCTCATCTTGTCGATTTAACAAGGTCTCATCTGAAAATAAATTAGTTATAGCAGAATTCGTGCAAAGGTACATCGTTGGCTCAAATTATTTGCCCTTTTAATTTAAAAAAATACAAAATGTATTTAAAAACAGTATTTTTATTGCTAAAGTACTTTGAGCGCCCAGGATTCCAGATTCTGATGGGAACAAACAGCTTGGTCACAACACACAATTGGGGGAAGCACCCTGACGTGCTTGTAAAAGGTCTGCTTCTTGTGGGTATGTTTCACTAAATGGTGTTACACTATTGTATTTTTTCCTCCATTTTCCTATTTGTTTTGGTGTATATACAATCATCCAGGACCTTCAACTCTGCTTATCAGGCACCCTTGGGTGCTATAAACAGAGTCTGGCATGGCTCTAATCTGTGAGTGTACTAATATATTTGACATTTATTCATTGGTTACCACAGTATACACCATGCATTGTTCTTTTTCCTCCCATTACTTTAGGATATGTATATGGAATATCATCCACACATGTCTACATATACATAAGTATTTTTCTGATTCATAGCACCCTAGTTGTTTCTGCACGGGAAGGGGTGTGTATATTTAGTATATGTTCCTATCTAAGTATTTTTATTGTTTATTTGCTTAGAGTGTTGGGGGAACACCTTTTCACACCCACAACCATGTTAGCACTGTGAAAGCGCCATTCACTTAAACAATTTGTATTCATCCCACAATAATGCCATATAATATGGAGGCAGCCTTTCAGTGCTGACTTAACAGAATTTTTATTTAAAGGACCACTCTAGGCACCCAGACCACTTCAGCTTAATGAAGTGGTCTGGGTGCCAGGTCCAGCTAGGGTTAACCCATTTTTTAATAAACATAGTTTTAGAGAAACTGCTATGTTTATTAATGGGTTAAGCCTTCCCCCTAATCCTCTAGTGGCTGTCTCATTGATAATGCTTTCCTATGCGACCGGCTGAATGCGCGCGCAGCTCTTGCCGCGTGTGCGCATTCAGCCGACGGGGCGGAACGGAGGAGGAGAGGAGGCAGAGAGCTCTCCGCCCAGCGCTGGAAAAAGGTAAGTTTTTACCCCTTTCCCGAGCCCGGCAGGAGGGGGACCCTGAGGGTGGGGGCACCCTCAGGGCACTATAGTGCCAGGAAAACGAGTGTTTTTCTGGCACTATAGTGGTCCTTTAATCAAGTATTTTTTTTTTAATGGATTTAATTTTGCAGCTGGTGGCACTGTAATGGAGCCATGTATGTAGACAATACGAAGGGGCAGTGTGTCTCAGTGTCCAGGTTTTGGGGTAAAGAGATTGATCTTCACAGTACGGTTTCACCCACCAGGGTCAGGGCCGGATTAAGAGCCCATTTGGCCTGGTGCTACCAATTACAATATCGGTCAGATTACAGAATCGTATGGACAGAAAATACTAAAGCAGTTATACCTCCCAAATATCATATGTGGTGCTGGAGGAAATGACAAGAACAGAGAGGGTCTATACTGAATATGCGCTCTGGGTACCATACCTTTCTGTAGATAGTCTTTCAACTGGGACAGTTCTCCTTGTGCTGCAAGCTGATGTACAGACAGTGCTAAGAACAAAAAATATGGTGCAAAATTTTAGCGCATATATCACTGTATTATAGAGTATCCATTTACTACATATCTCTAATATGAAACACTTGTCACAATACAACAGCTACTTGAAAGAGAAGAGTTAACTACAACACCCACTATTATCATTATTTATAAAAAAGCCCAACAGATTCCATTGCGCTGTACAATAGGATGGCGCACAGGGACAGAGAGTGTTGAGGGCCATGCTCAAAAGAACTTACATTTTAGAGGGAGTGAAGTTAGGTGGCACAAGAGGTAAGTGTAATTGCTAGAACAGTAAAGGGTTAGTTTTTTTTGGATGACACAGTTACAGGAGAGTAAGCAGGGTGAGTTACCAAGGTGCAGGGAGAGAAAGCTATTAACAATTTAATTGATATGCTTTCTTAAAGAAGTCAGTTTTTAATGATCTTTTGAAAGCATGGAGACTGGGTGATAGACTATCGGAGCAGGGAAAGGAGTCCTGCAGGAACGATGCAGCCCTATAGAAGTCTTGGAGTCGAGCATCAGAGGTGGGAGTACAAACAGGTGAGAGACGCAGATCTTCAGCAGAGCGTAGGGCCCTGGAAGGGATATACTTGTGTATTAGGAAGGATAGGTAGCTAGAAGAAGCGCTCTGTAGAGATTTGTAAGCAACCACTAGAATTTTAACTTGAGCCCTATATATTACGGGAAGCAAGTGTAAGGATTGACAGGGGTGGAGGCATGAGCGGTGCGGGCAGACA
>OW240916.1:84599138-84685624 GCA_933207985.1 Pelobates cultripes | reverse complement strand
TGGTAAGTTTACCAGCATGTATCCTAAGTAAGGATGACCAACATCAAAAATAAATATTTGTAGTGTTCTAGCTTGTTCCTTTTAAAATTTTTACTGTTCATAATTTCATCTTTTTTTAATACTGGTATGTTTTCCCCACAGTGCCCTCAGGAGTATGACCTTTAGCAGTGTCCACTTCAAGAGCATCGATGGCCTTCTAAAACAAGCTGCCACCCTTAAACATCAGCTGAATGCTTTGCAAGGCCGGAGATAGCACCGCGAAATAACTCATCCTGTTCATGTCACAGTCCTACAATGTAATATAAATTAGCTTAATAAAACTACGAGCGGGCTTATTCCATATGAATAGAGCAATACAATCTATCACTAGGAATGGGTAATAGCTGTGCATCTGTATTTAAATGTTTTGTTTTCATTTGTGTGCCATGGATCTGTTTGATCAGTAGATGGACAAAACAATGAAAACTACTGTTATGAGACAACTGTGTCTTTATGCAAGGGCTATAGGGAGGTGGAAGCACTGTAAAATGTGACTAATACAAATATGGAGCAGTGGATTCACTGGAACAGTATTGTAAATCTCCCCCATTTTATGGAACAAGTATAGCAAGAGGTATGGTGGGTTTTTTTTTTTTGTTTTTTTTTGTTTTTTGTTTTTTTTGGAGATTTCAAAGGGAGATATGATTTTGTTGGGTAGGTTACATTGAAGTTAAACATAGATATTGACTTAACTCTGAATTTTAGCAAATTAAATCTCAATTATAAAATAAAGGCTAAACTGCCAAAATGTGACTAGAACAGAGTTGAAGACTGTTTACTAATCTGCAATTTTAGTCTAAATTATGAAATTCTGATTTAAGTTTTCTAAATTCAGAGTTTAGTGAATAACTCTAAAGTGTGGTACATAGAAATCTTTTAACGTTTCTGGGACGTGTGTGTTTGTACATACACACACACACGTGCGTGCTAGGATTTACTAAATAGGCTTTTTGAGCAACATAAAACTTATGTTTAAGTTCTAAAGTTGCACTATTTCCTTTTTATAGAGTACATACTAGGCTCATTATGACATTTGTCTAACTTTGCAATAGTCTTTTAAAATTAAAATATTAAACCTAAAACAAAAATTGTCACCTTGGCTTTTAATTAAATGCTGTATCCTGTCCTGGCTGGCTGTGTCCTTCATTCAGATACAACATAAAAGATCTTAAAGTGGAGGTTGTGGTGCATAGGTTTTGTATTTGTATACAATGCAATTTGCATTTGGCTATCAGAAAGCTTCCCTTTTTTTTAATTTTTTTTTTCTTCTCTCAAAGGTCTTCAACATCTTAATTCACAGCATGATGGCACCGAATGAGATTAATGCTTTTTTTAGAGTAGCATTGGATTGGCATATCTTGGCAATTGCCGCACATGCACTGTAGGTTCACAGTACTTCTACATGAAAAGCATTGGATTGGACCAGACATCATTATTAAAACCTTGGGTGGAAAGGGTTGCATAGAGTTGCAATGCTGTTCAGTGTTATGCTGTATTTGAATGGCTGATGTAAGTCCCTGGTCGCCCGCAGTCCAGCCCTTTCCCTGATTCTTTGGTAATGTTTATGCATTATCTAATGCAGTAATAAACTGAGCGTATCAGGAGAGTGTTCTCATCCTATTATTGCCACCTATTGCTGTTATGACTTGGTCTAGCTAAAGCAGAATTACACTCCTTAGCCAAAAGCTGGAGGCAGGGTCACTGGCATCCAGAGGCCCTCATACAGTGTTAAATCTTTTAAAAATGGTTTAACACTGGACTGTGGAACTGTGCCAGGGAACTCCAGGCACCATAACCACTTCAGTTAGATGAAGTGGCTATGGTGCCTAGAGTGTTCTCTTAATAGCCTTCTTACCCTTTGTTTCACTAAGGAAACCAAACATTTAAAGTATGTCATGTGATGCACAGTCCATAGTATAAGCCTAAGAGAAATGTTATTGTAAACTTACCGCTGTGTAGCTGTATTTATTTCCACATTTTTAAAATCCTCATATTGTAGGATGTGTTTAATGGTCATTTGGAATACTTTTAATTAAAAAAAAATAAAAAATAAAGTGATTTATTTTTTTTATTTTTTTTTTAACAAGGGGAATACTGTGGTTATGGTTTAACATTCTAAATGATCTTTAATAAAACCATTTTCCATTTTGCTTATTTAGGGGACGCAAAGTGTGTATTGTGTATATATTACATAGTTCATCTATAGGGTTTGCTTACATAGTTTCCATTTATATACCACCACAGAACGTAAATGTCTCCAACATTATACATCTAAAAAGGTATGTTGATGTAAAGTTATGTGTTATAAGATACATGAGTATACAAAATCCATGTTTGATTGAATTGATAGTGATAATACCGAATAACATACCCCTTCACTATAAAGTCATCTGAAAAGGGAGCAGTCTCTAGGTTTAGGGATTAGCCCACTTCTAACTGCTTCAAAATAGTTTGTCAAACAAACTAAGAACAAGGAGGTCAACCAGAGACTCTGCTGGCAACATAATCATTACACTGAGCTGTAGTGGCTATGTTGTTTAGAGCATCCCTTTGACACTGCCATTAGAGCACAGTAATACGGTATACGCAAAATACACAGGACAGCTATTTCTATACAGTCTTGTAAATGCAATCTCTATAGAAACATCAGTGCATAGGAATCTTATTTTGTTATTGATTTTCCAGACTAAACAAACTTATTGCAGTCAAATTGTGGATAATGAGACATATATGGCTGGCATATGACATGGTCCAATTCTCAATAGTTTTTTTTTTCTTTTCCCCCATCATGTCTCTTTATTTTCTCAGTGACGATAACTATATTTTGTCTAAGCTCCTGCCTCCTATCTACTTTCCAAAAGAGTATTGGTTTACATTTTGAAGATTTTACAAAGTGTGTCAATTGTCCACCACTGCTCCTCTCCTGTAGCACATAAATTATGTTTAGTTCCCAGTGCCAAGTGGCACTTCCCAGTAGAATTCTGTGATTGGCTCCTTGTAAGCTGTGTGGCTCATTTTCTCTTCCAGTTCATGTGCCCTAGTTATGTTCATCGGTTCTTTGGAATTCAGTAACATCCTGGATCTTGCACACAGTGAGATGCAGCCACAACAAGAGTTCATGCTAGCAGATTGGTGTGACTGGACATAGAATAAAGAATTTGAACCCAACATTCCTTGTTGCGGAGAAACTTTCCCCCTTTTGAAAATAACTCAAAAGGGATATTAAACAAGGTGTTCTGTTCTAAAAAGTGGTGCAAAAATGTAAAAGGGGAGAATTCACCAATGGTTTCCATAATGATTGCCTCACTTTTTAGAACAGAACACATTGATCAATCTCCCTCAGTATGTTCGGGTTCTAACTGTTGAAGCTTTGGCGTGTTCTATTTTTGTGATGTTGTTTTGGTAACCTTTTCATACTAATGTGGAATCCTTTCCCACTACTCCTGGTTTTCTTGGGATCATTGTTCTGAGTTCCTGGTTTACTCCATTCCATGGCTTGGAATTTGGCTGCATGAGCCCTGATTCTGCAGAAAGTGTCCTTTGAATCCTGGGTATGTTAAAACGCTCCTCTCCATTCCTATGGCCTGAGTTATCACTCTGGTTCAACACACAGGAAATGTGGGGTAGTGGTGGGGAAAAAGGCTGGAGTTTCTGATGCTGCTGTTGGTGTAGTTGTTGTTGCTGTAGTTGATGTAGCTGTTGTTGCTGTTGTTTCTGCTGCTGCTGGATGTATGGAGGGTAGGAAAACTCACGATGGATTTCGGGACGAGGACGCACAGGAGACACCTCTTTGCCATTGTTTAAATCATTGGAAGGCACAGAGTCATTAAGATCTCCACTAGGAGCTGAGTCGTTTTCAAAGAGAGTACTAGGCAGCTCTTCGTGGCTGTGATGTGTAACCTGGGTTGCCTTGTGTAATGTATGGCCCACTGTGATGATCATAAAAATGGAACCCAAAGTCAGGATGCACGAGCTGGCAATTCCAGTTTCGATCTCAAACAGGATTAGCATATATAAAGACAAAGCTGTAGAGACAGAAGAGATAATGTTATTTTGTAGGCACTGATAACTTCTTATTGAATAGAGGACATATCTAATCAGGAAAATATTTGCTAGCTTGTATCGGCTGGGGTGATTTATGTATGACAATGAGTCCCAACAAATTCAGCTATAAGGTCTCCCGTTATGTACCCAGGATAATGTTAATTAATTCCAAGGATTAATTCTGTTTATTTTCATGCATGTGTACTGAAAGAGCCTTGTGTAAGGAACTTATTTTCCAGTAAAACCTACTTTCATTGAACCCTAACTTCTCATGGGAACTTTAAATCAGTCACAGGAATTTTAAACTTATTTAAAGCCCCTATCCCTTGCACTCTGAGCCAATTGAAACTGTGAACACAGCACATGGTTATATATTAGGACCAGGCAAAGATTGGAGGGAAACTTAGTGTTATACAGTAGTTGATTTTATATATGTAGACTTTAGAAAAAGTAGTAGATATGGATTAAAATAAAGTACTTCTTTAAACGGTCACTTTAGGCACCATCACAACTATACAACATAGGAAATATCAATGGAATAAATGTGTTGACACTCCACAAACTGTGGTATTCTATTGGCAGCTCACTGCACAAAAAACAAATGGTTCAGGTCATGGGCCTGAACAATTGTGGTGAAATATCCAAAAATTATAAAATGCAAAAAAGGAATAATTAACATGAAACCCAAGGCAGAAAAATGTAGTATTGGGGCAACTTCCCTATAGTTAGATTATAAATCTTGGCTCGTTTTAGACCACACTGGGTGCTAATTCAGCTCAAAAACTGAGCGTTTTGGGGGTTTGTGCCCCATCAAAACTTTTCAAGGTTGTTGGTGCATAGACCTCCCTGCAGCTTTTCTGCTATGACATTGTGGCTTACAACTGCAATTATTGGTAAAACATTGCTGTAGCTCTAAGACTGCCCATCAGAGCTGTCAATCAGTAAGTCCAGCAAGACTTCCAAGTTCCTGGTGTTAAATTTATCCATGGGTATATACTGAATGCACATGCATAACTTGCGCTTAGCTCGACAGCAACTTTGCCGAAGGCTGCACATATCCCAGTTTTCTAACCAGTGATAACAGTCATGCTTGGATGTTTTTTTAGCTTCCAAAGCAGTTCTATTCATGCTATAGGATTGATGATAATAAACTACATATTCAATAAATCCCTACTGGGACCCCTTTGACCAGAAAGGGATGTTCCTGGTTGGAGGTTTCTTTCTGCTGTGGGATGCATCTGTCTGCTCCAGCACACAGACTTACTAAACAGAAAAATAGCAATTTACTTAATTTTGAATGTGTTCTCTGTGTTATGTATTGAAAAGCAGGTAGTTTTTCCCCATACTTTGACCTTTTAATTATATTTATAGATAATTGAGGCTCATTACTTTAAAAGTTAAATAAATAATATTTATTTGCAAAAAATGTATTCACCAGCAATGTAAACTCACCTGCTAAATATAGGGAGACACCAAGGCAGAACAGGCAGACAGCAGATTGACGAATACTCCGGTTATCCAGCAGGAACCAGTCCCCCCTAGATAGGGCACAGCATTAGAATATGACTTTAGCATTGGGGAGAGGCTACAGACTTATAAAAAATTAAAGAATATCTTCACATTGGAGATTAATATGTACTTCAATGAGTCAATTTAACTATTATCTCATAAACCTTCATCTCAATATTGTCCAAATGCCTCAAAAAACACATTCCTTGACCTTCCAAAGTTCAGTCCCCTACCACTTCAACTCATCTCACCTCGCAACCTGCTCAAACTCCCTGCTGCAATTTAAAGGAACACTCCAGGCACTATAACAACTTCATGTAATTGAAGTTGTCATGGTGCCAGGAGCTTCCTGCCGCCAGCTTACAATTAGTAGTTAAAACATCAACAGACAGTTTAACCCAAGAGTGTTAAGTCCAGCACCCGTTAGTTCTGCCCCTCTCCTTACGATTGGACAGGGTTGCCACTGACTGACTGAGAGCATCTGATGACATTCTAAGCCAATCAGTAGTTCCCCATTCACAAAATGGCTTGAGAAACACACATATTTTTCTGAAACTGTTTTGTGAAAGGAAAACTATGTCCAAGGCTTCCGGATTCTAGATTTGGACAATAGAGGAAGGAGAAGACTAGATTCAAAACTTTGGGGTTAAGCAATTCATTAACAGTTTAACCCTTAAAGGTAAGCAAGTGCCAGGGACCTCTTGGCCCCATAAGTTGTTATAGTGCCTGGAGGATCCCTTTAAGGTGATATGGGCTGACATTAAAAAGCCATGTATCATTATAGGGCTGTTTTTAGTTATGGGTCTCTTCACAATGCCAGATACACTGCTGTAAGGGCCTATGGATTTAGGTGAAGTTAGGGAATAGTTAGGTTTGAAAGGTTCAGGTTTTAGGACTTCTTGCCTTCAGGATGCTCTTACCCTGAAACCTTAGTCACTGGAGTTACATTTTATAGCATATATTACCCCTAAAATACAAAGCCTCCTCAAACCAGCCAAGGAAGCATCTACAAATATGTAAAATGCATTCAATTACATATAGTCTTTTCCACACCGGTCTACCTGATATACAGTTTTGTCTATATAGTAGACAGTGGGCTGTCTATATAGCAGCTGCAATTTTTACAAATCATTGCTGTGATAAGCTAATTTTAATGTATTGTGAATGGGCTCAGCAAATTGTAAGTACCATGCACTTTGAAAAATTGCAATGTGCTTCTGGTGCTTGGCCTGATCCCTTGTCTAAATTGTCTCAGCTTCATGAATGGCATTACCAAGGAATCCTTACTTTCATTTAATAATGACTTTGGAAGCACAGCCACAAATGTATCCCTGCAGGCATAACAGCTAATTAACAATTCCTTTTTTAAGGGGTATTTATGTATGTAGAATTATGTCTGAGTTGGAGTACATTGTCCTGAAAGGGGGAGTTGTACATATGGCTATATGGCGTTTTTAGACACCTGGCTACCATCTGCCACATGTCCGTGGTAAAACAATGAACTATTTTTCAAATTTTACCCATTTCTTTTGTTTATGTACAGGCTACAGTTCTGCCATCTGTAAACCAAAATTATGTTTCACTCTGACATTTGCTCCAGTCCTCCCTGGACCCCTCAGGGGGTCTATTCACAAAACAGAGTTTAAATATCATCTCATTATTTTGTGAAATTAAATATCTCAGGGCGATCAAATATCAGCAATTGGGAAAAATGTTATCTTGTTTTTATTTATATATATTTTTTTTCTAGTGTGAATTTTACAGAAATTTTTTAATGAAAAAAAAAAGAATTAAACTGGAAAATTTGTCAGACATCTGTCAGAATTAAATTTTTTTTTTTTTTTAAATGTGAATTTTTCTACTGATCTCGGTAGCAGGGAGTAAACTTTGGCTTGAGAGTGCTTGAAAAGTGGAGCAGAAGCTAGCAGAAAAATAGACCTAATAAGACATTATTTTATGTAAAACTCATTGTCAGCAACAATTGATCCCTTTAACTTTTCCCCGTGATATGGTAATGCAATGAGTGAGCTGAGTTTCTATTCCAGACTGATTTTTAAACCAATTAACAGGAACGGTACATTATACTGTACTAATAACATATCACTGTCGTGAGTTCACGTGATGCAAGGTGCAACTGACCCTTAAACATGTCCCTGCACCCTTTGTTCTCATTATGCACTGACCTCTAACGTCTTTAGTTAGTGCCACTGCCAACAAAGAGTTAATGTCCATGAGAATGCTAATGAGCTGCAAAGCGCTTCACGCTGGCTCATTGTTATTAGGAATTGGCCAGAACAAAAGGGCGAGCATTTGAAATCTGGGGCAGACATTCATTGAGGCAAAGGCACAGCTCTTAAAAAAGCGAGACAAGAACAAAGTATACATGGAAAATAAAAGGGGTGGAAGGACCCTTATGTATAATTCTGTGAAGCGGTCTTTTTAGCATTGGGTGTAATTCAGTAGACTATTGATCATCCCTTGCCAGGAATTGTTCTTTCTGCTATAAAAGAGGCACAGTCACTGTCCCTGAATCCAGCTACAGTGCAGATATGGAAAGGCCAGGTTTGGCGCTTAAGGCAAAAAATCTGTTTCATTCTTTGGCTCCTACAGTCGATGACTTAGAACAGTAGAACAATATTTAAGTTTAGCACTGGAGAGATTTGTGAGCCACACTGTCTCTAATTCTCGGCATGCTGTAAACTGTTAATTGAGCATCATGGGAAATACAGTTCTCAACAACTTGCGTGCCAGAGATGATTCATCCCTCAGGGTTACTGGCTAAAGTATAAATTGACAAGAATTCAATAAATTAATTTAAAATTTTAGCCGATAATAGTGAATCTGAAAAATTCTCCAAGTCAGATTTGTTTTCAGTTCTGACATTTTGAACTAAACATGTTAAATTCACATTGAATTCCAGACAATTCATATTCGGTCATTAAAAATTACATTTAGTCGTGATTCTTTCTGTGTTGCTCAGCATTATGTCTGAAAAAGTAACATAGAGTCTGTATACAAAGGACAAAATAAAACACATCTTTATTCACAGCTGAAGTCAAAATGGAATATTTCTTATGCAAAATACTTCGCCAAATACCGATGGCTGTTTTTGAGCTTGTATTATACTTTTTGCCCAGTATTACAATAAAAACACAATGCACCATGGGTAGGTTATTTATATTTCACATGATTTTGCATACGCAGAACACCAAATTCCTGTCATCCTTTGTGTACTCACCTTCTAGACTCAGGGTCCTCTCGGATGGCTTCCGAAGTAAAGTACGAGTGTAGCAGGCAAAGCAGAAAGCAGCTTGTATTCAGAGCAAGACACAGAGCAGCCAGAACTACGGAGGCTGGCAGTAGAATCTTGCCAGCTGCTGGGCCCAATCCTGCCGTGTGGTCCCCCTGTTTCACAGTGGTTTGAACCTGGAAGATTAAAATGACCGAAAGAGACGCCATGATGGCAGCCAGGACGCCAAAAAGAGCTAGGACGGTTAGGGACTGCTGACTGTAATGGGATGGCATGGTGTAGATCTGCAGTAAACTATGGTTTTTAAGTTTACTTTAAAACTGAAGCAAGTCACAGATTGTAGATGGTCCAAATGTGTTCTACTCAATCCAAAATAGAATCTATCTTTTGTAACAAATAAATTAAATCCCTCCGACACACAGCTTCTGTTCTCTAAGTCTCAGCAGATTCACAGAATGGGTCATTTTCTACAGTCTTCAATTAACTTAAAAATACAAGAATGTTCTATAAACGGAGATTTATCATATTTGACTTCCTTAATAATTCCTAGATTAATCTTACACTAAAAGGTCCTGTACAATTGCCCCAATATAAATTATATTCAAAATCAAACCGTCTATTAAACAAACTAACCTGTCATAACCAGGTTTCCAAATACAGCTATTACTAGTCGAAGTTAATATAAAAGAACTTAAAAAAAACTTACTACAATTTTACTTTTGTTTTTTTTCTCAAATGTATAAAAGTACAATCCACACTAAAATATCAAAAATGCTCACACTGACTGCAATTTAAATAGTTTGCTAAAAATTTAAGTATTTTTTTAAAGTAAATTTATAACAAAAAGCATCAAAAGGTTATCTGCAGGCAAAACTGTTGTACACAGATAATAATTCATATGGCAGTAAAACACCAGACAATAATCTCAAATTCTGTTCCACCACAAAAAAACATGCTGACATATTTTATCCTTTCATCAATACAACACTTCCATCTCTTTGCATCTCCCTTGTGAAGACACAGACATATAGCTTCTGCACTCAAGATAAACTTAAGTTTCTTACCCCACCTGATAGTTATGTCCTGTGAAACCAACTTTTTAACCTTCGCAATGCCTCCTGAAATATTGGCTCTTGGAATATTTTTGAAATAAAGGTTATTGGTAGTAAATGTGGGGTCCTCCTAAATAGATTGCAGCAGTCCCCAGTTTCTTAGAAACAGTGCAGTGTCCGACAGGATAAAAGAAAGAATCTTTGAATTGTTTTGTTCAGGAGAAGGAGGGGGAAGGGGCGGGAGTTTCAACCGTTTTTTAACCTCCTTTGCTGCCTGAGTTCTCTTTTGTAGCAAATTGATTTGTATCATTCGAATTTCCAATTAGCCTTTAGGATGTTGCCTGTCATTTGGGTGAGAGATGTAATATTTCAGTTTCCTCACATTTTGTTTTGTGTTATGTGAAATTATTACTATGTGATTAGTTGACAGCTTTGATTTACATTTTTTAAGAGTAAGAGTCACAAAGTTCTTATTTATGATCAGGAAAAAAAAATGATTTGGCGGAAAAGAAGTTATCAGGTGCATAGCTCCTGCCTGGTAAATGTAGTTGGAAAATTCATTCATGTTAATGCCGCTTTAACTGTTTCCAGATGATAAAGTGGAGTGGTGGCCCATCTGACTGTAGAAAAATAAAAAAAATTTCCAGAAGAAATCATGCCTTCATAACATTTTTGATGAAGGTCCCTTTGAACTGAAACGTTGACCTTCTCTACTCCCAAGTGTAATGAAGAATCTTTGGGTTCTGCTTTGTTCTTTAGTGATATCTGGCTTCTCCTGCTGAAGAAGACTGGATGCAAAGGAAGCAGTACAGGTGTCCAGCAAGACAGAAGTAAGTTATGAAACCATGCTAATACATGACACAAACTGTTACAGAGGGCTGGAGTGCCCTTTTATCTAGATACACACAATTAATTTTTTTTATTAAGAATACAGTAAGTCATACTTGGATTTTCGTTGACAATTATCACAGCTTGGATGAACATTGGAATAAGCCAATCAACAACCACTTATTGGAGAATATCTCAAATACAGTATGTTCTCCGATTGAGTTGCCTCTGCAAAATTATATTGTGGACGGGACATTATATGCACCCAGACCTCTTCAGCTCATTGAAGTGGTCTGGGTGCAGTGACCCAGGTCCCATAACCCTGCAATGATAATTATTGCAGTTTCTGATAAAATGCAATAATGGCCTGCCAGTGTTAACTTCACCTCTAGTGGCTGTCTACCACATCTTGCAGCCATTTAGTAGGTAGCCCTCTAAATCCAAAAAATAATAATAATACCCCAGTAACACACAACACCAGTGGTAATAAAGGAAAACAAGCAATAATATGACAGTAAGTACTGAGAAGATTCCTCTGAATCTTCAAAAAAATGCAAATATAGATAAAAACACAGCCTACAAAATAAAAGTAGAGAGAGACCACAAATGGGTCAGATAAAAAAAACACCATGGGAAACTGAAAACTCAGATGCACTTACAAGAGTAAAGTGAAAAATAGGCAGAACATGTAAACCAGGATCAGACTTCTTTCCTTCTCTTTTCCCAAATTTCTTGTGCTTATTAAGGGAAAAAGAGAAATACAAAACATAGTGCAAAACTGTATAACACAAAAGAATACTTTATTTAAGTTGCACTCACAAGAGAGTAAGAAGTTAAAAGCCCATCACAATCGCAAAATATCTTCTGTGTCCCAGGGAGAATTCCCTTGGATACACCAGGAACTAGAAGTGTGCGAGTAAGAGTAAAACAATAAAATTAGATAGCAAATAAAGTTGTCCAGCCAGCCTACGCGTTTCATCTTCACATCGACTTTGTCAGGGGCATCCAGCTTGTGCAATACAGTTCTGCCTTGTTCCTGCATTTAAAAGTCTTTCCTGCTCCTCCCGGCAGGGCCGGATTAACATAGGGGCTGATGGAGCTGCAGCTCCAGGCCCAAGCCCATGAAATAGGCCCATTGATTTAAAAAAAAAGTGTTTTTGTTTTTTTACACACTACTTTTAGGGTTGCCAGGTATTTCTCAGGTATTTCTTAGGGTTGCCAAGTATTTCTCAGAAGTATTTCTCAGGTATTTGAGGCTGCCTAGCCGGTGCCAGTATTGCAGTAATACTGGTAATACAAATGTCAGTCTCAGTATAAACAGAGATTATTCTGCAATACCAGCATCAGCCAGTAGGGGTCGCTGTGTGTGTGTGTGGAGAGAGGCAGAGATAAGAAGTTACAGCATCTCCCTCCCTGCTCTACTCACTGATCCGTCCAGACAGCAGCTCTGAGCCTGCAGAGACAGTGAACAACTCAGGTAAGCGTGGGATGGGGGCAGGGCCGGATTAACATAGGGGCTGATGGAGCTGCAGCTCCAGGCCCAGGCCCATGGAATAGGCCCATTTAAAAAAAAAAAAAAAATTTTTTTTTTTTTTTACACACTAATCTTAGGTTTGCCACCTGACTGGTATTTTAATGGCACAGGCGGTATTTGAGGCTGCCTGGCCGTGCCGGTATTGCAGTAATACCAGCAATACAAATGCAGGTAATTTTCTCAGAATAAATGGAAATTACTCTGCAATACCAGCACCGGCCAGTAGGGGTCACTGTGTGTGGAGAGAGGCAGGGATAGGAAGTTACAGAATATCCCTGCCTCTCTCTACTACTCACTGATCCGTGGGGGAGCAGCTACACAGCACAGGGAGTCCAGACAGCAGCTCTACAGCTCAGGTAAGTGAGGGATCGGGGGAAAGGCAGCAGGGACACATGGGGACACTGAGACACTAGGGGACACATTGGGGACACTGAAACACTAGGGGAAACATGGGGACACATACACTAGGGGACACTGAGACACTAGGGGACACATGGGGACCCTTAGACACTAGGGGACACAGACACTAGGGGACACATGATGACACATACACTAGGGGACACTGAGACACTAGGACACAGACACTGGGAGACCTGGGAACACTGAGACACTTGGGGACACTGAAAAACATGGGGACACTTGGGGACATATGGGAACACAGACACTAGGGGACAATGAGACACTAGGACACACATGGGGACACTGCCACTAGGGGACACTGAGACACTAGGACTCATGGGGACACAGACACTGGGAGACCTGGGGACACTGAGACACTAGGGGACACTGAGACACATGGTGATGCTGAGACACATGGGGACGCTGTGAGACATAGGGACATTGGGAGACATTGGGACATGGAGACACTATGTCCCCCAGCCAGTGTCCCTAGTGTCTCAGTGTCCCCAAGTCTCCCAGTGTCTGTGTCCCATGTCTCTCAGTGTGCCTAGTGTCCCCATGTGTCCCAGTGTCCCCATGTCCATGTCCACAACTGTCCCCATGTCTCCCCAAGTGTCTGTCTCCCAACCAGTGTCCCCTAGTCTCCCAGTGTCCCCTAGTCTCCCAGTGTCCCCTAGTCTCCCAGTGTCTGTGTCCCTAGTGTCTTAGTGTCCCCATATGTTTCAGTGTCTCCATGTCTCCCAGTGTGTTCCTAGTGTCTCAGTGTGCCTGGTGTCCCCATGTCTCCCAGTGTCCACATGTCTATGTCCACAACTGTCCCCGTGTCCCCAAGTGTCTGTCTTCCAGCCAGTGTCCCCTAGTCTCCCAGTGTCCCCTAGTCTCCCAGTGTCTGTGTTCCCATGTCTGTGTCCCTAGTGTCTTAGTGTCCCCAAATGTTTCAGTGTCCCCATGTCTCCCAGTGTCTGTGTCCCTAATGTCTCAGTGTCCCCATTTCTCCCAGTTTCCCTAAATGTCTCAGTGTCCCTGGGTCTCTCAGTGTCCCCAGTATCCTAGTGACATGGGGACACACTGAGACACTGGGAGAAATGGGGACACAGACTCTGGGAGACTAGGGGACTGGGCGACACAGGGACACTGACACTGTGATACATAGGGACACTGAGACACTGGGTGACTTGTGAGACTGAGACACTGGGAGACAGGGAGACACTGGGAGCAATCCATCTATACAGCAGAATCAAACTGTGAGTAGTTTGGTGATTTTATAGAATTTTCTCTGATGTCACTCCTTGTAATTTACATCATGTGATGTCACGCATAACTAATTATACAAATTATTAAGGCTGGTATTTTTTTCCAAGAAAGGTGGCAACCTTAACTACTCTTCACATACTCTTGCTTAAAGAAGCACTATAGGGTCAGGAACACAATCATGTATTTCTGACCCTATTATGTTAAAACCACCACCCTGGCCCCTTCTTGCCTCCTTAAATATAGTAAAATATTACTTGTATTAAATTCTGCAGCTGCTGGCTCAGAAGTGGTGGTCTGAGCAAATTACAATACTTCCCCATAGGACTGGCTGAGACTGTCAACTAGGCAGATCAGGGGCAGAGCCAGCACAAGTCCAACATAGCCCTGGCCAATCAGCATCTCCTCATAAAGATAAATTGAATCAATGCATCTCTATGAGGAAAGTTCAGTGTCTACATGCAGAGGGTGGAGACACTGAATGGCAGTGCTGCACACTAGGCAGTACTGCCCCAGGGAGCACCTCTAGCAGCCATCTAAGGAGCAGCCAATGGTGTTATTTTCTCTGAAAAGACAGTTTTTACTGCAAAAAGCCTGAATGAAATGATTCTACTTACCAGAACAAATACAATAAGCTGTAGTTGTTCTGGTGACTATAGTGTCCCTTTAAGTTTAGAAGCTTAAGAGGGATGTATTGGAACAAAACTTGTGTGCACTTGCTGACATTAAAGTTAGTTTAGGTAATGCAGACGTTGGTCTCTCTAACACTGTGGCATGTCCCCTTTCTTCTACACTCACTACAGACATCTTTTCTCTGTCTCAGACTATATACCAGGAACTTCTGCCTGCTAGTAAGAAGGTAAGGAGACAAGTGGACCAGCGAGTGCTATGGGACAGTCCTTTGAAAGAATGGAATGAGCGCATCATTAGACACATTTATGTCAAGCTCAAGGTGCTGCCTGCATAGTATGCCCTTAGTTGGACAGCCTGCAGGATTGGCAGGCAGCCTGACATGCATTCATGCCAGGCTGACCTTCCAATTCTTTAGACAAACATTCCCCTTTTTGGGCATGTTCACCCCTTTTGGCAGGTCTTTTCACGTGATTCGTGCCAGTGGCACACCCTTTTACACCGCTCATTGACTTCCTGCTTCACTGGACACTGCTGTTAAGGGTTATGGATTTACTTGAAAGATGAAATCATAAATTAGAGAGGGATTAGCATAGAGTATGTGTTTTCTTATAGCTGCATCCTATGAGTTTCCCTCCAGCACCATCTCCATCAGATACATGACTCTTGGGAGGTATGACTGTTTTAGTGTTTTTGGTCAATAAGATTCCGTAATTAGGCCCATCATAATTGTCAGCACCAGGCCCACTGTGCTCTTAATCCGGCCCTGGATGGGGGGAAAGGCAGCAGGGAGACATGGGGACACAGGCACTAGGGGACACTTAGAGACCTTAGGGTACACTGAGACACATGGGGACACAGTGAGACATGGGGACACTGAGACACTAGGGCACTGGGAGACCTGGGGACACAGATACTAGGGGAAACTGTTAGAGACATAGGGAAACTTGGTGACACTGAGACACTAGGGGGCACTTGGAGACCTGAGGACACTGAGATACTAGGGGAAACATTGAGACATTAGGACACTAAGAGACATGGGAACACCTCAAGTGTCTGTGTCCCCAGGTTTCCCAGTGTTCCCTAGTATCTCAGTGTCCCAATGTCTCTCAATGTCCCCTAGTGTCCTAGTGGCATGGGGACACTGGGAGACATGGGGACGCAGACACTAGGGGACTGGGAGACATGGGGACACAGACATGCGCCCTTTTTGGGTATATTCGCCGCTTTCGGGAGTTTTGCTTATGTGATTTGCATCAGCGGCCCACCCTTTTACCCCGTCCATAGACTTCCTGCTTTACAGGACACTGCTGTTAGGGGGTATTGATTTACTTGATAGATGAAAGCATGCGATTAGCATAGGGTATGTATTTTCGAATAACTACATCCATCACCATCTCCATCAGATACATGACGCTTGGGAGCTAGGACTGTTTTAGTGTTTTTGCTCGATAAGATTTTGTAATTAGGCCTATCATAATTGTCAGCAACAGGCCCACTGGGCTCTTAATCTGGCCCTGACTATAGATGATTATCTTTGGTTTATGTTTGGATAGTTAAAGCTATTGTCTTTGAATAAGTAAAGCAATGTTCCTCTCCCAAACCATTTCAAACAATTAGAGTCATTTTGATGAAATTGTCACTGGAAAATAAAAATAAAATCATTAAAAAAAACAAAAAAAAAACAATATTATACAGACTTATTTTCATATACAATTTATAGTTATAGACAACTATTAAGGATAAATAAAGCCAAGACATTTGATGTGCCTATTTACTTTATAAGGATACCACTAAGCAGTGATGTCATCATGCATCATAATAATCTGAGAGTATCTAACAAGAGTTTGAACAATCTGAAGCCAGTCAGTGTGGAGCTGGGACTACAGGGTAAACAGGAACTCATCAGAACAAACCAAAACCTTCTGGATAATCTGCTGCATGGACCTGAAGAGGGTGGTAATTTATGGGGTAAATAATTCATATGAAATACATTGAATACAGATCCAGGGACAGACTTGTAACCGATCGCCTTAATATGGGGTCAGGAAGGAATTTTTTACTTGGATATTTTACCCATTGTATGTCCAAGTTTTTTCGCCTTCCTCTGGATCACTAATTCACTAAATATTGAATTGCAGCAAATGTATCTGACCAGTTTATTCAATAAACACCAAATTTTATCCACATGTGTTTTTGTATTTTTGTAACTCTTAAAATAATATATATATATAAAAGCTTGGTACAAATGTATTAAAGACAAACACTCTAAATAAAATTAGAAGACTGGATTCATTATATAGTTACTTTTTAATTACGTAGGTTACAAAAATACATTTCAAACACCTTAAAAAGGGGATATAATATTTAATTGATGGATTGCCATATATAACTGACACTAAATATATATTATCCTTATGCTTCTGTAAACATGCAGTCACAAATATAGTGCCATGTCCCAATAGTAGGGAAAAAGCATATTATGATTTCTAATAATAATAAGTCCATTCTGACCACATCTCATCACATTTTAAACCACAGTTTTGCACTATATATTTTTTTATAATCAAACATGGCAGCATTTACTCATGAGTTAGCTCCTCCCCTCCCAGCAAAAAGGACAGGAAATAGAACTCTGAAATTGGTATAAATAGAGTGATCCCCTCCCCAACAGACAGTCTTTTTTTCCTGTCCTTCACAGCAGTTTGGAAGGAGTCTGCTTAAGCAGGCCTAGATTTTTCTTCTATGCTCACCAGGCCAGTATTTTTGTGTCCCTGCCAGGGTTTAGCCTCTAAACCCTGAAGACCCAGCAACAGCACATCTCTATGAGTCACCAGCCTTGGTACCTCCTTTACTGACCAGGGGTCAGACCCACTCTCTCCCTCAGGGGATGAAAGCGGTCCACTCTATACATGCCAAGGTTCAGCCTCTTATCACTGAAGACCCAGCAACATCACATCTCTATGAGTTGCTAACCAGGGTACCTCCTTTCGTGACCGGGGGTCAGACTCAATCGCTCCCTCAGGGGATGAAAACAGTCCATTGCATACATGCCAGGGTTCAGCCTCTAATCCCTGAAGACCCAGCAACAGCATATGTCTATGAGTTGTTAGCCTGGGTAACCCCTTTAGTGACCCGGGGTCTGACTCAATTCCCTCCTTCAGAGGAGGAACAGTGTTCATACATGAAGCCATGCCAGGGTTCAGCCTCTTATCTCTGAAGACCCAGCAACAGCATATGTCTATGAGTTGCTAGCCTGGGTAACCCATTTAGTGACCTTGGATCTGACCCAATTCCCTCCTTCAGAGGAGGAAAGCGATCCATATATGAAGCCATGCCAGGGTTCAGCCTCTTATTCCTGAAGAACCAGCAACAGCATATCTTTATGAGTCGCTAGCCTGGGTAACCCCTTTAGTGACTGGGGGTCTGACCTAACTCTCTCCCTCAGGGGATGAATGTGGTCCACGGTATACCTGAGGCCCATCCAGGGTTCAGCCTCTTATCCCGGAAGACCAATCTCTATGAGTCGCCAGCCTGGGTACCCACTTTTGTGACCGGGGGTCAGATCCAATCGCTCCCTCAGGGGATTAAAGCAGTCCATTGTATACATGCCAGGGTTCAGCCTCTTATCCCTGAAGACCCATCTCTCTGAGATGCCAGCCTGGGTACCCTCTTTAGGGAACAGGGCTCTGACCCAACACTCTCTCTTACGGGATGACAGTGGTCCACTGCAAACATGAGGTCAAATCAGGGTTCAGTCTCTATCAACTTTCTATGCCACTTTCTGTGCCTACCATGGTGACCACGGGTAACGGGGAATCAGGGTTCGATTCCGGAGAGGGAGCCTGAGAAACGGCTACCACATCCAAGGAAGGCAGCAGGTGCGCAAATTACCCACTCCCGACACAGGGAGGTAGTGATGACAAATAACAATACAGGAGTCTTTAGAGGCCCTGTAATTGTAATGAGTCCACTTGAAATCCTTAAACTATGATCAATTGGAGGGCAAGTCTGGTGCAGAGCGACTGACCCGTGTGTGCTGCAGCTGAAACTCCACTATCAACTGCTGCTGCTGCTCGCACAGTCTCTCCAGCATGTGCAAGGTGGAGTTCCACCTTGTGGGCACGTCGCATATGAGGCGGTGAGCGGGAAGGCCGCAGCGCAGACAGGCAAGCAGCAGCAGGGTGAGAACGCCGAAAGCATGCACAGCCGCTACAGTGAATGTCACATCCTGTTCCAAGTTGCGGATCAGTCTGGTGATGGCTTCTGGTATCCAGTACTCTTTTTACTGAAGCTGCATCAGGGTCCTGGTATGTGGCCGCACAAACGCTGGTGCTCAACACCAGGGGGCGTGCGGTTACCCTGCACCAGACCCTGCTAATCTATTCCACACTGTGACTCCTAACTTCAACATCAGGCATACTGGGTCCCGGTCGTCCGACCGCCGCCCAGATAGTTTCTGAGTCCCGGTCACCGGACTGCTCCCCTCAATGTGAAACTTTGATTGGCTCGTTAAATCTGGTATGAACCAGAACTTCGCAGTTCAGGTTTGCTCAACTCTATTTTGGATCCTTTGATCGCTCCATCTGTTACTTGGATAACTGTGGTAATTCTCGAGCTAATACATGCCGATGAGCGCTAGGGGACAGCCACTCCACTTTTGCACCCTGCTCCCTCTTTTGCTGTGCTGGTGCCTCTGTGCGACCAGCGCCTCTTCCTCCAAACTGCACACTTCACTCGCATGACCTTGATTCCATGTGGGGTCTAGGACCTCATCATCTTCCACATCATCTTCCACCCACTCCTTAACCCTGCCCTCCTTGCTGGTCTGCACACTGCAGAAAGCCACAGCAGTTGGCACCTGTGTTTTTCCAGCATGTAAACTCTGCAAAGGACACATGGGAATTGTTTTAGAATTGTATCCAGGCAACAGTTTTCCCTATAAACTGACCTCTCAGTTTGACTTGTGAGGGTATTGCCCACCGAATTACAATGTTGTTATATTGGTATTTGACAGCTCTATTTGACTGTCAGATATGAAGTGCAGGCCGCAAATGTACTATTTAGCACCTACAAAAATTTGAATTGGTCAAACTGCGCTGTAACCACAGTATTTGACGGTTCTATTTGACACTCAGATATGAAGTGCACACCCCAAATTTACTTTTTATCACCCAAAACAATTTGTATTTTCAAAGTGTGCTGAAAGCACAGTATTAGACTATTCTATTCTATTTGACTCTCAGATATGAAGTGCACCGCAGGACGCAAATGTACTATTCAGCATTAGCACCCAAAACAATTTGAATTTTTCAAAGTGCGCTGTAAGCACAGTGTTTGACGGTTCTATTTGACTCTCAGATATGAAGTGCACCACAGGACGCAAATGTACTATTTAGCATTAGCACCCAAAACAATTTTAATTTTTCAAAGTGCGCTGTAAGCACAGTGTTTGACCGTTCTATTTGACTCTCAGATATGAAATGCACCGCAGGACGCAAATGTACTATTTGGCATTCGCACCCAAAACAATTTGAATTTTTCAAAGTGCGCTGTAAGCACAGTTTTTGACGGTTCTATTTGACTCTCAGATATGAAGTGCACAACCCAAATTTACTTTTTATCACCCAAAACAATTGTAATTTTTCAAAGTGCGCTGAAAGCACAGTATTTGGCAGTTCTATTTGACTCTCAGATATGAAGTGAACCGCAGGACGCAAATGTACTATTTAGCACAAAAAAGTGTGATTTTTAAAACCAACAATATAACAGTAGTATTTAAGAGTTTTATTAGACGGCAAGAAATGCAGTATGCAAATGTACTATTTAGCACCCAAAAAATTACAGTATTTAAAAATGCCTAGATGTTGCCCACTGAGCTACCAGAACAGGATTAAAGTCATGTGCCTGGCACACATGCAGTTGCAAGTGCACTGCACTCTCTGTGGCATTGGGCTCAGGGCAGGGTACAAAAATGTAGTATAGCACCCACTAAAATAATCGCTGTAGTTTGAATAATCGCTGTAGTTTGCAGATTCAACACCAGAATTCTTTCCTAATCTGTCCCTAACAGCTGCAGCATCCTCTCCCTACACTAATAAGAGCTCATGTCCGTGCGGCGCTACGCGACTCCAGCTTATATATAGAGGCTGGGTCAGAGCCTGCACTGGCCAATCACAGCCATGCCATTAGTAGGCATGGCTGTGATGGCTTCTAAGGACAAACGAGTCAAACGCTTGTTGATTGGCTGCCCTGCAGCCTTTCAAAACGCGCCATTAAATCTCCAAACACCGAACTCCAACCCGAACATGCACTGAAATGTCTGTGTTGGGGTCCGGGGTCCAAAAACCGTAATGTTCGGTACAAACACGAACTTTGCTGTTCGGGTTCGCTCAACTCTACTGATAATGCAATGATGCATTTTACAAAAGAGTGCTGATAATGCAATTTACAAAAGAGCACTGATAATGCAATGATGCATTTTACTAAAGAGTTCTGATAATGCAATGATGCATTTACAAAAGAGTGTTATTAATGCAATTTACAAAAGTGCTGATAATGGATATCCTGGTTGTATAAAGTCTGCCTGAATACCACAGTCCTGGAGGCCAATATTCTCAGTAACAGAGAGCTTCCCTGGGTGACTGAGCCAATTGTACCTGTACACCCAGTGCATATCAAGGGTGAGTGATTGCGTAGTGATAATATATACTTACAAGCAAGCGCTCCACTCATTTACTGATGTTGGAGTCGTTATCAGGTCACACAGTATAAGATCTTTTTTGTACAGTTCTGGTGTGGTGTGAGGAACGAACCAATCCAAATGTTGTAGCAGCTTATTCTATGTATCTTTTTCTAATTCATTATTTGTTTGTAAGAGCCTCTTTTATCACAGATAGGTTCTATAACATTGTCTCCATACTGTAATGAATAACCCTGTGAATATTCAAATTCACTCAAAACAGCCAAGTTGTGACTAGTTACTCTACCCACATTTTGCCATCAGACTTTAATTTGCTACAAATCAAAATGTAATGATTAAAACTGTTCATGAAGATTTTTTTCCTTTTCTATAAAAGTTTTTTTCCTTCATTATAAATAAATTAATTAAATTAAAAGAAAATATTTTTTTATCGATGATGTTTTTTCAATGTAATATACTACATAAGTCAAACACCAGAGCCACTACAACATGGTTATTGTACCCAGGGCAAGATTAGCATAGGGGCTGATGGAGCTGCAGCCAGGCTGTCCATCTAATTCCTCGTGCAGACACACTTCTTTTGGGGCATGTTTGTCCCTTTGTGCGGTTCTCGTTACGTGATTCACACACCCTTTTACCCCGCCCACCAAATTCCTACTTCACTGGACACTGCTGCTAAGGGGTATGGATTTACTTGAAAGATGAAAGTGAGAGATTAGCATAGGTTTTGTGTTTTCTGATAGCTATATCCTCTGAGTTTCCCTCCAGCACCACCTCCACTAGATACATGACGTTTGGGAGGTATAATTGTTTTAGTATTTTCTGTCGATAATATTCTGTAATTAGGCCCATCATAATTGTCAGCACCAGGCCCGATGGGCTCTTAATCTGGCCCTGCCTCCCGGAATGCCTTAGAGCCAATCGGGGAAGAGCATGTAATGTATTTCACCTGGTATACTTGATTATCCATCTGCGTATCAAGCCTCATTCTCGCATTGCTGGTACTTGATTATCCATCTGCATGTCAAGCCTCATTCTCGCATTGCTGATCACATCATCACGTTCCGGTCACGGAATCCCACAAGTATCAGAAAGCTAGCTTAAAAAGTTGAAAGACAAATTTTACTAAGTGAAAAAATCTTAATATTAGTAAATAAGGGAGGTTAAAATCTCCCTCCTGCCTCTACTCACTGTTTCCTGAGATGGGACATGTCTACTAAGAAGCGAGCAGCCACTAATTCAATAAAGGAGGATCTGATACAGGTCCCCAATGGAGGGGAGAGAGGGGCACTAAGGGACAGAGGGGGTGTATTAAGGATCACTATGGGACAGGGGTGGTAGAACACTATGGGACAGGGGTAGGGGTGGTAAGGAACACTATGGGGGAGGGAGGTGTAAAGGAACACTATGTAAGGGGGGTGGTAAGGAACATTATGTAAGGGGGGGTGTTAAGGAACACTATGGGACAGGGGAGGGGGGAAGAACACTATGGGACAGGGGAGGGGGTGAAGAACACTATGGGACAGGGGAAGGGGGAAAGAACACTAGGGGGGAGAGAAGAACATTAAGGGAGGACACTAAGGTACAGGGGAGGGAAGGGAAATGAAACACTGGGTTGGGGGGGGCACTAAAAGAGAAGAGAGAGGAACAGGGGAATGGGGGGAGCACTAGGGGACAGGTAAGGGGGGGGAGGAGGGGAGTTCCTACTGCACATATTTACACACAAACACACTGCGTCCACAAAATAAACACACACACTGAATCCACTACCCACACTGCATCCACTACACAAACACACACACACACTGCATCCACTACCCACACTGCATCCACTACACAAACACATTGCATCCTCTAGCCACACTGCATCTACTACACAAACACACTGCATTCACTACACAAACACACACACTACATCCACTACTCACACTGCATCCACTACCCACACTACATCCACTACACAAACACACACACACTGCATTTACTAATCAAATACTCTCACTGCATCCACTACACACTCAAATAAATATTCTTGAAAACTTAAAAAAAAATCTGAATGGCATGTATATTTTGTGCATTTACCACTTAATAAAAAAAAATCGAATACAGTAAATGTACAGAATATCGGTAAGCTATTGGCTATCAGCCTGAAAGTTCACAGATTATCGGCTCTAAAAAAATCAATATCATTTGATCCCTACAATTTAGCACAATATTTAAGCAATTGCAAAACACTAATTAGTCTTTTCAGGTAACGTGATTCTTTACCAGACAAAGGCAGAACTTAAAAAAGGAATATTTATTATGAGCAAAAAATAGTCACAGAGCATACAAAAAATAGATGATAAACAAATTATTTACACCAACAACAGATAAAAGCAAAAGGGATAAAATAACAGAAGTCCTAATCACTTACTCAGGTTTTCAAAGTAAAACTTCTGCCCAGGGGGTCTCTGGCAAGGAAGATGGTGACTCACTCAAAATTAGATTCTGGCCCCAAGCAAGTACAAACACATTTCAGAATCATGAAATATATACCCTGTGGATTACCAAGCCTGGCCTAGAGGTGGAGATAAGGAAGACCTATGGAGACAATGTGACCACCCCCTTGTGTTCCAGACCAACATCAATCCATACTTTTTATTCTATCTCCTCTTTTGCACTTGCCACATAAATAATAATTGCATCTATGTATGTGTTACCATTTTTGATTCCATAAATATCTCACACTCCTTACTTGTGACCCTGTGAGGGACCGCCTGGCACCCCGACTTGGTGCCTCCGCCAATCAGTGCTTACTAGCTGACGCTGAGGACCATAAGCACCGCACCAGACACTGTTAGCACCGTAGCCCCTTAGCCGCCGCAGCTTGACTGGGGTCTCGTCATCCCTTCCCACCCTGGACCAACCTCTTGGATCCAGCTCCCAGTCTCTCCTCCATGAGAGTATAGCTGTGAAGCTCTTACAAGAGCTAGTGGTTAAAGCAATCCAAAGTCCTAGGAGCAGGGACTATAGCTGGTATTGCTGGTATAGCTGTTCCCTACAATCACGAGAGGAGGCAGCGTGTTGAGGGTGAAGAGAACTGACTTTAATGGTGCCACACTTGGCATTTTATGACAATCACCATGCAAGGAGTACTCCCACATGGACCTTGTGGGGAACTACAATATAAACTCACAGACCAATTGCAACAATGTTTAAATGCATGACACTCCCATATACAAACATACAATCCCTCCCCTCTGCCTGGGAGTTAATTGAATCAGATACTGTTTTAACTAAATTATCTCCAGGCAGAAAAACAAATTTTTTTATAAAACCCCCAAATTACCCCCAAAACCCATAGAAACCATATAAATGTTACATCCCCATATAGCCCTGATCTGGGTGACCAACATATCCAAAAATCACCCAGATCAGTTCAGGAATTTCCTGGAAGTCACATTTTGACAATATTGACAATATTCTATAGTGCGAAAATGAATTATGCACCCTTCTATTAAACTAAACCTAGTGCTCAGCCCCCAACCATTAGTGGTTGGTGGGAGCCCTAAATGATAAGGGGTTTGAATCCATTGACCTCTCCATCCCCCACCCACTGATGGCAGGTAAGAGCCCTAAGTAATTAAGGAGGGATATTACCGGTATTGTTCCCCCCCAACACCCACCTAATTTTGGCAGTCAGGGGCCATAAGTGATAATGGGGGACCTATTGTCCACCCCAGCCCAACCCTTTACCGGCAGGTAGGGGGCCTAAGGGGCTAATTGTAAAAATACAACTACTCTCCCAGTTACTATGGGTCCCCAAACCCCTAGTCATCCCCCTAATCCATAATGTTTTGTCAAACTATTAAAATAAAAAAAAACAGATCGCAAACCCAAAAAACACAGAATTAAAAATCCATATGAACAAAATATTCCAACTTCACCCAGCGAGGGCTCCGCACAGACTGAGCTTTGAAGGGCAGGAAATGATTTTTTTTTGGCTTATGCCAACCAATTAGAGCGCTCTGAGTCAAATTGCACGTCGTGAGAAGGCTTTGTAAAATATATAATCTGGGGCGGAGCCTAACTGCTGATCGGATCGGATTTGCTTCGTCTGGGCTCCCGCATCTGACCCAAATCGGTAATCATACCACCCATCAGCCGACGGTGTACTCGGGGATACCTTACACGACCTCACACAGTATCAAAGGAACCTGAGGCCTACCTGAGCTTTAGCTGGGTAGAGATGGTCGCTCTCCCAGTTCTCTGACCGGCGTCTTGCTGTTCCCCCACACCCCCCCCCGGACCGGCGGGGGTTATGCATACAGCTGCAGCCAAACACTTGTCCTGATGAAGTTATGAACCGGACGGCTCACCCCAAGATGGCTGCCAATCAACAGCCCCGTGCACAGCGTTATGTCGAAACCAAGCAGCACACAAGTGAGCTCATATTCCAGGACTTGGTTAAGATGTACATTTTGGACATCTTAACCAAAAAGCCAGAAGCACCGGCTGAGGAGAATAAGCTGGGAGAAGAGAGGCGGGAGAGGAGTGGGTCCCCCCTGGGTGCTCCTTCCACAGCAATGCTACAGCCTCACACACTGGGCCTACCTGGGCTGAAGGCCACCAGGGATAAATTCCCGGACCATCGGCCATGGACGCAGAGGATCCGATGCCGCAGGCGGCGACAGTACATCAGTATCCAACGCCATACCCTGCAAGGGAAGAACTCGGCCTCATATATGAGCAACCGGATTCACGGTCCAGAGATGCAGGCCTTCACGGCGATCCGGGGCTATGGGGAGGACTTACTCGGACTCTGCCTCTTGTCACCATGCCACCCATTAAGCCTGCTACAAAGCCGGGGCATCGGCTGATCCGGGACTTTGCACCCCAAACACACGGCTGGTGAAGACGCCCAAAGGTGGACTATCCCCCTGATTCTGGCATGCCAGCCTGCATTTACAATTCTACACCTGGTTCCCGCGATTTGGTGACTTGATTATTGTATATGTCCACATGTTGTAACATAACTGCTCGGCTGAAAGCTGGTATAATAGTGGCTTACCAACCCATACTTTCTTTGACAGCCGATCAGATACCACAGGATGCAGATGCACGCACAAGACACACAACTGGCACTGACATACACCAGATCTGACGGACGTATTCACACTCGATGCATCCACCGACACACCCATCTTGGGGTGGCAGTGCCAGACTTATCCCATACGCAAACCTACACGAGGAAGTGGTACCCGTGGTTGCCTAAGCTTGGGACACTAACAAGATGTTTATGCAACTACAAAGCACCCACACATATATAGCCTGCAACACTCGCTTCTACAAGCCACCGTAGTATACACATGAATACCCAGCCTGACTTATAGTGTTCTATAACAATTTGTTCAGACATAGCTGACTTGATAAAATGAACACCCATATACAAATGTTTATAATTTTCTTTCTAAATTATTTGTCTAGACCTTCTCACAAAATAGCTAACTGTTATATGCTCACTCAACCTAGAGATCCCTGACTAGCATGTTATAATCTACATTTAACACAAAAAATGTGCAAGAAACCTGACTGTCACGACAATGCCATAATATATATGTTAATACTTGTGTTTGGCCCACTGTCATAGTGCGGCAAGCCTGTTATGTTCACTATTTGCACAATAAAACAAAGATTGACAAAAAAAAATATAATCTATGGTGGGGATTTGTTGGGAGAGCAAAATGTGATTTGGGGATGCAACTCTCCCAACAGTCCCAATTCTGGCAGGAGAGTCTCTATTTCAAGATACTATTCTAGTATCCTGTGTCAGTTCCCTGGCAAGACACATTTGGGTACAGTAGCTCTCACTGCATGGTGTGTATGGAGCCATTTGAAGGCTTTCAGTTAGCCTACATTCACGCCAGCCAACCCTCACTGTCACCATAGAAGGGGCATGTCTGCCTGGAATTAATGCATGCTAAACTGACTGACAGCCTCCAGGCAGGCTCCATACACAGAATACCATACAGAGTGTCCAGAACACTGCTGAAGTTGGCACTGTCTGTGAGCCCTAACAACCTCAAGGGAGCATTGTGGTCTGCATCTCTATCAGGTGCAGATCACTTTAAGAAATTATTTGCGGGCCTAGTGCTTCTTAATCTTAATGACTCAGAGCACTGCAGCCAGTCCTTTGAGTCAATGACTGAGTGCCAGGACAGCGAGGGAGTTCCTAAAGCAATCTGCACCCGATAGAGGTGCAGACCGCAATGTTCTCTCACTGAACCAACAGGCATAACAACCACAAAAGTACACTCCACTGGACTACTAGGAATAACCCCCACTGCCATAAGCTAAAAGTATGAGGAGGGCAAGTGGAAAAAAAGATGTGTGGACGCTTCCGCAAACACACTCTACCCATAGGCGTGCACAGCCTATTGCATTAGGGTGTGCACCCTAAAGCACAAACACACGCTGCATGTATATGTATGTGTGTGTGTATATATATATATATATATATATATGCTGTGTGCTGCATGAGGGTGGTTTGAGGGTGTTGTGTGTGTGTGTGTGTGTGTGTGAGGGTGCTTTTAGTGTGATGTGTGTGTTTGTGAGGGTGCTGTGTGTGTGTTTGTGAGGGTGCTGTTTCTGTACTGTGTGTTTGAGGGTGCTGTATGTGTGTGGGTGCTGTATGTGCAAGGGTGCTGTGTGTGTGTGGGTGCTGTATGTGTGTGCTGTGTGTGCGTGTGGTGTATTTGTGTGAGGGTGCTGTGTGTGGGTGCTGTATGTGTGTGCTGTATGTGTGAAGGTGCTGTGTGTTTGTGTGTGCTGTATATGTGTGCTGTATGTGTGTGTGTGCTGTATGTGTGTGGGTGCTGTTTGTGTGTGCTGTGTGTGTGGGTGTTGTATATGTGTGCTGTGTGTGATCTGTATGTATGTGTGGGTGCTGTATGTGTGTGTGTGCTGTATGTGTGTGCTATGTGTATGTGTGTGCTGTATATGTGTGTGTGCTGTATGTGTGGGGGTGGAGGTGAGGGTACATTACTTAATATCCCCCCTCCCTTCTTACCTTATGTAGGGAGGGGGGGATCATGCTGCTGCTTTCCCTGGTGGTCCAGTGGAGAGTGAACTCTAGCCCCTGTGGGGCTAGAACTCGCGAGAGGAACCCGGTGGAGCTGCTGGTTGAGCTCCCCGGGTCCTCTCCTGCCTCCCTCCATGCTGCAGTGGGGAGGGAGGCTGAGAGCAGAGCCGGCGCTCACTCCATAGGCGTGCCGCGGGGATTAGGGTTTGCCCAGGCACACCCGGCACACCCTGTGCGCACGCCTATGACTCTACCTCCTTCCCCACAACACACTCAGACTCCGCACCAACACAGAAAATTCAGTCACCACACACAACACTCAACCAGCACACACACGCATACTTTCAACTTGTGATTCCTGGGAATTCCATGCATCAGTACACCTGATGCTTGTGACAACCAATGATGCCAGAATGATACCCACTATAGCAGAGGATGCGGGAGCTGGGATAGAGACACCGAATATAAGTTCTGCAGCCATGCAGTGCAAAGGATGCCGGGTCACCTTGGAACCATGAGGACTAGGTGAGCAACTCCCACTTACGGCTACCGTGAAAAAATAAAAATAATAATGGGACCTATAATACTCATTTTGTAGAATCATAGCTTTCTCAGGACAGAATTTAAAAAATATATATGCAGAAAAAGAACAATCACACTAATATATAATATTAGCCAATCTAAAAAAATGATTTTTTTATTGTGTAGTTTAACCCCTTAAGGACACATGACATGTGTGACATGTCGTGATTCCCTTTTTTCCCAGAAGTTTGGTCCTTAAGGGGTTAAATATCTCAAATACAATACAATAATAATATCGAAATACAGTTTCAAGTAATAAAAGAACAAATTGTCAGGATGCTAGAAACAAATCTAGGTCATATAACTAGCCTGTTAGAAGAGGGAATGCCAATTTTAAATAATAAAGAAATGTGTCATATGACTGACAATGTAACAGTTATATAAATCAAAGAGGAGTCGTTTCAACTAATTAAGTCAGCTGGGAAAAAACAAAGTGTCTTTCAAAATAGTCAACTGAAGATGTAAAACTGGTATAAAAACCTTTGGTACTTTTGTGAACTATATCTCCCATAATACCCTTACTGCCATACTTATGACAAACCATCAGGGAAGATCTAGTCCACAGCATCTGGTGTACCAAGGGTACCCTTGATTTAAAAGAAAGGTTTTCTCATATCATATATAAAACTAAAAGGACACGATTTATGTCAGATGAATAGGCTACTATCAAATATGTTATTAAGGTGAATATATGAAAATAACATCTACTACAAGATATGTTTAAACTTTAGCACAAAATGATTCCGTCCAAAATGATGTCCTTTTAAAGGGACCTCTAGAGTCACTGCAAAATACCATATCATAGCGGACCCAGAGGACAGTGGGAGGTGATCCCTTTGTGAGTGGTAAAGGGGTTGGGACCCGGAATCCTGCCTGGTTTACATTCCCAGTGCCTTAAAGAACTACTTGGACAAGACCATAGTAATGCTGTGAGATTCCATGAGCTACAGCAGAGCCGGATTAGGAGATATATATACTGTGGAGAAAACCCACAGTATATTTCTCAATCGGTGAAGAAAGCCGAACGGAATCGGCGAAACGCGTTTTGGACACCAGTATACTGTATGTATCAAGACTGATTTTATATGAATGTAATAAATACCATTTTAAATTTCAACAGTATATTTGGTACATTTTCCATCCATTAAAGAGGGAAGGAGTCATCCCATAAAAGGACTCATATGCCTTTCTACTTAGAGCCAGGTTACAGGCTCTGGTTCAGGTGAGAAGCAATCTTCACCTGCATATATATGTTTATATATCGTTGTCTCTAAGGATTTCAACACTAGGGCGGATTTCCCCCTGTTTCTCTTTTATTTTGAGGGTTATTCCTTATTGGGAGTTGAAGGTGTGTGTCACCTAAAGGACACAAGGCAAGAGTGATTAAGAGCCAATCCATAATAGGCTCTGAACCACGTGAGTGCTTCCTATTATACGATTTACCACTACGCCTGTTTGCACAGAGTGCACTATATATTTTTTCCATTTTCTCCACAGTATATATATCTCCTATACCCTCCAAGATTCAGGAGAATATATATATATTCCATATCAATAAAGTTCCTCATGGTGTAAGTCGATATTACCTAGCGCTACACACTGTCACTTTTTCATACTGGTTATGTAAATAAGTGTTCTTTTCACATGTAATCACGATAGGACTGAAGAGTACCTATTTTCTTGTGTGAGAGCTGCTGTACTATAAGAGCACCTGTTACTATTTAATTTAAGCGCCTGATAACACAGAATATTCTGCTATATAGCAGAGCCGGATTACCTATAAAATGGCATAAACAGCTAGCAAGGGCCCAGATTCAGACAGGAGCCTGAAGTTTTAGCTCTGACTGGCCAACCTTGAGCTGAAAGTGATTTTAAAAGGTCTCCCTGCTTGGCCCTGTGCCCCCTTACTACCTCAAGGGAGCTTTGTGGTTTGTAGCTCTCTCGAGCACAGATAACTTTAAGAGCTTCCTTGTGGGACCATAGTGTTTCTCATTGCCTAAACGCCTGACCATGAGGGAATTATTCAAGCCATCTGCACCCCAGGGGTCAAGTCCTGGGGGGAAAAGTGTGGGAACTCACCCAAGATCCACCTCCCCCCTAAAAAAAATTATATGCTCATGTGCATATATATATAGCTGGGTGAAGGGGTGACAGTGTGTGGGGGTTGAAAGTGATTGGGAATCGTGATATTGTATGGAGGGGGTGTCAGTGTGTGTATGGGGATGATAGAATGTATGTGGGAGTGACAGGCTGTGTGAGGGGGCTGTGACAGGGTTTGTGGGGGGCGTGAAGGTGTGTGGGGAGACAGGGTGGGGATGGCTGCGACAGAGTGTGGGAAGGAAGACTGTAAGAAATTAGGGTGGCTGTGAGAATGTAGATGGGCTGTGAAAAAGTAGAGGGGCTGTGAGAAGGTAGGGGCTGTGAGAGGGTAGGGGGCTGTGAGGTGGGTAGGACGGCTGTAAGTAGGAAGGGGCTCTGTAAGGTGGGTAAGGGGGCTGTGAGTGGGAAGGGGGTCTTTGAGTGGGTAGGGAGGCTGTGAGGTGGGTAGAGGTTCTGTAAGGTGGGTAGGGGGACTGTGAGTGGTTAGGAGTTTTGTAAGGTGGGTGTGGGGGCTTGAGTTGGTAGGGGGGCTCATTGACTCACTAACAGACAGACACACTGACAGACACACACGCACACTCATTCACTGACACACACACACTGAGAGCCAGACAGACACATATCACACACACACATTTACTGCCAACACTGACAGATTATTTTTAATTTTAATTTAAATCCACCCAGCCTTCCTACATTTGGGAGAGCTGGGTGGATTTTCTACCTGGGGTTCAGTGGGGCTGCTGGCCAGGCTGTGTGGGCAGGAAGGCAGGAGGACGGTTGAACTCCAGAGTGATGCCGGGAATGATGCTCCCTCGCCACCCGCCTGCCCCGAGGCTAACATGGCAAATGCCTTGTTTGTCTCGTGGGCAAACAAGTCCTGCAGGGCCACTAACGGAAACGGCGTTACTGCTGTGGAAAAAGTTCCCACGCGTTCCTGAGGACTCGAGCCCTGCAGCACCCGAAGGAGGTGCAGACCACACCAGACCTCTAAGGATACTGCAACAAATGTCCTCCACTGGACCACCTGGGATAACACCTCACTCCTGACAAAAGGTAAACAGGAGTGGGGCAAAAGAAGTCTTCCCGTGTAAACAGGCACATTCTTACACAGTTGGTGCATGTATTCTAAGTTGAAACCCTTCTCTTCCCAGATACAATCCCTCCTTTTGCGGGTGTTGGGAAAAATAGGCCTTGTTAGATCCCTGGGCCATCTTATCTTCAAAACCCCTTTAACTAGAAATAAACTAGCAGCTAGGAGAGCAATCGCAGCTCATAAAGCATTTGGTGAATTGTGGGCAGAAAGCCACATACCGTCCTTTACCACAGCAATCAGTAAAATCACGGAAGCCCTGGATATGGACAGATTGACTGCCAAGCTGAAATATCATCTTAAATCCTTCCACAAAGTTTGGAACCCCTGGCTTCCAAGTGGAATTTAAACGATTTTGGAGATACGCCATGCATATGCCCTTCACACATAGATACCACCATCTTCTGAGGCATCTGTTTTTTCCCCTGCCAGACTCTATTCAGTCCCACTTCCCTGGGGACTCAGGCACGCCATTTCCACTTCAGCCTTACTTCACTCCTCTCTTTTCTTGCTTCTTACTCTCTTAGTCTTTTCATGCACCTGTACATAGTTCTGCCTACTCCAATCCCTCTGTTTTCACTATCTCCTTTTATCCTTATCCTTAGCCTTGTACTTGATTTTTTTGCGCTGGGTAGAAGTTGGTTAATATTTAGGGCTATATTCACAACACCCGCCTGTTCGATACCCTTGTTTAGGTTTGTCTCTTCCACACAGCTGGGATCTAATTTTCTGTAGCCCTGTCCCTTTCTGTCTGGCATACATAGTGCGATCCTGTGATTTGTATCACACTGAAAGTATTAACTATAGCTACATAGCACTTGGGATTGTTCCCTGTTTATTTCATTGTACTCATGAAAACAAATTTAGTGTTAATGTATTTATCTGTTTTCTTGATGCTGTAAACAATATATGCAAAACCTAAATAAAGAATTAAAAAAGAAAAACTTCCCACCCCACCTCCTTCCCCAATACACTCAGACCATACACATTCACACACACACAAAACACTCAACTCCACACAACATCTGGACTCTTCCAAGCACAACATTAATCCAGCACACACAACATTAAGACCACTAAGAGACAGGGAAGGGAGAGGACCACTAAGGGGTGGTGGGGCGGAGGAACACGAAAGGACAGGGAAGGGATGGGAGAGGAACACTAAAGGACATGGAGAGGAGGAAAGAGGACAACCAAAGGGGGGGTGGGGTGAGAAACACTAAGGGACAAGGAAGGGAGGGGAGATGAACACTAAAGGACAAGGAAGGGAGGGGAGAGGAACACTAAGGGACAGGGAAGAGAGGGGAGAGCACCACTAATGGACAGGAAGAGGAGAGGACCACTAAGGGATATGCAGGGGAGGGGAGAGGAACACTAATGGATATGGAAGAGGACCACTAAGGGAGGGGGGAGATGAATACTAAGGGACAAGGATGGGAGGGGAGAGGAACACTTGAGGAACATGGAGGGGAGAGGAACACTAAGGGACAGGGAAGAGAGGGGAGTGGACCACTAATGGACGGGGAGGGAAGAGGACCACTAAGGAAAGGAAGGGGAGGGAAGGCGACCACTAAGGGACAGGAAAGGGGAGAGCACCAGTAAGAGACATGGAGGGGGGAGTGGCACACAGGGGGGCCTGAGTGTAGAGAAAGACACACAGAGGGGCATGAGGGGGTAGAAAGACACACAGATGAGGCTGGGAATGTGAAAGACACTGTCACAGCGCAGGGGGTCTGTATCGCCGATACTTCAGAGATCAGTAAGTCCCTGATCGGCGCGGCTGCACATGAGCAGAGCGGTCGAGCCGAAAAAGGGAATTATAACTTACCTGGATCGTGGCGGAGTGCCGCCCTATCCATCAAAAAGCCGAGTCCCGGCTGGTGTAGAATTCTAAGGGACGCCGGCCGATGCGGTCCCGTTCTTAAAGTTAAAGGGCGCACTGCCCACATTAAAGATGGTGCCGGTGTGCGTGTGATGGCACGTAATCAACGCACACACATGTTTTGGGGTCAAAGGTTTTAACGTACTTTAATGTGGTCTGAGTTCTGTGGAGGAGCTGAAGGAACTGAATGACGATGGTCTGAGGTCTGTGAGCAGCAATCGGGGAGAAAAACGTCGCTCCTTCTGCTTCCGCTAGTTCAGGGGAGCTAACAGAAGGAGGAAGAAAACCTGTTTGATTTATAGTCAGGGAGGCATTTCTAATTCTATTAATAAAAGAAAAAGGCACTTTTATAAACTGGATTTAAAATATACAAATTCAGCAAGATAAAGTGCTTTATGGGTGTATAGTGGTCCTTTAAATATTTTTTTTTTAAAACTACAAATAGTCTGAGCCCTTGGAATTGTGTATTGGATATCCAGCAGTAGGAGGTTGTAAATTATCTGGTGTTACTGTTTACTAGTTCATTTTACTGCCATTAGACCTTAATTATGCAGAGAAATGCGTGAGTAAAAGTTACATATAAACCAGGGTGTCTGCATAGTCATGATTAGAGGTTGTTAGAAGGTTAGCATAAATGTAACTGTTGGCAGTGATATAGTTAACAACTTATCTACAGGCTGCCCATAAGTCCCTACCCATCCAGCAACAGATACACTGGATACATAAGATATATGGATGGGTAGGGGCATACAGGCCACCCTGTAGATGCATTTATTAAAAGTGTCAATAAGGCAGATCCATGTGTTCTAATGAACCTGAAAAAAAGAAGAATAAAAACAAAGCAATATAACAAGCATAGAATATAAAACATTAACGTTTTTACCAATATCTTACACAGTGATTCCATGGCCTTTGAAAATTGAAATAAATAAGCGTTGTCTAATGCGACGTGGGGACCTAATGCGCAGAGAGCTTTGTGAACGCATGAGGCCTTTCCCATAGGAAAGCACTGTTTTCATGTTTTCCTATGGGGATTTCATATACGTGGGATATCCTCATGCATAGCGTGAGCACTTCCAGTGTCATTTAGGAGACCTAGAGTCCGATAGCATCCAGGAAGTGCAAATAGTGGCTGCCTGATTGACAGCCATTAGTGACAGTCTTTGTCCTGCAATGTAATTATTGCAGTTTCTCTAAATCTACAATGATTTACATTGCAGGGTAAATGGACAGAGACACTACACCCAGACCACTTCAATGAGAGGAAGTGGTCTAGGAGCCTATAGTGTCTCTTTAAGATTTGTCATATATATATATATATATATATATATATCTATATAGTTTTTAGACACAGACCCAGGACCGTCTACCAAGGCCCACACGAGATTGATCACAAGGTATTACACCAGGCAGGGCCAGAAGGGGAGAACTTACTGGACCACGAAACAAACCGCCATGACCACCAAAATAATCCCTGTCTTCAATGTTTCTTCAAGAATTTTGAGTAGAGATGAAGAACAACTACTCAAGAAGGGACTCTTCTATGTACCTACAAACCCACCGAATAAATTTCAGAATGAGGTTGAACTGTATAAATGTGGGCGACCCCTGCGTCTGAAAGAATTCTTTAAAGGAACACTTCCAGAAATGAGCACTCACCAAGTTAGAAGCATATTTGATCTACCCATACCCCAACCTTCAGTTAAAACGTTCTTAAGGAGTATAAAACAGGAATCCACCAATCTTAGAGACAAGACAACGTTGCCACTTTTAAAGATAGAAATCGGTCTTTTGCAAGTGACAAAAATCTGGTCATCAGGTCAGCAGACAAAGGAGGGGGAATTGTCCTCATGAATTATGCTGACTATAGAACAGAGATATTATCACAACTTGAGAATACTAACACCTATGTAAAACTAAAGTCGGACCCTACAGTACAAATCATGCAGAAAGTAGCCAACAGAATGCAGCGGGGGGTAGAGGCTGACTATATTACCCAGGATCTGTCCAAGTATTTAATACAGAAAACGCCTAGAACTCCGGTCATATATACTCTGCCAGAAATCCATAAAGACAGCACTCACCCTCCAAGACGACTGATAATGTCAACAATTGGGGGGGGGCGATTGAACCCGTTGCAAAATGGTAGGATTTGCTATTTAAAGTGAACACGGAAATGTTTTATAGATACCCATGATTTATTAAAACTATTGGATCAAGTTTCCCTATCAGAGGCTCCAATCATACTGGCTATGTGTAATGTTAAAAGCCTTTACACCGTGATACTTGGTGGTTTTGAGTTCATCTATGGTCTACAGTGGTCCTCCTATTGAATTTATATTGGAGATTTGGAATTGGTCCTGACCCAGAATTACTTCCAATTTGAACACTATTGGTTTCAGCACATCTCCGGTACATCTATGGGGGCAGTAATGGCACCAAACTCTGCTAATGGATATAAGTATGTTTTTGAGAGAGAACACATTTTATGGCCACTTGCACAGAATATCTTGTTTTATTGTCGTTTTATCAACGATTTGTTTAAAATCTGGCAGGAGGACTTGGATACCATCACCGCAATGATCAATAGGATCAACACAGCAAACACACCGGTTAAGTTAACTATGTTTGCAAACCTGGAAGGTGTGGACTTTTTGGATGTACATATATACAGACAGGATAAGAAATTGAAGATTATGCTAGCTTTAGTGTACTAATAATCTTAATTTTAGTAATGACAGGAGGCGAGATTTGCAAAACTCTCTTTACTGAAAATCTCCAGCAGCACAAAACTTTAACAACCAATCAGAAAAAAGTCAGATGGCACCTAAAAGGCCTTGACAGTGACATAATTTCCTCTTTCTTTGTAGCGAGGATATAAACAGGTAGAATAAAACATAAGAACAAAGATTTAAACGATATCAGTCCAATACCAATGGAAGCTTTAAACATGTACGTAGAAAGATGAGTCCATCCTTGATCAGTATCCAATTATGCTGAAAGAAAAAGAAATAAGTGAAAGGTTTCTGAAATGGCAAGTTGCCCGCATATAATGTATATTCGATTACACCAACAGCTATAATGCATGTTATGCTAACTGTTACTCATTTAACAAAGTCAATTCTATATACCTATGTTACATCAATATCATAGACGATATAAACCAGATACCATTTAGAACGTTTACAAAATAACATCACAAAGGGAGGGAAAAAAACCCAATAGGGTGGGAAATACTCGCCTCCTGTCATTACTAAAATTAAGATTATTAGTACACTAAAGCTAGCATAATCTTCAATTTTACCACATGACAGGAGGCTTCCTATTTGCATTTTTATGAATTAACCAAAGTTAAAGAGGCATGCGAAGTCTGCCTAAAGTAGAACGTTCTAAATGTGCTCTCACTTGTCCAATCTGCACAACGCATAATATCGGCCAGGGGAGCTCCTGCCGACAATGCCTGTGAAGTGGCCGCACCCCTGACTGATTGAGTCCCAAAACATGGTTCAACGCCGGCTAATGCTAGAAGCTATCGAATCCATCTGACCAAGGTCATAGTAGATACCGGGCCGTGGGGTTTCACACATTAAATCAGAAGCTGACCCGCCGACGATGTTCGGAGGGGAGCTGAGACTTCTATATAACGCATTAATGTCCTAACCACACACAGTCTGGGATCTGATACAAAAAAACGGGTAAAAACCAATGAGGAGTCTGATTTAGTCCGACGTGATATCTGGAAGGTAACCCCTTCTGGAGTGAAGGTGAAACCGTCAACATCAAACGCCCTTACATCTGATACGCGACAAAACGAAACGAGACATAGTAAAAGGGGTGCGTTTGGCTGAAATTTGTTTCAGCGAAAGGTAAGGGCTATCCTCCACTCCCTCAGGAAGTGTAGCACCACATCCACATGCCTTAAGCGTGAATATTTCAATGCTGGAGGTCTCAACAGCTTGGCACCCCGAAGCAAGTGGCAAACTACCGGGTCTTGACCCACCGTTGCCCTGTATCGCTACATGCGCTGCCGATATGGCCGATCTAATCACATTAAGGGATCAGTACAACAGAGAACAGATGAGATAGATAGTTTAGTATCACAGGAATAGGTGCTGTAAAGGGATCGAAGTCCCTCTCTATATACCAACTATTCCAGACTGTCCATGCAGAAAAACATCTTCTGGTGCCGGGAGCACATGAATCCCAAAGGAGGTCTTTGGTAGATTGCAATAGGCCCTGGACTGACCAGGAACCCCTGAAATCGTCCAGACTACCAGGTCTAGCTTCTGATCTAGAACGAGGGGGTGATGTTCCCCTTGTGGTCCTGTCATAAGTAGAGGGAAGGATGGTAGCAGGATCGGTGTGTCGTAGGACATCTCTAACAGGTCCGGGAACCAGGCCTGGCTCTGCCAAAGGGGAGTGATAAGCAGTAGGGATATCTTGTGGATCCGTACATGTCGGTTCTCCCTCGCAATCATGGAAAATCTGGGAAAGGCATATGCCCCCTGTTTTGGCAATGTTTGCAGGAACACATTCACTGCCTTGCAATTCGGGTCCAGAAGCCAACTGTAGTAGTTCGGTAGTTGGTGGTTGGACCGGGATGCGAATAGATCCAGACTCAACGGGTGTTTCCGAAGCCTCAATTGTTGGAATATTGAGGTGTTGAGTTTCCAGTCGCTGTTGTCTCTCCAATGTCGAGAGAACCAGCCCGCCTTCAGGTTGGAAGTTCCTGGTAGATATTCCGCCCACAGTGTGGCCTCCGTGAGGTCTTGTGATCTGGCTCCGCCCAGGTGGTTGATGTATTGTACCGCTGAAATATTGTCCATGCGGAGCAGAATGTAGCAGTCTGACATGTCTTTGGCTAGGCTGCGAATGGCGAAGGACCCTGCTATCAATTCCAGGCAGTTGATATGGAGGTCGGTCTCTTCGCCCTGCCAAGGTCCCCATGTGGAGGAGTCCGCGCAGTGTGCGCCCCAGCCCCAGAGGCTGGCGTCTGATTCCACGATGAAGTCTGGGGATGAACCAAAGATTGCTTTGCCATTCCAGGCTTGCATGTGTAGCAGCCTCCATCGAAGTTCTGTTGGAACGTCGTCTGAGAGCTGGATCCAATGATCGTATGAGTGACCCGAGCACAGGCATCGGGCTTTCAGGCGTTGTATGCCTCTGTAGTGTAGAGGTCCAGGGAATATTGCTTGGATTGAGGATGAGAGTAGGCCCACAATCCACGCAAGCATCCTGAGGGGAAAAGTCTCCATCTGGAGGACCCGTCTGATCTCTTTCGAATTGAGGCTATTTTTGCCGTGGGGAGGCGAAGCATGCAGTTCTTCGAATTAATCTCGAATCCGAGGAACTGAATTGACAGGGCAGGAGAGAGAGGCGATTTTTGTCTGTTCACCACGAAACCCTTTAAGGATTCCATAAAGTGATCGACAAACTTCGTCTGCAATCGTAGTCTGGATGCGGATTCGCAGGAAATCAGCAAATCGTCCAAATAAATGAGACATCGCACGCCCGAGGTTCGGATGTCATCCATCACCAGCTTCAGCAGCTTCATGAAGCCCCGCGGAGCTGAGACCAAAAGGCAGACATGTGAACTGGCATGTACGTCCTCTCCAACTGAACCCGAGGAAACAACGACAATCTAGGGCGATGTGGACTGACAGGTACGCATGAACCAGTCGTTCGCGATAAGAAGATCATGTAGGAGATGAATACCTTTCATCTTGAAATGTCTGTATACCACGTAGTAATTCAGGTGTCGCAGATTGATAACCGGTCGGTAATCACCTGTCTTCTTCTTGACTAGGAAGATATTGCTTAGGAAAAACACCATCCTCCGACGTGTATTACACTGCACCCTTGGGTATGTTATGGAGCCCGTTGACCAGGAGCGGCTGGTGGCTCAGCTCTGCTGCCAACCAACCCGCCCACAACCATCTCATCCGGGTGGGGCTCGGAAGACCTGTTTCCAGGAAGCTTGTGCCTTGTTTAAAGCGGTGAACAGGTTTACGTGTTGAATTCCGTTATGAAGGCTTCTCTGAACAGTAGGCCTTTGGCTTCTGGCCCAAGTTCTTTGTGGCGAATATTCCGAGGGTCGAAGAGTGGTACTCCTGCTCGTCCAAGAAGGTACCATCTTCAGCCGTCTTAGCTATTGGGACCCTCCGGGCATGCTTGTGTCCGTCCATCTCCCTGAGGACGGTCTCTGACATATTTTAGGATACCTGCGGTAGGTTCTGCCAGTCGTCCTCATCCGAAAGTGAGGCATCTTCGCGCCACTCATCCACAACGTTAAGATCGCCTTGTGGGTCATAGTCCTCCTCATCTGATCAAGGTGGTGGAGGGGAGCAAGATCGCGCTGTTCCACATGTTTGGGTCATTTGACCAGTGCCTTGTCTATTGGTTCTAGAGGCTGGGGGGCTTGTACCCTTCCAGTGTCATTTGGACTTTGACAGTTCTGAGCCCGAGGCCTCTGTCATATCAGGTGGGCCTGTGTCTCCCTGGGATAGGGGTACTGCTTGTAATAGAGCCTTCTGTATAAAGTCTTGGGTCGGTTGCGGTGTGTCTTCCATGTCTGGAACTGTCATGTGTGTGAAACAGTGATGGACAGTGAGGTGCAATAGGGGCAGGGTAATCACCTAGAGGTATCAGCCTCCACGTACAGCTGGGGCGAGCCCAGGGTATAGTTACCCCAAAAATATGTATTTATTAATGCCCGTGAGTGTATAGTAGTAATGTGTGCCAATGCGGGAGGGCCCTCTCACCTGATAAAACAGGGGGATACCTTTGAAAGATAGCAGAGATCTGAGTGTCTCTTATGTACTGGGTGTACCACCGTTGTACCCGGAGTTGAAACCACGATAACTTCAGATTAGTGCGTCACAGAGGGATATTCAGTGCATAAATTATTTGCTGCCGTAGCAGACCCGCATATAATTAGCTGGGGTTCGCCCCAGGTGGTGCGCCGTGACAATCAGAGGACACCCACGTTAACCATAGACACAATATCCAGTAGACATGGATAGCTGGGGGGTCAGCCCAGGTGGCATGCCATGAAAAACGCCAGAGGACGGCCACAGTATTGTAAATAACCCTGTGCAGGGTAACAGTATATATGCACTCAGGCAGTATAATACATACACTCAGTCTCCTTGAGAGAAAAGGCCAGTTGTTGCACTCAGGCAGTATAATATATACACTACGTTTCCTTGAGAAAAAGGGTGATGGCACATTACAAGCATTGCATGCATATCTGGGGGGTCACCCCAGGTGGTGTGCCAAAATACCCAGAGGACACCCACGTTCAATACGTACACTAGGTACAGTATATATATATATATATCCCTGTGAAGGGTACTCTGCAATACACTCAGTTTCCTTAATGATTCTGCAAGTGGAGTGGTACTGTTGCTTTAATGTAAAACTGACAGGCAGTGTTTAAACATCCATATATGTATGTGGAGATCAGTTTGAGCTGAGCTGATTTACTGTGGAGGTAATCCTGAGAAAGGAAAACCAGTGCTAAGGTGCAGGATGGGTGGTGTGCCATGAAAAAAAATACCCAGAGGGCACCCACGTTCAATATGTGCACTAGGTATAGTAAATATAAATGTATCCCTGTGAAGGGTACTCTGCAATACACTCAGTTTCCTCAATGATTCTGCATGCAAAACATCTCCAGCAAGTGGAGTGGTACTTTTACTTTAATGTAAAAACTGACCGGCAGTGTTAAACATCCATTAAATGTATGTGGAGATCTAGTTGATCTGGGTTGTTTTACAGTGAAGGCAATCCTGAGAAAAAACAATGCTAAAGGTGCAGATCGAGTGATTTCGGATCTGTAAAAGTAGTAGGAAAAAATGGCCGCCATGAATCTCGCGAGACCCGCGAGGTCCAAGATGGCTGCCGTTCGCACGCAAATGTCAGCAACGCTCTCGCTCGTCGCAGGCGTCCCAGCCTCCCTCCACCCCGTCCCCACACAGTCACAGCAAATACAGCCAAAGGCACTACCACAAGGTCTTCGGTGCGGGCGCGGCACTGACAGCTGTGACGCCCGCGGTCCGAGTAGAGGAAAAAACGACTCAGGCAATGTACAATAATAACAAGGGGACAGTGGGAGTGAAAAACTATAAGACAGCATAAATCCAAAGAGGGACAGGTATAGGAGAGCCAGGGACTCAATTCAATTAAAGGACCACTCTAGGCACCCAGACCACTTCAGCTTAATGAAGTGGTCTGGGTGCCAGGTCCTTCTAGGGTTAACCCATTTTTAAATAAACATAGCAGTTTCAGAAAAAATGCTATGTTTATTAATGGGTTAAGCCTTCCCCCAAAGCCTCTAGTGGCTGTCTCATTGACAGCCACTAGAGGCGCTTGCGTGCTTCTCACTGTGATTTTCACAGTGAGAGCACGCAAGCGTCCATAGGAAAGCATTGTAAATGCTTTCCTATGCGACTGGCTGAATGCGCGCGCAGCGCTTGCTGCGCGTGCGCATTCAGCCCAGGAGGAGGAATGGAGGAGGAGAGAAGGAGGAGAGCTCTCCGCCCAGCGCTGGAAAAGATAAGTTTAACCCCTTTTCCCCCTTCCAGAGCCGGGCGGGAGGGGGACCCTGAGGGTGGGAGCACCCTCAGGGCACTATAGTGCCAGGAAAACGAGTATGTTTTCCTGGCACTATAGTGGTCCTTCAAATGAAAGTAATCAGGAGAGGCAAAATACTCTGACCTGTGCAGGCTGGAGCAAAAAAGAAAGAGGAAATGATGTCACTGTCAGGGCCTTTTATGTGCCATCTGACTTTTTTCTGATTGGTTGTTACTTTTTCTGTGCTGCTGGAGATTTTCAGTAAAGAGAGTTATGCAAATAGGAAGCCTCCTGTCATGTGGTAAAACTGGCATACAGTCTTTATACAAAACCGGCTGATAGAAACACATTATTGTATGCTGGGAGTTTCCATTCAAAACATCTGAAACCATCATTACCTTTTTCTCAATTCTTACGAGTATTGAGAAACAACTCTGTACCACAGAAAGCATGGATACAAATAGGTGAAATGTGGAACAAATTTAAAGAGAGAGGGTATAATGACCAGGTACTACAAAAGGCATGGGACAAATGCCTTGACACTACTAAACCCAAAAAGACAAATCCTCCTACATTGGTGTTTCCCCACTACTTTCACCATAATGTCATTTAAAATCAAAGCCTCTGTAAATAAGAATTGGCCCATCTTATCCAACGATCCTACACTACCAGCAGAATTTAAACATCCACCACTAATGTAATATTGTCACAGAAAAAACATGCGAGACCTCCTAGTCAAATCGGATCCAGTGCACTGTTATTCCCCCGAACAACATACAGCCAATACAGAATGCTACAGATGTTTGGGATGCATCACCTGCAGCTATATGATCCCGGGTAAAAGTTTCACGCATCCACACAGTGGCAAACAGTATAAGATATTGTGACAGTTGCCCCTATGGAGTAGGGTGTCTACCATCCAGGCGTCCTCCTTCCCAGTACTGGAGACCACGGCAGAGCTCCAAGTCAAGGTCCTGTAGAGTCGGTAGAGCGGGGCTCCCTCCTCCAGGAGGGTATAGCTGGGGCTCTCCTTCCAGAAGGGGTAGCAGGGTAGCTGGAGATTGCTCTTATAAGAGCTAGTAGTGATATAGCTGGTATAGCTGTTCCCTACAACAAGAGACAAGGCTACAAGTTGAGGATAAGAAGATCTGAATGCACTGAGGCTTTATTGCTTCTTTTATACAAGTTTTCCAACAAGGTTACCACCCACGTGGACCTTGTTGGGTACTGAAACTGCAAACTTTACAACCAATTGGGTACAGGCACATAGATAAACACTCCCACTTGTTACAGCAAATTCCTCCCTTCTGCTTGGGAGATAATTGAGTTTAATAGCTGGATTAACTCAATTACCTCCATGCGAAAAACATACTTTTTATACACTTTTTATAACTTTGCAATTATACATCCAATAGTAATAAAACAAATATTTTCATAATCAGCGTTACTAGGGGACAAACATATTCAAAAATCATTCAAATCCATTCAGCCGTTCGGGAGTTAGCTAGAAGTCATATTTTGACCGACCTCACGCACGTTTTCATGCCAAAAACAGTTCCAGAGATTTGAGCTGTGTGGCTGGTCTATTTCCCATGTTAAGTTCAATTCAAATAGGCGAACGGCAGCCGTTCGAATAATTGTCGAACGAATTGTCGAACGGCGTTCGAATTTCAGCGGTGTTCGTGCCGTTGAGTATCCAATTTTAGTTCCATGAACTCGACGGCAAAACACCGCTGACCTCATTTGGATGAATTAAAATGGGTACCGCCACGTGTTCAGTTATCGAATGGCGGCCACTCCGACTACTTCGGCACTTCGGCTGTATCCGAAGTGCCAATTTAAAAGTACAGATTCTTTCCTGACCTTGGCTTATTCTTATCGTGTGTCTTGACCTCTGGCATCCTCTGACATTGGCTTACCCTCGTTCTGGCACCCTCTGACTTTGGCTTATTCTCTGCAATTCTCCTGCTTGTGTTCTTGCCTGTACTGCGACTTGGAGCAATATCCTACACAGCCCCTGTGCACAGACTCACAGGCCAGGTGGTTCCTTATCTGGTCACCTTGGTCTCTGTTTATTTGCAAGGGTGAGCGTATATCTTTGTATACCGGACTCCCAACTAAGGTAAGCCCTGACACTTTCAAGATAGCAGATCTTATAAACTAGGAAGGGAATGTGGTAGATTTCAATCCTGAAGAGGTGGTTAGTCTGGCAGTAGAGAAGGTAGGTCCCGTCGCACTTCCTTTTCCAAAAACTTCAGGAATTTATGATGGCATTATCTCCCAGTCAGGAGGAGTCGGAGCACGTTTACTTCAATTCCAATTGGCATGGGAAGAATCCACAAGCGACATTTGGGTTCTAGATATCATCCGGAGAGGATATTTTCTGGAATTTTACAGAAAAAAACCTTTGAGATCCTTTCAAGTCACAAAATGGCCAGGAGAAATGGAGAAAAGAATCACCCTTCAAGACTTCATTTCCTCATTGCAAACAGGAGTTATAATAAGGGTCCCGGCAGCTGAAAGAACTCACGGTTTCTACTCGCACCTCTTCCTAACCAGAAAATCCTCAGGAAGGTGGAGACCCATTTTAGACCTACACAAACTTAACCAACACTTACACATCTGCGGGTTCAAGATGGAATCCTTGCAATCTTTCATCAAAAGTTTTCCCCAATCAATGGATGATGTCGTTAGATCTGTCAGCTGCCTATTTCCATATCCCCATTGCTCAGAAGCATCAGAAATACCTGATGTTCACAGTTGAAGGGGGCCATTTCCAATTCAGAGCACTACCCTTCGGACTCAGCACAGCCTCGAGGACTTTCATCAAAGTACTGGTGGTTCTCATTGCGAAACTAAGAAAATAGGGCATTTCCATCTTCCATTATCTGGACGACATCCAGATTGTGGGAGACGACAAAGAGATATTATCCTCTCATGCCATCATCAGCCTTTGGTTCTTACAGCATCACGGCTGGAAGATCAATGTCAAGAAGAGCCATCTCTGTCCGACTCAGTCTATGACATATCTGGGAGCTTGCTTCGATACGTCAGCAGGAACCGTTCAGCTCTCCCTGGAGAGAATTTTGAGACTCAGGAAGCAGATAGTGGAAATATTAGCATCCAGAGTTACCTCGGCAAAGAAAGCGATGAGTCTGCTCGGATACATTTCTTCCACAATAGGTCTCACTAGGTGGGCGCAGTGGAGAATGAATAAGAATAAGTTTTTATTTCCATCTCTAATATATATGTCTTGTATTTTATATGATTAATGATGTTTGACAAGAAATTCACATTACTTAACTATATGAAGACTCTTTGCCCTTCAAAATGTAGATGATTTGCTAAAAACATTCTTGTCCCCATATATGTTATATCTGGTTTTTAGAATAAGATTTAGAAATGTATTGAGTTCACAAAATTTTTTATAATTTTTTTTTTTACAATTCTCTATATAAAAAGTTAAACCTGCTTGTACACTTTGCTATTTAAGAAATTATAATATGTCCTATGTACTACTATTTTATGTTTTCTGACGCTAATATGCATGACTACTTGATAATTAAAGGTGTGAATTATAAAGATCCTCAGATACCACATCAATCACACAGTCTCTGATGTAGTAGGGCGATATCCTTACGAAACGCGTTAGACAATTGAAGCAAGCTCATTCACTACCAGCGGCAATCCATCTTTAAGCACCTCTACTCATCTTGAACTCCGGACCCGCCACAAACTTTACCCCATGAGAACAGTGCTGATGCCTCAATGTGAGGTATGAAGTCGAACGCACGCTGTCCTCACCGGCGGACGGGATACAGAGGACAGATCCACAACTATCATCCTCATCCATCACGGTCTGGTTTAAAGGTTGTCTTGCTTATTAGAACTGCTATAGACTGGTTATTGTATGGTGCTGCTATTTTTATCCTTATTTTTATATTTTTCATTAATAAATTGTTTTTGATATTCCCAACTGTTTCACCACCTACAATTTTTAGCGATACTGCTGATATTGCTATTACACGTGGACATTATTCTTATCTTTTATTTTTATGAAAGTATAATATCTGGCATTTGGTACGATCTGCCCTGTACAATTTTCATTAACAGGGTTAAGGGCACCTATACCATACATTTTTATCCTGCACTTATTTGACCCATACTGCTTTTAATAATTAAGTGAACTCACTACATATATATTATATTCAACTATTCTCCTGATCAGCTCCTGGATACCTTGCACGGTATTATATGGTGTATTCTGCAGTGGAGAATGAGGTAATTCCAAGCGAATTTCCTACTCCAATTTTCTTTAAAGAACCTAATTCAACCCATCAGGATTCAGTTATCGGTACGTAATTCCCTGATTTGGTGGCTAGACAAGAAATGCCTAAGTAAAGGCTTACCTCTGGGGGAAATCTCGTGGGTAGTGGTGACGGATGCCAGCCAATGGGGTTGGGGCGCCCACTGTATTCACAACTTCGCTCAAGAAGAATGGGAATTTCCATCAAGCAACATGTATGCCAATCTGCTGGAACTCTTAGCGGTTTTTAAGGCCCTGAGACACTTTTCTTCACAACTCCTATACAAATGGGTGAAGATAAGGATAGACAATGCAATAGTAGTGTCCTATATTAACCACCAGGGTGGAACCAGGAGCCACAGAATGATGGAAATTATGCAACGCCTAATGTTATGGGTGCAAAGACACCTGGTTGGCCTCGCAGCAATTCACCTGCCGGGGAAGCAGAACCAGCTTGCAGATTTCCTCGGCAGGTCCAGGATAGACCCAAGAGAGTGGTGCCTATCGGACAATGTGTTCCGAACAATAGTGGAAAAATGGGGCCTTCCTCAAGTAGATCTACTGGTAACTCGGTAAAACAGGAAGGTGGCGGAGTTCTTTACAAAGGACAACAACCCTCTAGCCCTAGGCGAGGAGCAATTCAGCAGGGGGTATGCGTTTCCTCCTTTTCCACTGATTTTTCCCATCCTGAGAAGAATGAGAATGGAACCGGTGTCTCTCATCTTGATATCATGGAGATTGAAAGGGAAGGGCTGACAAATAAAGGCTTCTCTCAAGCAGTGGTGGACCCTATGTTCAAAGCAAGGAAACATTTCACTTCTGCCACATACTATAGAGTATGGAATGTTTTTTCCGCCTGGGCTATTTCTAAAAACATTAACATCCAGAGTCCTTCTACGAAAGATGTCTTGGAATTACTACAATCCGGCCTCGAAAAAGGCTTGAGGTATAACACCTTGAAGGTTCATGTTTCGGCTCTCTCAGCCTTAACCAACCACAAATGAGCCTCAGACTCAGACGTAGCTAAATTCCTCAAGGCGGTCATGAAAATCAAGCCTCCAATTAAGTCATTTGCTCCACTCTATGATATTCCTTTCTGAAGCTCAACCACACACTAGTTGGGCAACAAATGTACATTCCAACATATGTTCTATGAATTCATTAAATTTCTATTCCCCTACATTCCGTAGGGATAGATTAACTGGCTGTAAAAAGTATAGGTGTGGGCCATATTTTAGTATAATTGTAATTCAGTCCCGCAAGACTAACTCCCATCCACAACCGGAGGTATTCACCCATCGGCCTAACTCATAGCTAGAGCCTCGCTCCAACCTCTCCAGGTTATTAGAGGGGGCCTCACCTGTCACGGCCACTCATTTAAATCTCTTACTTGTCAACTGGAGGCCAACATTTCCGCCACTTCATTTGGTGACCTCAGTCCCTTAGCCCAAATCATAGCTGGAGCCTCTCCAAGCCACTTGGCATTAGCAGGGCCTCGCCTTCCCTTAGTTCAGATAATTCTTCGCCATCCGGCACTTAGCAAGCTGCCAGTTGATGTAGGGCTACACAGTCATTGACAATTCATCATAGTATGTCTCACACTTTGGAACTAGGAAACATTGTCACTCACATGTACTACCACTACACCTTCCCTTGGCACTATCCAGCATACAGCTAGCCCGAGTTCCTTGGGTTCTGAGACCTTTCCTAAGTTGCTGCAGAGTGCAGATGTATAGACATACTATTCCAGCAACAGCTTGGAAGCTCAAATGTATAGCCTCCTTATTGGAAACCACCCACCCCCCTCTGCATTCGGTACAGCATATCGGAGAGATTTGGTGCCCCTCCATGGAAATTATGCCTGCTCCCATTGGGATCTACGGTCCCTCCTTGGTTCTCTGAACATGTGTGCATTTACCACAAGGTTGCTACTTCATCTCCTACTAATCAACCTCTTACAGGTTTTTCTACTGACAATTGCGCTGTGACACTTGACGCACGTTGCTCATATAGACTCGTTCATATAGCCGAACTCCCACTGGAACGAAAAAGTCATGGTTCATTCCCCCACAATCTGACAAATCCCTTGTTCTCTAGTCAAACACTGTTGCCCACAGTGCATTTGCAGCTATTTACGAGGATTACCAATTCCGTAACATATGTGCCTAGTGGTCAGCAGTAAATCCGAACCTACCCTTGTTATCATGACTTCAGCCCCTTTCGCAGTCTACACTATCATGACCACCACACACACATCATAGTCTCCATAGAGGGGGCTATCAGGCAAACTCAAGCCACACAGAATGTGTATTAGCTTGGTCCTCCCTGCTAATAATCACATAGTTATTCAGGCATTGACTAGGCTGGCAGCAATGGCGATATTACCATGTTTGTATCCACACACCAATCTGTCACAACATAACAGCCGATGCCTTCTTTCGTTCAATTTCGCGTATTCTACCATGCACACCCCATAGCTGCCAAACATCCTTTCTAAACCCCAAAATTTTAGGGCCTCACTTTGATTTAGCTTCTCTATGACAGCTGGTAGATTGCTGGCATATGCAGCACTCACTAACAATACCTTCCGTTATATACTGGAGTTCTGGCCAGCTATTTTACGTTCCCTTCAGCATAATTGTTAATTCGTACTCAATAGACCCCACAGTGGCGTTCACATCCTTTTGCCACCTTAATCTTAAATTAGCTTACAACACCATTAAACTATTTGGATACAACCTTAAACATTTTGAAATCATTCCTTTAGTATTGGTGCTGCTTCTGCAGTCTCTAGTAGAATATCCCAGAACACGTCATTGATGACTAGGGCGAGGGTAATCATCTGCATACACCATATGCATCCTGTCAGGATAACAGAATGATCCAGCACATAGAATTGTGTAACACAGAGGACTGATAGGTAACGTATACCGGACCTTAGAATGGCCGGACTTACGTACCAAAGAATAGTCAGGAATAGCAGAGGTCAAGGGATACAGAAAGAGACACAACGATAAGGAAAAGCCAGGAGTTAGGGATGCCAGAAAACAGGGAAGTCAAAAACAATGCCAAAGTCAAATAACCAGAATAACCAGAATCAATAACGCGCTCTCGGAGCATGATGAGAACTGGGCCTAAATACCCGTCCTCTAGATCTGATAGGCTGTAACCAGCCTTTGACCCCAAAGGCAGTTACCAGGTTCTATTTGCATAATTGCTGCTCAGCATTAACCCTTCTGTGGATTTGGTTGCTGCTCGGCACAACTTTTCCTGTGTGGACAGTAAATGCCATTAACCACATTTTTATAAGCGGATGAATACGTGACATTACCCCCCACCTTAAGAACGCCCACCGGACGGGCAGGACCAGTCTTGAGAGGAAATTTGGCGTGAAAATAGCGAATTTTGCGCCCACCATGTATATCAGATGCCGGAACCCAAGAACTATCGGCTGGTCCATAACCTTTCCAATCCACCAAGTACTGTAAAGTGCCCCGAGAAAACCTGGAATCCATTATGGAGGAGACCTCATACTCTTCCTGTCCAGAAACAACTAAGGGTGGAGGAGGGACACATTCGAGACAGTATATTTATTGCAAACAAGAGGTTTGAGCAAGGACACATGAAAGGTATTAGGAATTTTCAAGGAGGCTGGAAGTGCCAGAGAGTACGCAACAGGATTGGACGCAATGATACATTCCGGGGGAATGATATGGGACGTTTCTTGCTCTAGTATAGCCTCAGTATCAAACTGCCTGGACAAGGCGTCAGCCTTGACATTTTTAGAACCAGGTCTGTAGGTGATAAGAAAATTAAAGCGAGAAAGAAATAGAGACCACCTAGCTTGTCTGAAAGATAATTGCTTAGCATCTCCTATGTAAGCCAGGTTTTTGTGATCAGTAATGATCAAAAGGGGGTCCTTGGAAGATGTTGCCACTCCTTGAGAGCTAGAATAATGGCCAACAATTCTCTATTGCCAATATCGTAATTGCGCTCAGCAGGAGACAACTTTCTAGAAAAGTAACCACAAGGATGTAACAGAGTTTCCTGGCTCTCCCTCTGGAAGAGAACTGCCCCTACCTCTGTCTCTGAAGCATCAACCTCCAGTTTGAAAGGCTTACTTGTGTCAGGATATATCAATATGTCGGCAGAGGCAAACCACTGTTTGAGAGTTTCAAAGGCTTCAATTGCCTCCTTAGACCATATCGTACTACTAGCCCCATTGCATGTCATATTGGTGATGGGGGCTATTACTGAAAAAATCCCTTTATAAATCTTCTGTAATAATTGACGAAACCAATGAACCTTTGAATGGCTTTCAACCCAGTGGGTAAAGGCCACTGTAGAACAGACTCTGTTTTTTTTATGATCCATCTGAAACCCCAAGGCAGAAATATTATATCCTAAAAATTGTATTTCAGACTGGTCAAAGATACATTTTTCCAATTTACAATAAAGTTGTTTTTTTAACAAGGTTTGCAGAACTTGTTTAACATGATCGTGGTGAGACTGGAGGTCAGGAGAATAAATAAGGATATCATCCAGATAGACCAAGACAAACGAGTAAATGTAATCCCTGAGTACATCGTTAATGAAATCTTGGAGAACCGCTGGAGCATTGCACAACCCGAATGGCATCACTAGATATTCATAGTGTCCACTTCTGGTAATAAATGCAGTCTTCCACTCGTGATTTTCCTTGATTCTCACTAAATTGTAAGCGCTTCTAAGGTAAAGCTTAGTAAACACTTTAGCGCCATGGAGTCTGTCAAATAATTCAGCAATAAGAGGAATGGGGTAGGCGTTCTTAATGGTGATTTTGTTCAATGCCCTGTAAATGATACATGGGCGCAACTCACCATCCTTTTTAGATACAAAAAAGAATCCTGCCCCAGCAGGCGAGGATGATTTTCGTATATGGCCTTTATTCAATTAATCTTTAATATATTCCTCCATTACACTACTCTCCTGAGGTGACAGAGCATAGACTGCTCCTTTAGGTGGCATAGCACCTGGTAGTAAGTTAATGGAACAGTCATGTGGTCTGTGAGGAGGTAGAGTATTAGACTGAGTCTTGCTGAATACTTCTTTAATGTCTTGGTACTGTATAGGGATTTCGGGATTTTGAGTTGTACTAGTGGGTAATTCAATAGTGCCCACTCTTTTGGTGACATGCAATATGCACCTTTCATTACAATCCTTACCCCATTCTAATATTTCCCCATTAGCCCAGTCAATATGAGGGTTATGCTTGCTAAGCCATGGGAATCCTAATATAATAGGACAAGAAGGAGATATAATTACCTGAAATGTAATCTCTTCCTTATGTAATGCACCAATGGAAATATTAATGGGTAAGGTTTCATGCGTTATCAATAGTTGTGAGAGTGGTCTTCCATCAATAGCTAGGGGTGATAGTCTCTCTTTGATAGGTATAGTATTACCTTTGACAAATTGAACATCGATGAAGTTTCCAGCAGCACCTGAATCCATCAGGGCTTTGCATGAAAAGTTATTTTTGTCAAAGGCGATAGAAATGTCAAGGAGAAATCTATTTTTATTTTTTTCAGAGGACGTTTCCATTACACCTAAGACCTGTCCCCTTAATGTGCTTAGGTGTGGTAGTTTTCCGGACGTATGGGACAATTGTTTCTCATATGTCCCTTCCTACCGCAGTATAGACATAGGCCTTCTTTTCTCCTACATTGTCTTTCTGCTTCCGACAGTCTAGTGACCCCCAACTGCATGGGTTCGGGTTCGGACTGTACAGGAATTTCAGGGACAATAGGTCTGTAGAAACGGGGTGCTAAATGCATATTCATGCGTCTGGTCTTGTTTCTAGTAGATTCTCTGGTTCTTAATCTATTATCAATCTGCATGATAAATTCATTAAGCTTTTTAGGTAAGTCTTTGGCGGCAATCTCATCTAGCATAGTTTTAGATAATCCGTTTTTAAATGCAGAGATTAACCCACTATTAGTCCAGTCTACCTCGGAAGCCTAGTACCAAATTCTATGGCATATGCCTTGTGTACTATAGCTGGAGGTACACAAGGTTTGAGGCCGCAGGTTGCAGATGTGCTGTTCGGGTAAGAAGCGTACTGAAGGCCTGGGCAAATTGATCCATGCGGTGATCATTATCCTCCAGTTTCCTTTCACAAGCAGCTATGTGCTTACACAATTCTATAGGATCTATGGCCATGTCGTAATGTCAGGATTACAGAATGATCCAGCACGTAGAATTGTGTAACACAGAGGACTAATAGGTAACATATATCAGACCTCAGAATGGCCGGACTAACGTACCAAAGAATAGTCAGGAATAGCCGAGGTCAAGGGATACAGAAAGAGACACAACGATAAGGAAAAGCCAGGAGTCAGGGATGCCAGAAAACAGGGAAGTCAAAAACAATGCCAAAGTCAAATAACCAGAATAACCAGAATCAATAGAATCAATAACGTGCTCTCGGACAACCACAAGGGAAACCACGACAGGGCACTGAGCAGGATGAGAACTGGGCCTAAATACCCCTCCTCTAGATCTTATAGGCTGCAACCGGCCTTTGACCCCAAAGGCAGTTACCAGGTTCCATCTGCATAATTGCTGCTCAGCATTAACCCTTCTGTGGATTTGGTTGCTGCTCAGCACAACTTTTCCTGTGTGGACAGTAAATGCCATTAACCACATTTTTATAAGCGGATGAATATGTGACACATCCATCAACCGGCGAGGGAATTGAGGCAGGCATTTAAAGTATTGATTATATAATGTCAACATGTATTACAGTATTAAACTTTTTGCCCTCTTTTTACAGGCCTACCTGAACATCGGTTTCAGGCACACCACAACCGATTTACACCATCACCACTATAACTCGGCTTATTGTCCCTGACTACAAATATATATATTTTTAGGTTAATTTATGACAAGGGGCTGAGCATACCCTTGGTACTGAATTTATGCCAGGATGCTCAATAAAGGGAAACCCCAAACACCTAAAGCAATTAAGCTTGTTGAAAGGTTTTGTGTGAAGTGTGTCATTTTGTTTTTATTTTACAAGAAGTGCAGATTTCAATAGAAATTGGCATTTTATAAATTAACATTTCATCAAATGGAACATGATGTCCACCCACCCCATCACATTATCCTTCATAACTCAGCCTCTGACTATTTCTTAAAGGTACACTTTGGTCACCCAGACCACTTAATTTCATTGAAGTGGTCTGGGTACAGTATCCCAGTGCCACTTAGTCCTGCAATGTAAAGCAATGCAATTACATTGCAGGACTAAGACTGTCTCTAGTGGCTGTCAATCAGATAGCCACCAGAGGCACTTGGTTGCTAATGGACTTTTGGTTGTCTAACTGATGCTGGATGTTTTTTTTTTAACCCTTTATGAGCTGGGGGAGGTGACTAGAGAGCTCTATAATGTTAGGATTACAGATTTGTACTGCTAACACTGTAGAATCTATTTTATTCGTAAGGGTTCCATTATACCCATTCTCAGGTACTAGAATACAGGGGTAGGAGCAGGTGAGCATCTTTTTGCCTACCTGCTTGGTGTTTTTAATTCTCATTCTGCTGTACATGGGGTGAGGGGAAGTAGGGCATTTTGTTTGCAGCCCTAGCACCCAAGTGTCCTGATCAGTTTATTTAAGGCATCTCTACACTTTGCATATTGATTTGAGATGGGTGGGGAGGGGAACACCCCGATCAGTGTTGGTTGCTGATACAGGGGTTGCCTGGGACACTACTCTTATGTTTCACCTCTGAACCCTGCACATGAGATGAGTGGCAGGTGCCAATTGTCTTTTCCTACTTTTTATTTTAATATAGTGCCCCAAAGCTATCAAACTGAAATCAGTGAATTTGACTCTTAATACCCTCACTCAACAAACTCATGGACGATTTGTTTACAATTTAGCCGTTAATAAATGCCACAATTGTTGGAATTCACATTGCAATCCAGCCTGTCATTTTAATTCTGAAATTCATGGACAAGAGCCCATTCTGCATTAGAATCCTATTTGTGGAAATACCTTAACATTGAATGAATGACGTTCCGAAATACGCTACATTGACAGGAAAGCTGAAGGGGACACATTTGACTACTGGGGGCAAGGTAATTATATCTGGGAAGTGGTCAATGACATTTTAAAATCTTAATAACCAAGGGATTGCATGGGAACTCTTATTAGGAACACAACTGGCATATTGCTACATAAAATATTCATAATCTGTTGATGTCTGTAACGGTCTCAGTGTCAGCATGTGTAGACTGTAAGCTCATTTGAGTGGGACCCTTTTCACCTCTTGTAGTTACAATATTTGGTTTGTTTATTCTATATACTTAATGTATAATTGTAATGTTATAAAATTGTAAAGTGCAGCAGAATAAGTTGACACTATATAAATGATGATAACAAAAAATAGATAGAATGTTCCAAAATAAAGCAATCATACTGACCTCTGTAGGTTGTAAGAAGTAATGCACTTACATCCCGATAATGATTAGTTCCTAGGGTTTATGTTAATCTCTAAACCCAAGAAATGAATGGACATTAGTATGTAATCGTTATAGCAATACAATATATAGGACAAAACAAACAAAAAACATATTATATTGTACAGGTGGATACAATCAAATGACATCTCACACAGATCTGAGCCTCCAATTGGCTTAGTGAATACAGTCAAGGGAGAGAAGTGATCTCAATTTAAGAATTACTGAGTCCAGTCAAACCTCTTACCTGAGACCAACCCTAACATTCACCTTGCTGCTATGAGCTAAAAAGCAAAATCTCTACTGGGACTCAGATGGGTATTTTTATGAACCCCACTTATTAATCCTTTATAGGGTACACATGGGGTGGGTAGCAGCACTGAAACATGGCTCTGTAATACAAAAGCAACATACAAACACACAAATGTAAGCCCTGCACTCAAACTCCCTCTATTCCTGGGCAGCAGCAATGGCCACAGCATTCATCTGCACCAAAACATAGTACAAAAATAAAAAAACAGTTACATGCACGCTGCCGCTGCCACGTGTTCGGCAGACGAACAAAGGCCACCCAGCGTTCGTCAATTAAGCTGCGGTTAACCGCAGCTTCTGGGCAGTCAATTGACGGCACACTCCAGTTCCCAGGTGGTCCATCGTTCGGTACTTTGTTCGGTAGATTGAATCTACCGAACACCCAGGCAGAAAGGCACGAATAAACCTTTCAGCAGGGAAAATAACAGGTTTGAACTGCAGGGCCATAGTCTAAAGGGAGCAGGCAAGCAACAAGGCTTCTCCAATGCTTCGTGGCGAGGTTGGTTCCGCCACATGGTCCAACGGCACATTTCACTGTGTCCTGTGGAGAGGGGGTCCAGAAGTCTGATGTTTCCTTCCTGCAGCTTCCTGTCATCTCTTCTTGCAAATCGAGTGAGCTATGGCAATGCTCCGCACGGCACGTAATGAACACCTGAGCATTGCCATGGTAACCTGCAGCAACCCTTTCGCGGTGTTACGAGAGGAGATGACAGAAAGCTGCAGGAGGGGAACATCCGACTTCTGGGCCCCCTCTCTACAGGACAAGGTAGCGGGAGCCCAGAACTGCATATATATGTAGCGGTAATCGCTATATATATATATATATATATATATAGTTCAAGTAGAGATTGTAGCTGTATTAGCCCAGTGATGTACATTTAAAAAACAGTTAACATTTGTATCTTGTAATACCTTTTTTATTGGACTAACAGAATTTTTTAATGACAAGCTTTCGGGAGAACCTCCCTTTCTCAAGTCTGAAGCATTTCTGAGCAAGACAACACATAGAATTCAAAGTTGAGTTGTGATACAGGGGTTGATACGACATGAGTGTAGATAAGACACAGATTTGTTAGAAAATAGACACCATTTTTGCAGTGGGCCATAAATATCTTTCTGAAGAGCAGAGTGAGGGGGGAAAAACAAAGAGAAGAAAAACAAACAAGCAGGCAGTGCAGAGGATGGTACACTTTATACATGCACACACACATAAATATGTATATGTGAACGCATAAACACATGTACATATACATAAACACATATCCATACATGCACATGAACTCATATACACAAATATTAATGCACAGTAATATATATAAGCATACATGCATATGAGTATGGGAAAGCATAGGTCTACACATAGTACTTTGTATATAAATAGAATAAACATATAGGAATGCATTTTAAAATGTTGATACATATGACAGAACAGTAAGATAATGCTGGGAGAGTGTTCATGTAAAGTGTTGGTAGTGGGACAGGAAACCCAAATCAATATTTAGTCCATTTAATCATTCTGGCTTCAAAAGTTTTTCTTTCCTGGGTATTTTTAAAACCCCCTTTCAGTACTTTGATTTTTAGGTCCTTCAGTGAGTGGCCAGGCTGGGTAAAGTGGTGTCCCACAGGAGTGCAGTAGGATTCTTCTTTGTGGTGTTTAATGGAGTGTCTGTACATATTCATTCTGCCATTTAATGGCTGGGTGGTTTCCCCAATGTAGCATCCTAGGTGGCATTTGGTGCATTGAATCATGTATACCACATTGCTGGATGTGCAGGAGTATGAACCTTTAATGCTGTAGGTTTTATTGCTGTGTGTGGCAGTGTTGTCTGTGCATATGTGCTGACACAGTTTGCAGCGAGTTTTTTTGCATTGATTGGTCCCATTTTCTTCATTCTTACCATCAGTGGGCAGCTTCATGTTGATTAATTTTTGTTGGAGGTTTGGTGGTTGTCTGAAGGCCAAAATGGGTGTTTCAGGGAAAATGTTTTTCAGAGTCTCATCTTCTGTTAATATTGGTTGTAGGTCTTTGATGATTTTCCGTATTTCCTCAAGAGCTGGGTTGTAGGTGACCACAAGTGGCACTCATGTGGATATTTTTTTCTCTCTGTACTGTAGCAGGCGCGTGCGTGGCGTTTTTACAGCAGAGTTGATTTCTTTGGTAATAGTCTTTGGTTTGTAGCCTTTCTGTCTCAATAATTGGGAGAGTATATTTAGATGGGAATATGCATTCACATATACATATTTATGTGTGTTTGCATGTATAAAGTGTACCATCCTCTGCACTGTCTGCTTGTTTGTTTTTCTTCTCCCTCTCTCCCCCCTCACTCTGCTCTTCAGAAATATGTTTATGACCCTCTGCAAAAATAGTGTCTATTTTCTAACAAACCTGTGTCTTATCTGCACTTATGTCGCTTTAACCCCTGTATCACAACTCAGCTTTGAATTCTATGTGTCGTCTTGCTCAGAAATGCTTCAGACTTGAGAAAGGGAGGTTCCCCCGAAAGCTTGTCATTAAAAAATTCTGTTAGTCCAATAAAAAAGGTATTACAAGATACAAATTTTATCTGTTTTTTACATCTATATATATATATAAAAAAAATATGTTAAACCCCTGCACTCCAATAAAAAAATATATTTTACCTGGTGCTCTGGTGGCTCAATTGTAGAGAGTAGAAGAAAACCGGCACTCAAGGAATTTTAGCAAATTTTTACTGTGGAAAAATAAATCAACGTTTCAGCTCCTCTAGGGATGTCCTGATGAAAGCTCCCTAGAGGAGCTGAAACGTTGATTTATTTTTACACAGTAAAAATTTGCTAAAATTCCTTGAGTGCCGGTTTTCTTCTACTCTCTCTCTCTATATATATATATACATATACATAGGTGTCCAGAGCTCCACAGCAATCACTTTACAGTGTACTGGGGCGGCAAAATGCCGCTCCTGTAAAAGTGCCACCTGGAGCTATGGTCCCACTGCTGCCAATGGACGGGCCGGCCCTGTGTAAGATTTGTGCATATACAGCACAAATGGCCATACATTTTAAATCTTGAGAATATACTCAAGAATTGTGTGGTCTATTTGTGGCTGTTCATACAAATACCACTAGGGGGAGCCAACAGACAGTTTATGAGCTTGCTGAGTAATAAAAATCTCCACCTGCATTAGAATAATTCAACTTAAAGAGTTTTTTTTTAAATGCACCTGTCCTGATACACAACTATTCATAAAATGAAAGTACACACAATTTTATTAAAATATTGTTTTTTTGTTTTTTTCCTCACATCACATTAGAAATAATTCACAAAATGCAACACTTTGTCAGAGTCATAATAGAAAACAAAGATCCATGCATGATTTCGATTTTTGAGATAAACATAAAGCAAAGAATAATGCATGTATTTACAAATATAACAGAAAGGTAAGAATATAGACTTCATAAAATGTGAAATGCTAAACTACTAATAAAACAGTCTACCTTGGAAAAATTTAACAAAATTAAAGGACCACTCTAGGCACCCAGACCACTTCAGCTTAATGAAGTGGTCTGGGTGCCAGGTCCAGCTAGGGTTAACCCATTTTTTTTTTAATAAACATAGCAGTTTCAGAGAATGCTGTGTTTATAAATAGGTTAATCCAGCCTCTAAAGCCTCTAGTGGCTGTCTAATTGACAGCCGCTAGAGGCGTTTGCGTGCTTCTCACTGTGAAAATCACAGTGAGAAGATGCCAGCATCCATAGGAAAGCATTATGAATATGTTTTCCTGGCACTATAGTGGTCCTTTAAGCAAAAGAAAAACAACACTGCCAGTGGTGCTAGTTTGTGATTGCACCATACCACATTCCTAATCTGCCAGATGACAGGCAGCCCCTTGGTAGGTAGTCCATTTCTGTATTATTTCTTGGACTACCTACCATGGGGCTGTCTTCCATCTTGCAGATTGGGAATCTGATATGGTGGTATCCCAAACTAGCACCAAGGGCAGCGTTGTTGTTTTTTTGCTTCGTTTCATTACATTTTTCCAAGGTAGATAGTTATTTGAGACTTGTAGCTTAGTGTGGCCTACGGTGGCACTGCATGTAGATTCCACAAGCTCTCCTAAAAACAACAGCCACTGCCTTGAGAGACTGTATGCATCTCTTGGAATTGGACCCAGGCCCAACCTCACAGGACTAGTCTGGAGCATCTCAGATGCAGAAATATGTATTGAAGTGAAGCCCATCTGCATTTCCACACTTGGGCTTTGGATTTGGGCTTCACACAGCGATTCCAGCAGATTAATCGGTTTTGCAACATTCCCTCCATATTTTTATTCTCGATTTTATAGGTAGGTGTCTTCTCCACCTCACGGTGACCCTGTGGAGTAGACTGTGTTCTCTGCTTCCTTGCTGCTATATGTGACAATAATTCAAAAATATGTGGTCCAGCCTGAACACTACAATTGTATTAGACATTGCTCCCTGGTCTATGGCTTCTACTTCTGCCAATTTCTAATCCACGCTGTCCCATTGGATCAGTAAGTTTCTGGCGGTTTTGGTTGGACTCCTGGGACCCCCACTGGTTCAAAGGGGGAATAAGTAGATATGCTATATCAAAGCATCTGGAAAAGGCATCAGGAGAGAGGCAACCCCTCCCTTTCTTGAATCAACTGTAGGCCGCGGGAATCTCGATCTGGACATTCTGGGCGAGAAATGTGCAATAGTAGTATCACCAGATCCACAAAGTGCCCTTTATATTATTGTGCTAGAAGAACTGCTAGCAGCTATATAGATTTCCTTGTCTTGTCACCTTTTATACCTAGGGTCTCAATAGGAGGTCCCCACGGAGAACAATATAATTGTGACATCCCCGGCACCTTGGTGTCTGTACCTGAGCTGGTAATTTAATTAGCGGCCAGACACCTTGGCACCAGGGCACAAAATAGAGTATAACCGTTCCCACATCCCCACACAGGGGGAGGGGGGATGGGGGTGAGGGGGAGGGAAGGATGACCAGGGGCAGGGTTGTTCTGAGAAATTTATGTGACTTAATAGTAATAATTACAACTAAAATGTAATTTAGAACAAGAACAATGTATTTACACAGACTGATTTCTAAACATATTTAAAAACAAAGTAGTTAAACTTACCTAGAACACAGCACCAGATGTAAGGTTGTAACAGAAATGTTGGAACTCAACAGCAGAAATTTGGATGTATGTATCTCTTTAAGAAAATTTCTCACATTAAATTGTTGTATGCCGATTACTTCCAGTAGAGTTATTGATACTCATGTAAGATTTCCTCGATAGAATAGCAGAGTAATCAAGTTGTTAGTTGCGAAGGCACAGTTTAGTAAAGAATAGTCAGGGTAATCGAAACAATTCACATTTGTAGATGCAGAACATCTAATAAAGTTAGAGTCTTTAAAGGACCACTCTAGGCACCCAGACCACTTCAGCTTAATGAAGTGGTCTGGGTGCCTGGTCCTTCTAGGGTTAACCCATTTTTTTATAAACATAGCAGTTTCAGAGAAACTGCTATGTTTATGAATGGGTTAAGCCTTTCCCCTAATCCTCTAGTGGCTGTCTCACTGACAGCCACTAGAGGCGCTTGCATGCTTCTCACTGTGATTTTCACAGTGAGAGCACGCCAGCGTCCATAGGAAAGCATTATGAATGCTTTCCTACGCGACCGGCTGAATGCGCGTGCAGCTCTTGCTGCGCGTGCTCATTCAGCCGACGGGGCGGAACGGAGGAGGAGAGAAGGAGGAGAGCTCCCCGCCCAGCGCTGGAAAAAGGTAAGTTTTTACCCCTTTCCCCCTTCCAGAGCCGGACGGGAGGGGGTCCCTCAGGGTGGGGGCACCATCAGGGCACTATAGTGCCAGGAAAACGAGTATGTTTTCCTGGCACTATAGTGGTCCTTTAAGCAGATTGTCAGAAATTCACAGAGGAAGAGAAAGCCCGGTTTAGCAAGCAGCTTAGGTTAGTAGCAGGATACAGAGTCTCTTAATAATTATCAGTTTATGGATATAATTGGACCTGATTACCTTAAGAGGCATGAACAATTCCATTTGGTGATGTTTTAGTGAGGATATGGAAATTCCTTAAAGAGTAGTCTGTTTTCAATCCGGTTCCAAGGGGCAGGAGAAGTATGTAAGGTCGGAGAGTTTACTACTGGAATGAAATGAGTTATTATAAGCATATTTGGCTAAGGGTAACCAAGTAGACCAGTCGTTTTGGAGATATGTACAATAGCATCTCAGGTATTGTTCCAGACACTGATTAACCCTTTTGGTTTGACCGTTTGTTTGTGGATGATAAGAGAAGGATAATGTTTGTGTTATTTGGAGGGATACACATAATTCTTTCCAGAAGCGTAAGGTAAGTTGAGTTCCACGGTCAGATATAATTTTGTCTGGTAACCCGTGCAACCAAACGATATTGGAAATAAAAATCTTGGAGAATTCTTTGGATGTGGGGATTTTGGGCAACAGGATGAAGTGAGACATCTTGGTGAATCTATCCACAACAACTACACTGAACAAAATTATAAACGCAACACTTTTGTTTTTGCCCCCATTTTTCATGAGCTGAACTCAAAGATCTAAGATTTTTTCTATGTACACAAAAGGCCTATTTCTCTCAAATCTGTCTAAATCTGTGTTAGTGGGCACCTTTGCCGAGATAATCCATCCACCTCACAGGTGTGGTATATCAAGATGCTGATTAGACAGCATGATTATTGCACAGGTGTGCCTTAGACTGGCCACAATAAAAGGCTACTCTAAAATGTTCAATTTGTTCAGTGTAGAATAGTTGTTTTTGAGATGGAGGGAGTTCTACTATAGAAAAATAAAAAATAAAAAAAACTACCAATTAGTGTCTCAATAACATAATATTGTCATAAGTTAGAATGAACGTTAAAATATAACTTTTAATAGATTTGCTAAAAAGTAGAAATATGAAAATAGATCAGGGGTTCTCAACGTTAGTCCTCAGGACCCCCTACCAGTCCAGGGTTTAGGGATTACCTGGGTGTGTCTAAGGTGTTTAGAAAAAGAAAAAAAAAACACCTTAGAGTCTAAGGTGTTTTTTCCCCTTTTTCTAAACACCTGAGACACACCCAGGTAATCCCCAAATCCTGGACTGGTAGGGGGTCCTGAGGACTGGGTTGAGAACCCCTGAAATAGATGAAATAAAAACAAAAAGTACAAGGCTAAATCTAAGTCCTGTGATCTAGCTAAGGCTAAACACTGAACCCTCCAATAGCAAAAGTAGCCAAGAGAGTATCAGTGAGAAAAAAGATACTTAGTAAATCAGAGTATATCACTTGCTGCAAACCTTTGTAGCGAGAATGGTGGAGGGGAGTGCAGAGTACATCTATACTCCAGGCTCTCCTGCAGTAAAGAGTCTACTGGATTTAGAAAAGATGTCTCTTGTGCTCCAAATATCCTAAACAACACCCCTGTGTGGTTAGGAAGATAATAATGCAATTATTATCAGTGTAAATAAAGTACCTATAGCACAGGAGGTATACGAAACAGAAAAAAGAAAAAAATGCTAGGATTAGTATGTAGTAATCAATTAAATAAAAGGTATGAAATGTAATAGTCCTAGCGCTGGCTTGTAGGTAAAGATCTAAGTGCCTTCGAGGGCACCCCTTATAAAATGCCTATACTCTCTCTATAACCCCCCATTGTAAGCTAGAAAACGAGACTAAGAAAATAAAAAACGGATGCCTGGATAAAAGAGCGATATCGCTGACCAGATCGCGGCTGTGTTAATACAACAACAGGAGTATGCCCAACTAAGCATCCAGAGTCCATGACGCGCGCATTTCGTCTGGGTTACTCATCAGAGGGGAACTGAAGACAGGTAAGTATCGTTTTTTAAATGTTAGGGTAACCAATAAGGCTAGAGGGGAGGGCTTTAGTTTTCTCACTACTAATTGTTAACCCTATAGATACTTAACTGTAGCGATGTGACAATGTTATAAAAAATACAAAGAGTTGTAGCAAGCTAATACATAAAGATAAAGATCACTGGTGATACAGTGATCTGTGTATAAATAAATACAAAGAATAGAAATACAAAAATAGAAATAAAAAATGGTATGGCCGTTTGTGATACGTTCTATGCCGAGTAACAGCAAAAAATTAATTAATGGTTAATACCAGGATGAATCAATGGTACAGGTTCCATGGACAGTATTTAATGCATGCTGTCCATGGGAATGTTACAAATACTGTAGAAAGCTCAGAACCTAGTAGTCAAGACCAAATATTAATATCAGCTTAATGATTTAAGCCCATCTTAATTGATGATGCAGATAAAAAGGAAAAAAGGAAACGATAATTAGGCCGTTTGTAATATGTACTATGTAGGTTTTCAGACAAAGTAACTAATTCAAAAACTGACGCATGAATACGAGTCTCATGAGGAGTATTGCTGTCCCCAGAAATATAGTATAAATTGGTAAAAACCTAGTAAAAGGGGACCAAACTAATTATATATAGTTGATGTTTAAGATATAATGAGTAAAGACAAGTTAGATATAAAAAGATGTACTACAAATAACCTACATGTAAGGCGTGATTTGGGGAAAAAGACTCTCACCATAGTTATTAATAATCTAAACCATAATGTTGTTAAGAAGGCGCTGCTGATGTGAGTCTTCTATAAGTGGAAATAAGATGAAATATATATATCTGAGGTTTACAGCCAAGGATTGATAACTAATCCAAGACTAACTCACGAATCCAAATCTCAGGAGCAGTATATTGCTGTTCCCAGGAATATGATCACAGATATTACATATGCTGTAAGTAGGCTCAAAAGCAAGCCTAGTAAAAACGGACCAAACATATTAAATCTAATGTTTCAGATATAATGGATAAAGGTAAGCTCCAATAATTATTGATATTGAGAAATATGCTACAAATGACCTACATATGAGGTGTAGTTTGGGAAAAAGGCTCTCACCATAATTAATAATTGTCTAAACCTTTCTGGTGACGTAATGTGTTGCTCAAGTTAGGTCATATTAAGAAAAGGTGTTAAAGGACTGATAACAGGATCGTAATTAAGAGGGCGCTGCTGATATGAGGATTAAGTGTAATATCAGAACACAACTGATATTAAAACTGTCCATAACTGATATCAGGTAACTCAAAGGATTTTCTGGATGGAAATTCAAGGGGGAGACTAGTTCTACAAAATAATTATAATTATCATCTACCCCCAATATACATAGATATCGTTAATACAAACTCTATTTGGATTAAATTAATTATGAATGAAGAGAGTAAAATTAAATTCTTAATTGAGACCGTGAGGCGCCAATGTTTTGAGTTGATGTATCCATCTAGATTCTTTCTTTAATAATCTAAGATTGAAGTTACCTTTTCTTGTATTGAGATGGATGTGTTCCAGGATTTGAAAATTCAGATTGGTAGGATCGGTGTTGTGAAAATTTCTTACATGATTTGCAACTGGTGTAGAAATTTTGGGATTTGTCATGGAGTTAACGTGTTGTAGCACTCGCCTACGGAATTCTTGATAGGTTTTTCCCACATATTGTAGTTTGCAGCTACAGGTTAATACATAGTTAACTTCAGTTGTGCTGCAATTCGTGAATTCTTTGATTGTGTATGCTATTTTGGTATTAGTGCATACTACTGTTTTGGATGGCAAAATATCTTTGCAGTTTTTACAGTGACCACATTTGAACATCCCTTTGGATGATTGTAGCCAAGTTGGAGGTGGTTGTTGAGACTCCATTGCAAGATTATTGCAAGATGTTGGTTTCCGGTATAATTCGGTTGTAATCTCGCCTCCAGGTGATAAGCGAATGGTAAGGTTGAGAAACTCAAGTTTATTCTCACTGATAACATGAGTGAGCTTTAAGCCTATGCTGTTCAAATTTAATTTAGAAACCAACTCTTCAAAGATGGTAATTGAGCCTGTCCAAAAAATTAAGATGTCATCTATCTAACGATGCGAGCTGAGGATAAATTGATTATAGCCAGATTGTATTGTTTCTGCCAGGATGGTGGTTTCCCACCAGCCAATTTAGAGGTTGGCATAACTAGAGGCACAAGCTGTTCCCATAGCTGTGCCCCTAGTCTGCAGATAGTATACACCATTAAACACAAAAAAGTTGTGTGTAAGAATGAAATCCAAAGTTTCCATCAAAAATGTTATTTGAGTTATAGTAAATTTCTGAGATTTTTCTAAGAAATATGAAGTGGCCAATATCATGAGGGATATTATTATACAACGCCACAACAAGGCTGGCAATGATAGTGTATGGGGGTACCGTGAGATTTTCCAACATTAATAGTGTATGTTTCATATCCTGTATAATTGATGGTAGTTCTATAACCAGGGGGTGAAGTATTTTTTCTAAGTACTTGCTAGGTTGTTCTGTGAGGGAATTGTTCCCTGAGACGATTGGTCTGCCTGGTGGATTTATGGGATTCTTGTGTACCTTTGGCAAACAGTAGAACGTGACCACTGTTGGAGTGTTGTTAGGTAGTAGAAATTTGAATTCGTCTTGGGTTGTTATCTCACTATCTCTAGCTTTGATGAGTAGTTGTTTAAACTCCTGTAAGTACTTTGTGGTAGGGTCCCCTTGGAGTTTTTGATAACAGGATATGTCATTAAGATGGGTCATACATAGATCTATGTACATGTCTTTTTCCAGAATAACAATGTCCCCTCCCCCTTGTCTGAGGGTTTGATAATTATATTCTTATCAGAGCTAAGTTCCTTTAGGGCTTGGTTTTCAGCATATGACAAATTGCTGATCAGAGGTGTATGAATAACATTAAGTTGTTCAATTTTATTTGTGGTAATTTGCACAAATAAATCCACATTTATTACATCTTTAAAATTAGGTGTATACCAGTTTAGTGGTTTCAGATGAAGGGTGGGTCTTTTTCCTGATCCTCGAGTAGTGTAACTAGTGTTTTTACATGTTGGTAATCCTCAGGTGAGACTCCTATTTCTTTAGCCATCATTGTTTCCTTCTTTTTATGTAGTGCACTCAGAGCGAGTTTACGACCAAAAAGATTGGTATCCTTTAACCAATTTAACTTATTGGCTCCAGGAGTGGGTATAAAGGAAAGCCCTTTGTTTAAGATGGATATATGTGTCTGAGAAAGAGGATGGTTTGACACATTTTTCACCTTGTTTCCGGTGTTACTACTTGGGGTTACTTTTTCAATCGATCTGGTCTGTACCCCCATCTGTTCCTGTCCCTCAGTCTGGGTCGTTGGGAGTTCTGCCAAGCTTGGTCTAAAAAAGAACCAGCTCTTAATTGTGAATCGGAATTAGTCTGTGGTGTTTGATTAAGAAATGAGACTGACTTCTCTTGATTCCTTAAGATTCCTTTGTTTAGTGGGTTTTGACTTTCTGTTTTTTTGGAGAAGGAATTACTTCTTGATCTGTTCCGTGAGGACTTAACATCAGATCTATCAGTATCTGAAAGGGAAGAGTTTCTGCTATTGTAGCGCCTTCTAGTTTGGGTTTTAACCTTAAATATTTTCCCTTCACTAAAATCTTTGTGATCACGTTGGAAATTGAAATGCTTTTTCACCCTGATGTTTTTTGTAAAGTTTTCCAAATGTATTTGTATTTGTGTCTCCATAGGTTGGTAGTCAATATTTTGATGGAAATCTTTAGTCAGTGTGATCTGATCTTTTAACTTCTGATTAGTTATCTCAAACTGATCTTGTTCCAGTTTTATTAGGTATTGCATTAGATTAAATGAATATCTAAAAGTATGTTGTTCCATCCTATGAGTTTCTTGTCTGTATCGACTTTTTCTGGTGTAGATATGTTAAGTCTCAAGCCACGTGGTACTAGTTTTTTTTTCCACATATTGCTTGAGACTAGTTAGTTCCCAGAAACCCTTGATTTGTTCTTTATACAGATTTTGAGTCTTAAAGAACACTTCATTGATATCAGTAGGATTTAAGCTAGGTAGAGGATTTAGAGGAAAGATAACTAGTAATGGTTTCTTCTTGACGAGGCCACTAGAAGTTTCTTTTTGACAATTCGGATATTTTCGTGATACCTGGATGACCTGCCAATGGAGACTCATGAACCATTTTCAGGACTTCAGCCGGCAAAGAAGGTACATAAACTTTATTATCCTTGAAAAAACATACCATTTTCTTCATGCAAAGTAGAATCATGAGGTAGATCTAGTTCTTCAGGAGTAAGTGTTTTCATTTTTTCAACAAGGGATGTAGTTATCCCAATAAATCTAGTTGGAGGAAGAATAGAAGAAGGGTTTTCAGAGATTAAAGTTTTGATTGGTATTCAGGGCTGGGAGTCAGCTTTTTTATGTCTAGTAACTGGTCTGTATACGATGTGGAAGTTGAATCGGTGAAAGAAAATACTCCATCTAACTTGTCTGGCTGACAGTGTTCTGTTGTTGTGAAAAAATTCAAGATTTTTAATATCGGTATAAACCACTATAGGTTTTTCATTTCCTCCCAATAAACGTCTCCAGTTTTGGAAAGCAGCCTTGATGCCTAGTAATTCCTTTTCACCAATGGGATAGCTACATTAAGCACGAGTCAAAGTCCTTAAATAGGATGCAACAGGATGGATAGCTTTTTGTGGAGATTCTTGTTGGGATTATTACAGCTCCTATTCCTGTTTTAGAAGCATCAACTTCCAAAATGTACGGTAATGAAGGAGTTGGCATTCTTAAGATAGGAGAGGAGGTAAATCTTTGTTTGAGAGAGTCGAACACTACTTCAGCCTTGTTATTCCAAGATAATTATTTTATGAATTTTCTATAGAAATTAGCAAAACCAAGAAAGCTTTGTAGCTCTTTTACTGAAGTGGGAATAGGCCAATTAATAACACGTTGAACCGTTGAATCATCCATGTGGATTTCTTGTGGAGTTATTATGTATCCAAGAATGTAATTTTTATTTATTTTGTACTGCATAAAAACCACAGAGAGAGTGGGGGTACAGAAGGAAAGGGGGGGGGGGGAGAAGAGGGTAACACATTCAAACATAGTAAATCATAGTCACAAACATACCCACAGTATTTATAGTGTCTGCGTTTACACATCAGCATATTATATCCTGCATACAGTTTCATCAGGTAAAAACTCTGCTTGTCTGGGTTTTTATCCCAGGTGCTTCTCACACCCTGCCTTATTTTCACTGAGTTATACACATCAGCATGTTTATAGATACATTACATCCCTGAAATTGGATTTTATTAAAGACACGGAGGCTCCTATTATGCATATCTCTTTCTTTATTACTCTCAGCAGCAAAGAACAGAGATGAATAAATAACTGAAATGAACAAAAAAATACAGTGCTCAAGCAACCAATCACATAACACAGGAAGTGATTATAACATGCTTGATGCACCCACAATCCCCCTTCTTTCTTTGCTGCTCTCAAACCAGTTAAGTACATACTTTTATGCTCTGTGTTTAGTAGTAATTTATGACCTTGTGATTACTTTTATTTCACTCGCTTGCTCCTTTTATGGTTTTCTCTTAGAGCCTTGCTCTGGCATTGTATTTTTGTTTCCCTGTGGTGTGCTACTCTGGTCCCCCTTTTCACCGCACATGGCGTTACCGCCGTCCTTCCTACCCCATCCTCCGAAGCCGTGGAGTACGTCTGATTATCTATCTGGATGATATCCTGCTGTTGGCTCAATCAAAAGATCAATTGCACCTACATGTCACATGGACGACGTCTTTACTCCAGAACCTGGGTTTCCTAATCAATTGGGAGAAGTCGGTGTTAAACCCCACTCAGTCAATAGAATTCCTGGGGTTTACAGTAGATTCCATCAGACAGTTCCTGTTTCTTCCAGAGACCAAAATGAAGGCCATCAAGAAAGAAATCAGGTGAACGTTACGCACAGACGATCTTTCTCTTCGCCATCTGGCGAGAGTAATCGGCCTTCTAGCTGCCTCAATCCAGGCAATATTTCCTGGACCACTCCATTATCGGGCCCTACAGCGACTGAAGGGCTCTCACCTACGTGCAGGCTAATCTTATGAGATGAGAGTGAGACTGGATGAAGAGTCCAGAGATGAGCTGACCTGGTGGCTGGCGCACATGGACGCCAGGAGCGGAAGAGCCATATTCGGATCCATCCCTGATGTGATGATAGAATCAGATGCCAGCTTACACGGCTGGGGTGCGTGTTGTGGCACCGCGTCTACCGGCGGCAGATGGTCGGAACAAGAACGGACACTCCACATCAACTGCCTGGAACTATTGGCAGGAGCATTCGCAATGTGCAGCCTGACACCCGAACGTGCGAATTGTTGCGTGATGCTCAGGATGGACAATGTGTCGGCGGTGCATTACATCAACCACCTAGGAGGCACGAAATTGCGCATGTTAGCTCTCATGGCGAAAGACTTCTGGCAGTTCTGCCTTCACAGCAACATTTCTGTACAAGCAGAGCATATACCGGGCCTAGACAATTTGACAGCCGATTGGAATTCACGCTACTTAAGAGACTCTGGAGACTGGCACTTACATGCTGCGGCGTTCGAGGGATTGGATCGGATATGGGGCCCATTCGACATGTATCTCTTCGCATCCTGTCTCAACACGCAGGTGCCCAAGTTCTTCAGTTGGAGGCCAGACCCGGCAGCAGTGGCAACGAATGCTTTCCTTCAAGAGTGGCCGAGTTCCAGAGTATACGCTTTTCCACCGTTCAATCTGATAGCTTGCACGCTATCGAAGCTGACTCAACACGACTGCTCGATGGTGTTGATCGCGCCCCTGTGGTGGTCACGGCCATGGTTCCCTCGGCTACTGGAACTGACAACGGATTACCCACGATTGATACCAACCTTCCCGAATCTCCTGAGAGATCCGGATGGCAACTCACACGAGTTAGTGGATCGCGGCATTCTACATCTTATGGCGTGGCCCCTTTCAGGGGACCCTGGACCATCGCGGGAGTTCCGCAGTCAACTCTCGACCTCCTCGACAATGCATGGGCACCAGGTACTAGAGTGGCTTACCGATCCGCCTGGCGAATCTGGTCTAGTTGGTGCATGGGACCGACAGTGGATCCCATATCTGCCCCTCTGCATATGATCATGGAATTCCTTACGGAGATGTTTGAATCTGGGAAAGCTTACCGCACCATTAATCTATGACGATTGGCTATCTCTGCTGGACATCGAGGTTTGGATGGATCGCCTGTGGGACGTCATCCTTTCGTATGCCGACTGCTCAAATGGATGCTTCTCACTAGTGTTATGGGAAAATGCAAATATTACAAGTTTTAGAATGAAATGTTGTATTTCTTAAACTGTGTACTTTGTCTTTAAGAGATATTGCAAACTGACAAGGTGTTAGAAATGGAACATATTGTTTTTCATAGATGTTTCTTTAAGCAATAACCTCAGTGCATAATATGTTTGCGCCATTTTGTCCCAGACGAATTACAATAACAATAATTCATAAACAAGCTTCAAGGCTATACTACGACTCTTGCAGTACACAATATACTGTGGTAACCCCAAGTTAATGGAACTTCCCCAAATCCAGGAATCTCCCACGACTGTGCACTTACGACTTAGTATAAACAACAGATAACCTATTCAGACTTTAAGATGCCATCTTGACATAGGCGTGCGCACGGGGTGTGCCGGGTGTGCCTGGGCACACCCTAATCCCGCGGCACGCCTATGTATATTGAGACCGGCAGGGGAGATCTCAGGATCTCCCCTGTCGGCTCATGCAGAGCCGGCGCTATCCGAGCGCCGGCTCTGCTCTCAGCCTCCCTCCCCATTGACCCACATGCAGGGAGGGAGGCAGGAGAGGACCCGGCGGAGCTATTGCCGCAGCTCCGCCGGGTTCCTCTCGCGAGATATGAGCGTTGCCACGGCAACGCTCAAATCTCGCGAGAGTGAACTCTAGCCCCACAGGGGTTAGAGTTCACTCTCCACTGGACCACCAGGGATCACAGCAGCAACAAGGATCCCCTCCTCCACTGGACCACCAGGGATCACAGCAGCAACAAGGATCCCCTCCTCCACTGGACCACCAGGACCACGATCCCCCCTCCCTACAAAAGGTAAGAAGGGAGGGGGGATAGCAAATAATGTACCCCCACCTCCACCCCCACAATCACCCACCCACATACAGCACACACAGCACACACACATACAGCACACACAGACATACAACACCCACAGACATACAACACCCATACACATACAGCACCCACAGACATACACAGCACCCACAGACATACACAGCACCCACAGACATACAACACCCACCCACATACAGCACACACAGACAAACAACACCCACAGACATACAACACCCACACACATACAGCACCCACAAACATACAGCACCCACAGACTTACACAGCACCCACAGACATACACAGCACCCACAAACATACAGCACCCACAGACATACACAGCACCCACAGACATACAGCACCCATACACATACAGCACACACAGACATACAACACCCACAGACATACAACACCCACACACATACAGCACCCACAGACAAACAACACCCACAGACATACAACACCCACACACATACAGCACCCACAGACATACACAGCACCCACAGACATACAACACCCACACACATACACACACACAGACATAGCACCCACAAACATACAGCACCCACAGACATACACACAGCACCCACAGACATACACAGCACCCACAACATACAGCACCCACAGACATACAGTAGCACCCACAGACATACAGCACCCACATACAGCACACAGACATACATACAGCACCCACAGACATACAGCACCCACAGACATACAGCACCCACAGACACATACACAGCACCCACAGACATACAGCACCCACAGACATACAGCACCCACACACATACAGCACCCACACACATCAGCACCCACAGACACACACAGACATACACAGCACCCACACACATACAGCACCCACACACATACAGCACCCACACACATACAGCACCCACAGACATGCACAGCACCCACACACATACAGCACCCACAGACATACACATCACCCACACACATACAGCACCCATACACAGCACCCACACACATACAGCACCCACAGACATACACATCACCCACACACATACAGCACCCACACACATACAGCACCCACAGACATACACAGCACCCACACACATACAGCACCCACACACATACAGCACCCATACACAGCACCCTCAGACATACACAGCACACAAACAGCTCCCTCACACACACACAGCACACTAACAGTACCCTCACAAACACAAACAGGACCCTAACAAACACACAGCACACTACCAGTACACTCACATACAAACAGCACCCTCACACACAGTACATTAACAGCACCCTCACAAGCGCGCACACACACACAAACAGCACCCTCACACACAGTACATTAACAGCATCCTCACAAGCACGCACACACAAACACCCTCACCCACATAGCACACTATCAGCACCGTCACACACACATCACACTAACGGCACCCTCACACAGCACACACACACACACAGCAGTGTGTGTATGTGTGTAAATATGTGTATGTGTGTGTATATATATATATATATACATATATGCGGCGTGTGCTTGTGCTTTAGGGTGCACACCCTAATGCAATAGGCTGCGCACGCCTATGCATCTTGAACTAAGTCAGGAAAATTTCCATGACGTATGCACCCTTCTGTTATGGCCGTGTATGTTTGCCAAGTTAAGGGAGGTCCTAAATTGAATAAAGTAAAATAAGTGTTACTTTTTCATATTTGAACTACGGTAACCTAAAATGGAGACAGAGGTATAAATAGGTGTACTTTTAAATGTTAAGAAACAGAGGAGAGACTTGGAGACAGATGCTGCTCCATCTTAAAATGACAGAGAGGCTGACATGATGACATGTTCAGAAGGGTATGTTAACCTATTAATGATATTTGCAAGCATGTAATTTAATCTTATAAACTCTGCTATAATGGATTTTATATTTATATTTTTATATAATAAATATCCAAAAGACAATCTTGCTTCCAAGACAATCCTTATTTTATATTGTATTCTCAATTATTTATATATGTTAAATAGAGGATCTCTTACACTATATAAAATTATGGCTAAGATATCTGTATGGTTAGCCCTACTAAGTTCTATGCTTTAAGATATTATAGTGGTAAATAAGGGAACCACCAGCGGTTACACTAGACCACCCTGTGCTAGGTTCACTACCTTTTGGGATGTAAATGTAGTCTTACAGTTTTTATCATCTTGGTACCCAAATCAAGATCTGACATTGAAACAACTATCGGCTAAGGTGGTCATGCTGTGATGCCTGATCTCTTGTAAGAGGGTTTCAGATGTTCGAGCACTTGACTGGAATGCCATTACGTTCACACCGGAAGGCATCTCCTTTAACGTTTCCAGAAGGACTAAATCAGCTTCAAAAGTGTTCGTCTACCCTAGATTCCAGACTAATCCTTTACTCTGTCCAGTAGAGTGCCTAAAAACCTACCTGGAGGCTACTCGTACATTGCGCTCTCCGGAGTTGTGCCTATTATTTATTTCGTTTCGCGTCCCACACCCTACACTGGCAAGGTGGGTATGAGATGTACTGACATTGGCTGGGATCGACACGTCCGTATTTACCCCCCATTCGGTCCGTGGAGCTATGGCCTCCAAGGCATCGTCAATGCGCTGCCGCCTGGAAGATATTCTACGTGCGGCAGACTGGTCACGGGAATCAACTTTTCGAGACTTTTACTTCAGGCCGGTGGATCATTTCGCATCTCAGCTTTAAACTTGCATAATAGGCGCCTCCGTGTCTTTAATAAAATTCCCAGATTTTACTATTAACATGACGTAAAGTCATGATTTTATTAAAGACACGGAGGCGAGTATTATTCCCACCCACCCACCCGATTGGGGCTGGAGTTAAGTCGATATGATTGCTAGATCAGGTAAGTTCTCTTTTGAATTTTTTCATACATTTCATTATGCTGACATTATAATGTTTTGATGAACTATATTTATGCTATCGTTTTGAGTATTTTAATGTTTAAGAGGTTCGGAGATGGTCTTGACTTAAATGGACTAAGTGATTGTTATTATACGCAGACAGTTTGGAACTCAGATATTACCATATATTTTCTATGTCTCCTTCTAGCCTGAACTCTCGTGTTTTTCCATAATGAAGAAGCTGTTGGCTACGTTAGCTGAAGTTGGAATTTTCTACATGCTGGTCTTCGTTATCCGCAAAAAAGAGGGGGATTGTGGGTGCATCGAGCATGTTATAGTCACTTCCTGTGTTATGTGATTGGTTGCTTGAGCATTGTATTTTTTTGTTCATTTCAGTTATTTATTCATCTCTGTTGTTTGCTGCTGAGAGTAATAAAGAAAGAGATATGCATAATACTCGCCTCCATGTCTTTAATAAAATCATGACTTTACGTCATGTTAATAGTAAAATCTGGGAATTATTATACACACTGTATGACCTTCATCTACCGGGGTTTGTCTGTCTCCAGTCACGCCATATCCCCCAGGCCTCCATCGCCTGCTGTGTTTGTGGGTTAATGCTGCCAAAGCAGGTTTCGTAGATCTGCTGGTTGTCTAAGTCCTGTTTGTGGGCTTTTATGCTTGGGGGTCTAGTGGACTTCCAGGCTCTTGCTATTAAGCATTGTGCAGTCAGCAGAATATGGCAGATTCGTTTCTGTACTTCTGTGGGTGTTTTACCTGGTATGTCCAGTAATAGAAAAGACAATGGGTCAAAAGGCAGAATAATAGTGGTAATATCAATAATCAATTTGTGGATCTTTTTCCAGAATTTGGTTAGGTGGGTACATGACCACCACACGTGGAGAACCGTTCCTTCATCTCCAGCATAGGGGGGACGAGAGTGGGTATAACTTATGTATGCGGGTGGGCACAATATACTACCTATATAGTGTTTTTTTCTGTTGTTCTAATAATGTGGATGTAGTTATCAATTTTTTCATAGATGATATAATATCTTCCCATTTTTGTTTGGGAATATCAATGTGGAGGTCTTTAGACAAATGCGCTGCAGGTGTAGAGAGTGCAAAATGCTCATATGTCTGAAGGAGTCGGTAGCACCTGGAGAGCGGCTTACAGTAAGGTGGAAGTACACCCTTAACCTCAATTTGTTCCCAGAATGTGAGCTCCTGTGTATTGTGAGCTTCTGGGGTGTTTTTGAGTCATGCCTGTTAAGAAAGGATTGCAGTTGCATATGTGAGAATTGTGAGGCAGCGGGATCTGATAAATCCTCTGAAGTGCCGGGAATTCTATCAGTTTGCCTAACTGATGTGCATCAAGTGTGTGACTCCCTTCTCTTGCCATGGTATAGCATGAAAAGTAGGGATGCAATAGGTTATTGCCTCAATAGGGGTTGCTAGAGACAGGGAATGTGAACCTGTCAACTTTGACCTGTTCTTATCCCACACCTGTAAAGCTAGTATGATTTGTGCTGGTAGTGGAGGGATGGATGGCCTGAATTGTTTAGGAATTGTTGAAGGGTTTCACAGCTAAGTTTTCTAGTAATACCCGTTGCAGATGGTTATCTCTAAGGAAGCGGGGTATTAGTGATGCTAGTATTGCTGCCTGGTAGTAGAATGCCATCCCCCCGCCTCACAGGGCCCTCAATAATTTGCCAGAGATCCAAGCTCTACCGTGTGTCCAGATAAATGTAATCATTTCTGAGTGTATAGTCTTAAAGTACGCTTCTGGCACAGGGATAGGGAGTTGCGGAACAGATGCTGAAGTCTGGGCAATATGGACATTTTAAGCGTTATTATGCGTTCTGTCCAGGTTAGGAATAGAGGACTCTAAGTACGTAAGAGGGCTTTACATTCATTCCAGACTCTGATGTAATTAGTTGGGAATGTGTCAGTTACTTTCAAGGTAAAAGTATTTTCTCCATTCATTGGTGGACTGTTAAAAAAAAAAAAGTTAAGCAATATGAGCTTCCGTGTCTTGACATAAAATTGACATTCTGCTAGCATCTGTTTACATGTTATTAATATTCTATTAAATATTATGCTTTGTGATAGCCATTGTCCACTCTTGATTGAAACATAGAAACATAGAATGTGACAAGAGATAAGAACCCTTCGGCCCATCTAGTCTGCCCAATTTTCTTAATACTTTCATTTGTCCCTGGCCTTATCTTAAAGCTTTATGCCTATCCCAGCATGCTTAAACTCCTTCACTGTGTTAACCTCTAACACTTCAGCTGGAAGGCTATTCCATGCATCCACTACCATCTCAGTAAAGTAATACGTCCTGATATAATTTTTAAACCTTTGCCCTTCTAATTTAAGACTATGTCCTCTTGTTGGGATAGTTTTTCTTCTTTTAAATATAGTCTCCTCCTTTACTGTGTTGTTTCTCTTTATGTATTTAAATGTTCCTCTCATATCCCCCTGTCTGGTCTTTCATCCAAGCTATACATGTTAAGATCCTTTAACCTTCCCTTGTAAGTTTTATCCTGTAATGCACGAACCAGTTTAGCATCCCTTCTCTTAACTCTCTCCAAAGTATCAATATCCTTCTGGAGATACGGTCTCCAGTACTGCACACAATACTCCAAGTGAGGTCTCACCAGTCTGTACAATGGCATGAGCACTTCCTTCTTTCTACTGCTAACACCTCTCCCTATACAATCAAGCATTCTGCTAGCATTTCCTGTTGCTCTATTACATTGTCTGCCTGCCTTTAAGATTAGGTACGAAGGGGACAAAGCTCCACACAACCCACCAGTCACTTGCCGCAGTGTTGGAAGGCCTTTGTTGGGAGATACCAATTTTAGCCAAAAAAGCATCTGTGGCATCTATTGCTGTGGAGCCGTTTTTGGCTGATGAGGGTGTGTGCCAGGCCCCATTTGTATTTGATAACCGCCTCTCTAAGTGCCTGTGTTATCAGGCGAACCGAGCGTCTCCAATCCAGGGTAGATTTGCACAAATCCTGCTAAAAGGTCAGTTGCATTTCCTCGAATTGGAAGGGGACTTTAGATTTGAATGCCATCTAAGAACACCCATTTGTCTTGGAATGTCTGGAAGCAGGACATGGCAAGGTGCTGCTGCTGGTGCCCTGGGTGATTTGGGCAGCTGATAGTAGTTGTCCACCATATTATTCTTGGACTCCCGGGTCCAGTGTGGTATTTCTCTGTCTGCAATGGATTCTGTAAGTCCCCTGATTTTTAGGCTTTTCGTGTTATCCAATGTATCCAGCAAAGTCTGCACAGCTGAGTGCAATATTTGGAAGCATTGGAGCTGTTCTACAGCACGTACTTGTTTCTGGGAGAGGGAGGAGACATCATCTTCGGTCGCCTTGACCCTGCCTGTAACAGCTGTCAATTCCTCCTGTACAAGTGCCAGGTCAGCGAAAAAGGTGCATATGTTGGAAATGAGGTCCATTGTGTCCCCTTTCGTGGCATGAGCTCCCTGATCCTCCATCAGAGGGTGTGCTGCAGGCTGTACAGCCTCTGAAATAAGGTCTGTGGCATTAAACATGTCCTCCTCGGAAGATGAGCCCGGGTGGTCATTTTTTTGCATTATTTGCTTTAGACCGCACATGAAAGAGCTTATCAATATTCCTGCTCCCCTCTCCAGTAAGAGTTCTAAGATTCTTGGAGCACTTCCCCATGTCGGCTCCCTCTGGGGCTTAGAGTGCTTCAGGATGGGTTTAGAAAATCAGTGTATACACCGCCAAAGTGCCGGAGCTCCACACATGCGACCACTGGTGACACCGTTCAAGCCACACACCCTATATGTTATATTTTTTTATAAACCTGTGTTGTGTTTGCAGTTGTTTAATATTCATGAAAGCAAAGTATTTTTGTAAAAATTTTTAACAAAAGATCAAAAGGTAAACATCAAAGACAATTTTTCACAGCCTCCTGTGCTCATAGTTACGAAGGGTGCCAATATAAGTGGAGGGAACTGTATATTACCCATAATTTCTATATAACACTAAACCAAAATGCTGTCCTTAACCAAACCTTAAATACTATCCATAAACATAAATGCTGACCTTACCATCACTGGTAGACCATGTGCCATTCACATTCCATAAAAGATAGAGCATCAAATTGCAATTCTCCCACACCAGATTGAAGTGTTTTAGACAGTTGGTTTGCGTTTTATAAGCGTTTAAAAAATACAAATTGTATTATTACATAGTGATAATTAATTATTAAAATAAGTCCAAATCTGGTTTCCCAAATAATAATATTTTTTAAAAAAGAAAAAAATCTTGGTTTTGCTGCACTGACATTTGCTCCAGTTTTATGTCAAATCCCATCTTATGTCTTGGGTACCCTTCTACAGAGTGGAACTTTTATATAACATGTGATCTTTTCCTGTAGGCATTATGTGAAAATTATGTCATAAAATATATTATGGACAATTTTTTAGACATTTCCACTATGATTTCACAGAAATGTGTTCTCATTCGGCAAGTAGCAGTGAGAATCCTTTCACAGGAACGAGTCTCCTTGTTCTTTGCATCATGTAAGAGCCAACACTCTGTTGCATCAGAATACAAACAGATGGCTCTCTATGGAAGACACAGAATTCACTGGGGATTTCCCAAAGTTTTTTTCTTTACGCTGCAACATGCCATTGGTGATGTACTACGTTAAGGAAAGTCAACTATGCCCCGTAGGCTTTTGTTAAATTAAAACTCCTATAGTCCACAATTAATTCTGCAGCTGAGGATTGTGCAAGTACTTTGATAAATCTCCTCTTATGTGTTTACTAGGAAAAATCATTTAAGTTCCATTATTTGATCTGCATTATTATCTACTATCTACCATACACCCAGTTACTCATTTGGTGGAAACAATCCACATTCTGGTCAAATGTTTCTATGATTTGGTATCTTAGCTTAAGAAAATAATAAATGTACTGCGAAAACCATTCCTTCTTATTACAAGGATGAATATACAGGACAACAGGAAATACATGTGCCCATAAGCTTACAATATAGTGTGTTTGAGGCATATTTAGGGTGTTATCATGTTTAAAGGGTTACTTCAACCACCATGATCACTTCAGTGGTTTGAAGAGCATATTTTGCATCTGTCGTCAATGCGCACAGTGCGCTGGAGACAGACTGCATAATCTTCTCCCTTGCAGACAGAGCTCCAATATTTTTCTCTCATCTCCCTCTGTTGCACATATAGTTTGTTTGTTTTTTTAAATAACCCTCCTTCACTGGTTCATAACTACATACCTACAGTTTCCTCTCAAGGAGAACATGACTACATCTAGGTAGAAAAAGTAAGAAAGTGTCACTTGTTCTTAACATCGTTATCGATATCTGAATATGATGGATGCCAACATTGGAAGAGCCAACAGAAACACAGTGAGGTCTTAATCAACTCTGTTATACTCTTCATAGAATGGGTGTGAATTAGAGATTTCACATAAACAACAGTAACAGAACGGCCATCATTTCATTTGAAAATAAAAATATCTATCAGTTTTCTGTCAACTCCCACAGAAGCTATAATTAGTGACAATTTCCTACTATTTTTGCTTGTTGCCATAGCAGTGGTTGTGAATCTTTGACAGCCTATACTAATGTCAGCAAGTACTGTTCAGTCTTCTGAGATCCTATCAATAAAAAAAGTTTGTTAAAAGATGTTTTGCGTTTTTTTTCACATGTCCCAGAGTAATGTTTTCATTTGCTTTGATTGTCAAGTTTTTAACTTTTTTTAAGTTGGCATGTAATTCTGGTAAATAAAAGGATGTCTGTTGAACATATAAGTTATTGTCAGTGCCTTTAGTTTTTAAATGTTTTACAGGCTTGCTGTATATTGCAGATTTTGGGGGCTTAGACAGCCTTGCATTTGAACTGAAAGGCTCCACCCAATTAAAAAAGAGCACTACCAACTTTAATAAAAAGAATTCCCTCTTTTTATAAAAGTTGAGAGTATTATGGACAGTTGCAGTCAATTTGTCCATTAAATGGTTGTCTGCAATTTTAGCTTTAACCTCTCAAAGAGAAGGGGCAGTAGACCCCAACAAGGATGCAGCCAAAACTCTCCTAGTAGCTAATCTAACTTTATTAAAGGGCATCTGAGCCCTCATGTAAAAACCCTTGAAGGACTGAGAGAGTAGGAATAGCTCCCAATTGCAGGGTAAATAGTTAGGTTATAGTGGGTCAGCTAAATTATTGTATAATGCACAAATATCAGTTCAGTATTCCTGCAGGTGATACTAGAGTGCTATTTTGAATTGGGTTGACATTAATATAGGACATGCCTTTTAAAATACATAATATTCCCTAAATTGTGATATACTTTACAAATCTTTCAATTGCTGCCTTTGAAACGTGATTTGCATATTTGACATTCTCTCATTTTCATTTTAATGTGAAATCAGAAGAGGGCTAGGATGGCGCTGATACATTTGCAAAAACCTAAATTCAATTTAGTTCTTAACATTTGTTTGTTTAAATATAATTTGGCAGCAGCACGATACTACCACTCTTTGGACTGCATCTTGGGGCATGAAACCTTCTGTAATTACTTTCTTCAACAACACCATACTAACAGCTTCATACACCCTACATGGACTTGCCAGAGAGTGTTAGACATAATCCTATTTTCTCATCTACTATTATTATTTATAAAACACCAACAAATTCCACAGTGCTATATAATGGGAGGACCAACGACATAAGTATTTATAACAAAACAAGTTGGGTGCATAGGAACAGTGGGTGCCGAGGGCCCTGCTCAGACAAGCTTATATTATAGAGGGAGTGTGGTAAAGTGACACAATGTCAGTGGTGGCGGTCCGGTTACCGGGACCCAGTATGCCTGTTCTTGAGAGTAGGAGTCACAGAGTGGAAATGGATTAGCAGGGCCTGGTGCAGGGTAACCACACGCCCCCTGGTGTTGAGCACCAGTGTTTGTGTGGCCACATACCAGGGCCCTGATGCAGCTTCTGCGGATCCCAGGTGCCAGATGACAATAAGCAGACCTCCCAGGAACTGGATAGGGAGGCTTTGCAGAAGACGTATCCAGTACAGAAACAAGGTAAGACTAGAATAGACACCAAACAAGAAAACAAGACAAAGCTAGGAGAATCCAGAACCGGAGCAGGACAGAAAGCAGAACCCAGAATATGTACACAAGACATGAGGAAAACAAGAACAGGGCAGGACAGGACTGTACAAGAACTGGGAATACAAGACAAAATAAAACAAGACAAGAGATACAAGGCAAAACAAGAGGAGACTTAACTAAGTACTATATATGTAAAACATTGGAGATTTAGACATACATAAATGGCCAAGATGTATGTAGCCCACCACTGCGTCAAAGTACTCTAATTAAGGTGGGTTCTTAGACTGCCTAGATATGCATTACTAAATAAACAATAATAAAACACACACAGCACGTACCTGCAAGAATGGGCAGACTTGGAACAACTGCCTACAGGAACCAACTGAAACAAAAAATGATTAATGGGAGAGGAAAGGGTGTGGCAACATAAAACAGACATTTAAAGGAATCCAGGAGACTGGGAATTCCAGGAACGGAATAAAGGAATGAACCCAGAAAACAAGACATGAAATAGAAAAACCAAGAAAAACTAAACAAGAATTGTAAAAAGAGTACTGGATATCAGAACCCAAGGCCAGACATCTCCGCAGAACAGAGCAGGATGTGACACACAAGAAGTAAGGGTATGATATATTTCATGAATGGTAAAAGTAGACTGCTATTATAGTTAACAATGAAGGATTAGTTTTTTTGTATGACACAGTTGCAGGAGAGGAAGCATGGAGGGTTACCAACTTGTGGGTAGGGAAAGCTATTAACGGTTTAATTAATATGCTTTAATTAATCTTCAAAGATTTTTTTGACAGAATGGAGACTGGTTGAGAGTCTAATGGAGCATGGAAGGAAGTTACCAGAGCAGAGGTGCAGTCCTAGAGAAATCTTGAAGGTGAGCGTCAGAGGTGTGGGTATGAATAGGGAATAGAGTATGAACAGGGGAGATTGACATGCCTGTGTATTGGTGACAATAGATAGGTAGGAGCAGTGTTTTGTAGAGAGATGTAAGCAAACCAGAATTTTAAATTAAAGGATCACTATAGGATCAGGAACACAAACATGTATTCCTGACCCTATAGTGTTAACACCACCATCCTCCTGGGCCCCTCATGCCTTCATAGATATAGCAAAATCTTACTGTATTCAAGCCAGATGTAGATCTGCATGCTGTTTGCCTAAAAAAAAAAACAAGCAGTCTGCGAACATCATCAGATGTGGTAGCCTGATCCAATCACAATGCTTTCCCATAGGATTGGCTGAGACTGACAAAGAGGCAGATCAGGGGCAGAGCCAGCATTAAATATGCCCCTCCTGGGCCCCTCATGCCTTCATAGATATAGCAAAATCTTACTGTATTCAAGCCAGATGTAGATCTGCATGCTGTTTGCCTAAAAAAAAAAACAAGCAGTCTGCGAACATCATCAGATGTGGTAGCCTGATCCAATCACAATGCTTTCCCATAGGATTGGCTGAGACTGACAAAGAGGCAGATAAGGGGCAGAGCCAGCATTAAATATGCCCCTCCTGGGCCCCTCATGCCTTTATAGATATAGCAAAATCTTACTGTATTCAAGCCAGATGTAGATCTGCATGCTGTTTGCCTAAAAAAAAAAACAAGCAGTCTGCGAACATCATCAGATGTGGTAGCCTGATCCAATCACAATGCTTTCCCATAGGATTGGCTGAGACTGACAAAGAGGCAGATCAGGGGCAGAGCCAGCATGATTCAAACACAGCCCTGGCCTATTAGCATCTCCTCATAGAGATGAATTGAATAAATGAATCTCCATGAGGAAAGGTCAGTGTCTGCATGCAGAGGGAGGAGATACTGAATCTTTGGATGCATTTTAGGCAGCCATGACCTAGGAAGGATCTCTAACAGCCATCTGAGGAGTGGCCAGTGAAGTTATCACTAGGCTGTATTGTAAACACTACATTTTCTCTGAAAAGACAGTGTTTATAGCAAAAAAGCCTGAAAGTAATGATTCTACTCACCAGAACAAATTCAATAAGATCTAGTTGTTCTGGTGACTATAGTGTCCCTTTAAGTCCTATATCTTACAGGAACCCAGGGACTGACAGAGGGAAGAGGTGTAGGAGCTGCAGGTGGATACGAAAATGAGCCTCACAGTAGCATTCATTACAGACTATAACAGGGTCGGCTGGGAATTCATAAGACCACTGAGAAGTGGATTGCAGTAGTCAAGGCGAAAGATGACAGCAGCATTTTACAACATGAAGAATTATGAGAATCCAACTTAACCTTCACTGGCAAGTACTCCAGATTACTCAAATTCATGTCTAATCAATGCTTCAATAATAATCTATCAGATCAGCTTGTTCCCTGTCATGTATTGGAACATTTATAGGCACCCAGACTACTTCAGCTCAATGAAGTGGTCTGGGTGCCAGGTCCATCTAGGATTAACCCTTTCTGCTGTAAATATAGCAGTTTCAGAGAAACTGCTATGTTTACAAATGGGTTAATCCAGCCTCTAGTGGCTGTCTCATTGACAGCCGCTAGAGGCGCTTCCGCGCTTCTCACTGTGATTTTCACAGTGAGAAGACACCGGCGTCCATAGGAAAGCATTGAAAATGCTTTCCTATGGACTGGCTGAATGTGCGCGCGGCTCGTGCAGTGCATGCGCATTCAGCCAATGACGACCGAAGGAGGAGGAGAGTCCCCAGCGCTGAGGGAGCCCGGCGATGGAAAAAAGGTAAGGGATTAACCCCATCCTCTCCATTCAGCTCGGTGGGAGTGGGACCCTGAGGGTGGGGGCACCCTCAGGGCACTATAGTGCCAGAAAAATTAGTATGTTTTCCTGGCAATATAGTGGTCCTTTAATTGTTACCGCCAAAAAATACTAACTTTACTTCAATTTTGGGACAAGTTCCCATGAATTCAGATACCTCTTTTTGCCTACCAAGCTTTACAGTAGTATTAGTACAGATCTGGACCATTCTCTTGTAACTACCCATAAATAAATGGACATTATCTTTGCCTTCCCACTTCACTGATGACACTCTCGCTGCAACAAACAAACTACTAAAACATTTTCTGATGCCTTTATACCAAGAAATGCTTTGGTGGATAGCACTACAAGTCAACCTGGCAGCTGACTCCCAACACTGACTCCCGACTGGATTAACAAATTCTTCACATTGTTTGAAATGCAGGAAAGAAGCTAATGCTACCTATGTAATTGGATTTCTAGATGCCCTCAAAAACAGGAGTTTTGGGGGGAGATACAAATATATCTGGAGACCAGCCTACACTTCCCCGGAGCTGTCCATATTTTGTATTTTACATGATATAGCCACAAAAGTTAATTCTAATGGTGCAGATAGCTGCCAGAAAGACCATCCTACGCGCTTTGATTTCTTGTGATAAATTGAACCTGTTGTTCTGTCAAAAAAAATTTGCATTTTTGTTTTTAAATTGAAGTGGGTAGAAAACCAACATTAAGGGCACTAGGTTTCTCAATTCTTTTAATCTTGGGAGTCCTTTGTTTGACCTTTCGATGCCTATAATAGAATTCGTATTTACCAAATATTTTAATATACTAATTTAACTTGGATGGTGGAGGGTTGGACCAGTTTTGCTAGTGATTTGACCTGGCCACTTTTCTTCTTTAGTTTTCTCGAATCAGGGTTATTATTCATATTTTACCCAACTCTACCTTATGTAGTTCTATCTAACCCTGTTATTTACTTTTTATTATTTTAATATAAACATAACATGACATTTTTAAATAAGGTGTTTGGTTATGTAAGCCAGTGCCCACCAATCTTTATCAACTTTTCCTAAAACCTAATAACATGTTTTGGGGAAAATATGGGATTTTATCAGGTCTGACATTTTGAATAGCAGATTATCTTACATGGGGCACACATGTGGAGGAGGAAGAAATGAAATGGGACAAAGATTGGATATCTGAAATGGGGAAGTAGGTTGAGAGAGGAACTAAAATGTAAAAAAGTGTGTAGCAAACCAAAACAAGTCTGAATGGGAATGGGGTAACTGAAATAGATTGGGGAAGAGTGGAATTAAAATAGACAATGTTTAGTAAGGGGAAATAAAACAGAGAAGGGACGTTAGGAGAGAGGAACTTTGATGGGACAGGTTGCTGGGAAATTGACAAACTCAAGCAGAACCAGGGGCAAGGGCAAAGAGAAGAAAAATGAGTAGTATATGTACTACGTGAAATTTTAAATCAGTTATTACTTTTTTTCTTCAATTTCTCAAGGTAACATAAGTTTGTGTTTTAACTTATAGTGGGTGGGAGTTTTTCAATATCCTCTTCCCAATATGAGGGGAAGATCTTTCCACTGACTAATTCACTCCTTATCTATGTATTGTGTTTAAGTTTCCACCACTCACTCATAAAGCCCACCCATATATTCACGTGAAGAAGGGGCAGGAAGTCTGAACAATAGACCATGTTCTTTAAAAAAGATATATATATATTTAAAGTGTTTCATGTTCCCAAATAGGTTTAAAATAAATCCTGGCTTAATATTGTACAATTTATGAAGCAAAAACAAATGAGCACACATAATCATACAATATATATATTAAGTATAATAGGATAAAAAAAAATGTTTTATTTTAAGCAGACACAAACTACAGCTTATCTATACATCTTGATAAAAGTCTGATAACGGGACTGAAACATTGACTGTATGCTGATTTGCCTAAATTAATATTTTTTTTATTGTTAAGCCCTGTTAGTGACTTTTTCCACATTGGATG